>CM060965.1:128510745-128665745 GCA_030765045.1 Tenodera sinensis | reverse complement strand
CGAATGCTGGAGTGGTTTCTCTTCTACTACGACTTCCTTTCCTGTATCCTGCACTTTTCTCATTATCCTCAGGGTAACATTGTTATCCATTACATTCCTAATGGAGAAAATTTAGGTTTGAAATGGCTAATAAAGTCTTTCAGTAAGCAAGCCTTGGAAAAGGTTGAGTTGAGTTCATAATTTCACTGCCAACTGATTGAGTTACTTGCAACAAAAGTTTACAACTGCAATTCAATAGTGAAGAATGTGACAAGTTCCGACTACAGAGAAGGAATGGACATCCCGGATTCGTATCATCTGTTGGAAGTTGGAAAGTTAATGGTGGGTGTATTAGCTTCGATAGCTAGTTGTTTTGTAAACATGTGACTTTTTAAAGGTTATGTGGTCACCGACAAGGAAAGGATATGTACTTCTGTCATTTTAAAAGAAAAGAAGAATGAGTTAAATTTCATAAATTAATTTGAATTTATTACAACTAATGAACAAAAATGTTTGAAAAAATCAACACAATTATGTAAGTATAAATAATTACGCAGACTTCCACGGTCTTTGCCCATTATTTGTTTCTTGGTCTCTGGTATGGGCCGCGTCCTGTTGGCTTTTTCAATCATGGTGACTTTTCGCCGTAAACTGTGTTGCATTTCTTCACTGGGCGAGATTTTGCAGTCGCCAAGTGAACACAATTTACGACAAAAAGTCGGCATGACCCAAAAAGCCAACAGAAGGCGGCCCACACCGGAAGCCAAGAAAGAAGTTATGTAAGCATAATTAGCTCTGTAAGCGTTTTATTAAAATTATTGTATCAATTTGCTGTAACAAATAGTTCTTATTTTTCGATAAACAATTCTTTTAATTGGAAAGACTAAAATCAGACTGAAAAATGTAATGCAATAGCCGGGGTTTGAACAAAGGGCTAACCACTGAACTACTATGACAAGATGCTGAGGTCACAACTCACTCGCATTTTTTCCCGCTTAACCACAAGGAGAAGTCATATTCATATAGATAACATACTTTATGTCGACTTACCATGCTGTAAGTATTTAAGTCTTAAGCTTGTTAGGACCGTAGCGTTTTTAGGACCGTAGTTCGCACATGAGTGAGTAGGAAATGTCATGTGAACAAAAGATTTTTTTCAATATGCTTGATGTCATACAGATGGGCATAAGTGACCATTTAGTACAGGTACCATTTGAAAATCCAAAATCTAGCAGGTTCTAAACTAGCACAAATCCATCAGAATTTTCGTGAATTCGCTCAGTTGCTAATATAGTGGTGGCTTTCTCTGAGCCTGAATTTGTCAGTCCGTGACGTAACATTCTCAGAACGAGATGACAAACCTGCTACACGGTACTAGGATGTCAGTCTTGGATCCCTTATTCTGATTTACAAGGTTTTTCTTCCCCATCGATGTTTTTTTCTTCACCACTAATGGATGAGAAAATACGTTATTTTCTTCCCTCAGCCTTAAAACTGCGAAATCAACAAGTGCATTATTTTTACAGCTTCTTCACTAATGGGTGCGTGTTATCGGTATCCAATCCCAATGTTTCTAATTGAACACTAACGGTCAAAAGATCCTTTAATTCAGGAATATCCACAACTTTTTTGGATGGAGAGATTATGCGAGCTTTATCTTTTATTAAAAGTTCATCTCTATAGAAATCTTAGCTTGTCTCGCACAGCTCTTACATTTATATGATTCACTCTTATGAAGTAATGCCCATTCCCCCTTTCCCAAGTTTATACCATATAATAAAATTTCTAGTCGCATTGTCCCTTGCTGTTAAAGAACTGTCTGCTACTGGCAGCCTTACCGCCATTCTGCATAAATATTATGTTGATGACATGTTAACAGGTGAAGCAAACCTCTAGCACGACCTACCTGTGTAATAGCCAACTGCCAACTGTGTGTGCGTTCTTGGAAGATTATAGCTGGCCACAGTCCTAACCTTCTCTACCTGTGTGACTAATGTTAAGAATATGCAGAAGTACGAAGTGTATGCTACGTTATCTTTATGAAAACTTACGAACAGTAATAAAAATATCCGTGCAACAATATTTTGTCAACAGAAGTGAAAATATGTAATGTGCGTTAATCCTCGATTAGCATGTCATATTTCCATTGCTTCAATGCTTGTCCTAGAGACAAAAAAATTATAACCCTACTTCTTCCAAACATAAACCACCTTTCTGACTTTTAAATACGATCTTTGTTCTTTACGTTTTAGCTTTAAAGACTTTCAGTGACTCGCCATGACTCTTCACCGCAATAGTTATAGTGAAGCAGTTTCTTAGACTACAACCTAAGTTATCCGCGTTTTAGTTAGAATAGGATGCTCAGACGGAGGATATTCCAAGCCCTCCACAGCACATAGGCCAATTGTGGCTTACTTGATCCCTGGGGAGACGGATCCGCTAATCAAATTGCATAACGATTCCACATTGACAGCAAGCCCGTGCGAGCAGCGTGTTCCCGAGACGAGTACTCCTCCCAGGAAAGGGGCAACGGCCAGCCAACCAAACCTCAAGGAGAAATCCTTCCCTAAGCGCTAGCTCCATTGCGCTGCCACCTGGTCCTGCAACCCCGAAACATATGAAAGCGAAACAGACGAAAGAGGACAGGAAATGGTTGTCATAAAACTTGTGGTAGAAAATAATCTACCCCAGCATTCACCTACTGACTTTAATTAAAAAAAAAAAAAAAAAAAAAAAAAAAAAAAAAAAAAAAAGGAAAGAAAGGAAAGAAAAAAAGAAAGGAAAGAAAAAAAAGAAAGAAAAACCAAGGCGAAAGTGGTTGGTCCAACGGGATTCGAACCCGGGATTTCCAGAATATAAGATTCGCATGATACTTTGAGATTTTCTTGACACTTTTCTAAAAGAGCCCATATGTTAGACATTAAACATGCCATTCTTTTATTATAGGTTCATTTTGATAATGAATATGTTTATTGAAACAGAACTCAATCGGACGTTCTCTTGTCCACAATAAAATTACCAGAACATGCAATATTTATTTTTGTATTTATTTAGGACCGCCCCCGTAGCGCAATAATAGCGCACCTGTCTCTGGCCTGGGGGACCCCAGTTCGATCCCCGGTACTGGCGTGGGGATCTGGTCCGAGGTGTACTCAACTCATGATGCCAAATGAGTGGCTATTCTGATGGAAATGTAGCGTCCCTAAAAGGTCAAGTAGTGACCTTACGGTCGGGGCTGGTCCCCATTCCACGCTCATCCGTGGCCTTGGCTATGGGTGAAGGACGCAGCGGCCGGGCTATAAGGGTACCCTTGTACAGTGGAGACGCTCTAGGGATTATATTACTAACATCCAGCTTTAAAATGCATGGATACCCCAGCATAGATACTACGCGTTTAGAAGAAGGATAACGGTGTGTCAGCGGATTATATACAGCCTGGAAGGGAAGTCATTACATTCCTTCTAATATGTGCTTCATAGAAGCATTACAAACAAAAAAGTATAATGGCGTTTTGTTCTTGGATCAGCAGATTTCTAACAAATAAATAATTTTTGATCCAACTTGGATGCGTAATTCCATAGGTATGTACGAAGAGAACAGTTTGTTACTTGTAAGATGCGTAGAGTAACTTATCTCTGACATAGCTTCGGTAGTAATTATGGGACATCACACCGGGTTTCGAAATAATTAATCACTTAAAAGACGCGAAGGAATACCCCAAGCAGCTTTTTCACAAGTGCAGTAAGTCGACAACGTTGCGCTGAGATTGGTCAGGCAATTGACCTGGTTTGTGAATGTAATCACTTTCGCTTTCGTTTTAATGCTTTGGGAGCTAACGCTTGTGATTGGCCGACGCTCGCGCAGTGATCGTAGGACAATGCAGTGTATTTGTTTGTGCTCTCAATAAGCACCGTTACTGTGTTTGTTTATGTACTGAGCTAGGGAAAGTGATACCCACACAATCTGCAGTGTTGCCAGGTTGTTTTCGACAAAACTAAAATATCTCCGTAGGAAATGTTCAGAGACGAAAACGTAAGATACAAAATACGTTCCAAATATCGAGACCTATCACTGGTTTAAATTAATGTAGTGAGTTCCCTTCCACCCGGTATATGCGTTAATATGGCACGGAAATCGCCAAGTATAGATAAATCTACTCTGGCCAGTAAATTGCCACCAAATGTGAGAAGGCCTGCTGAAGGTGTGTAGTTCTCTGTTAAAAGTGTCTGTCCAAGTATCTATAACGGGACTGCAAGGAAGGCAGCAATGGAGCTCCATATCAGCTTTACCAATATCACTGTAGATATCTAAAAATTGTCTATCTGAGAGGAACAGATTTACTTATTTTTAAATGCAAATAAAACATATTTACAGGCTATTTATGTACACTATGTTTAAACTAGTATCAACTAAAATAATGCTTTTTCTCAAAATTTAGGGAGATACTGTCTTCGTTGTTTCTCCCAACCTAAGTCACTGCACGTAGTTATGCATATCCTCGTCAGAAAAGAACTGTGAAGATTGGCTGGCCCCGTGGCGCAGTTGGTAGAGCACCTGCCTGCTGTGCTAGGGATCCCGTGTTCGATTCCTGGCAGGCAGTAGGAATTTTTCTCCAGCCAAGGTTATTCCTCCTTCTTCCCGAAATCTGGAAGTATGAGTGAAAGTGTGAATGTGTGTAAATTTAAGGTATAAAAACCCCAAAGATCGAAAAATCCACCGTTAAACGCGTAACACCATTTACCAATAGGCATGGCTGCCGATATGAATAAAAAGGACTGTGAGGAAACCATTTCCAAACAGGCACTCACCTGTGATGGGTGTTTATCTCTTAAATGAGAGATTGCAGGGGATGTTTTGAAACGAAGAAACAAATCATTCGCACAACCGCGTTATGTGTCATTGTGAAGTGAAGCTGTAATATTGCAGCGGGGCCTTGTACCAGCACTCGTGTTGCACTTATAGTGTAATTGAGTGACGTGGGTGCTCATGGGCCACTCGGCGCACGCTACATAGGCGGTCCTCTTACTCAATCATAGCTGTCATATGGTAAGATACACACACTTTTTGGTCGAGAAGAGAAACTATGTAAAAAAGTAATAGACTACTTACAATTTATTTATGCCAACAATCAAAGATTACTTATACTTCAGACTTTTCTCCACTAGCTAGCTTTGCTGACTAAAAGTACTGTGTCATATGTTCCTTAACGTGTAACCTATTTATTCAATTTTTTGAAAAATTTCACTGAGATTCTTCCGTACAGGGAACGCTACAAAAATCATAATCAGATCGATTTTGTACGAAATAACACAATTGCCACGAGGGTAACTTAATGCACTATCTTTCACAAAAGTAAATACCCAACTCCAGCGAGAATTGCGCGAAGGGTCACCTAATCATTAGGCGTTCCTAAATATATGGTATGAAAATAACTTTGTGATATGTTTCCCTTGCTGTTTAGATGACGTAGTAGCCACGGGCTCACCTTGTAGCTTTGAAAAGCAGTATTTCAGCAATGATTGTAAATCAACGGGCAAATATTGCAAGTTCAACGTTACTAAACCTGCAGAAACCACTTTAGTATTCGGTTTTGACTGAATAGAGGACCAGAAGTAGCAAAGATGGCAGTGTTGAGCGCTTTGTTTACCAACGTAAACTTAATCATCCACACACCCGGGACTCAGTAGTAGCTGAACCCGCTAAGGCGCGTCACCGCGGACCCAGAGTGACACAATGGAACTAGGATCGAGTCCCATATACCGCGTCTTTTTGTTTCCCTTCCTTTCTGTCTTATTGGGAACATTATTATTTACAAAACCTCTGCCAAATACACTATTACACAATATTATCATATTGCTGCAATACGATTGAAATTTTAAAACTGAATGCTTTAGAAGATATTGATTACAATTGCTGTAGAAAAACAGGGAATGCGCCTATTTCAACTATCAATTATTCTTCCGGAAATTAATATCTAACATTTTCCTTTAAATACCCGCATTCAGTTTTAGACTACTTCAACGTGAAGCAATCTTTGGACCCAGCAGCGTTGTCATTTTTTTATTTCCAAGCACAACACGTGTTGCCATGTGCTCATTAACCCAATTTCTAGACGTGTGCCTTCATCCCAATTCTCCATTCTTAATAAAAATCTCTGGAGAGCTAAAGACGTTGGTTAATTTTTCATTTCAGAAAATAAGCATGCAGGAGGTGAACTATACTTTGTTCAGAGTCTTTTAAGTCAGTGGGAGGGGCAGGTAGGCTGCAGGTTGCGTGTGCCGTAGGTCACTTGCGTGTGTTGGCCCACTGCAGTAGCAAAATGTGCTGTGGCAACATTTGCGTCCCTTTCATACTTCTGATGCATTGTTTACATATTTATGCTATATTTATTTGTTTATTTATGCACTCAATTGACATTACTTCAACAGCGTATTCTCGCGCTGGGACAATAAATACATTTAATAATATTTATAAATACTAGAGTACATGAACACTTTTACTTGGATTACATTACTTGTATTGCTTTATTAATTATGTAAATACATATCAACACAGTTGATTAACTAGGGCGCTGATGACCTAGAAGTTGAGCACCCTTAAACCCACAAAATCAATCAGTTGGTCTACATATGAACGAAGGAAGGAAACACAAGCAAAAAAATGGAACATTTACATTGACATAACATGTACATCCTCCAAGAACGACGAAAAAGCCACTAGTCTTATAACATTTACGAATGGTTTTGTTTTCATGGTATTTCGTCTTTGGTGGAGTTGTATAGTTCTGAATATCTAATTTAATGGTTCTTATTAATGTACATCTGGGAACGCCAGTTGCAGTCACAGTATGTGTAATGGGCAAGTCACACTTGTCGTTCCCTCCTTTAAAATAATTGTACACATTTCGAATAATGTGTGCCGTCTGCTTATGTACTGGTTTCCACGTCCTACATGCGAGGAATTTGCTTTATATGTAACAGGTGCATTGTCTGATTCCCAAGGCCGCCATATATAGAGGTTTATAAATATGAGGTTTTATACGAGTTTTGTGCAATCTCTGCTGTGCACCACTTCTCGTGTCTGAATGGCTGTATAAACCTTGCAACTATGCCTGGGTTGTTTTCATCTGTATACACGCGCCGGCCAGGCGACGTACCTTGTCTCAAAAGACTGAACAAAGTATACCCTCACTCACAATCAGTGCTTTCAACTCCTACCGATAGCCACCCAACGGCTGTTTCGGTGTCGGGCAACGTGCGCTCTACTCATATGTATGATAAGTTATATTGTATTATTCACTTCCAACATGAGGATATAATTCTGCCTTAGAATATCCGCTGTAAGCTAATGTAAACATGAACAGTGTGTGGTGGAAGTAAATTATTTAACATGGAAATAGTCATCGATATTTATAGAGAGATGCCTTTGAATGCGGGTATTTAAAGGAAACTGTTGGTTATTAATTTCTGGAAGAATGATTCACAGTTGAAGTAAGCGTATTCCCTGTTTTATCTACAGCAATTGTAATCAATATGTTCTATAGCTTTCAGTTCTAATATTTAAATCGTATTGTAGCAATATGACGATATTGTGTAATAGCATATCTGGCACAGGTTATATAAATAATAATAATAATAATAATAATAATAATAATAATAATAATAATAATAATAATAATAATAATAATAATAATAATAATAATAATAATAATAATAATAATAATAATAATAATAATAATAATAATAATAATAATAATAATAATAATAATAATAATAATAATAATAATAATAATAATAATAATAATAATAATAATAATAATAATAATAATAATAATAATAATAATAATAATAATAATAATAATAATAATAATAATAATAATAATAATAATAATAATAATAATAATAATAATAATAATAATAATAATAATAATAATAATAATAATAATAATAATAATAATAATAATAATAATAATAATAATAATAATAATAATAATAATAATAATAATAATAATAATAATAATAATAATAATAATAATAATAATAATAATAATAATCCCGTTAAGACAGAAAGGAAGGGAAAAGAAAAAATCAAAGATGCGCTACACTAGATTGGATAAAAGTTCACTGTTTCACTGTGGGTCCGCGATGACGCGCCATTTCAGTTTCAGACAGGAGTTGTGTGCGGATGATTAAGCTTACGTTTGTAAACAAAGCGCTCAGCATTAGCATAGTTATTACTTCTGATTCACTGTTTAATCACAACCAAAATTGCATACAGATTCGATTTTCACCTCCAGTTTGCAGATCAGACATCTAATGCTGCGCAAGTTAGAGGGTTTACTAGGCACTTAATATTATTTAACTGTAATATATATTAGGTATAGCATATTAAAATGTGTTAGATCAGTATTCAATCCTCGGTCATTATGGACGTGAATCTGAACAACACTATTTTCAAAGTCTATCAACGGAAACGTGCCTTATTATATAATTTTATTCGTTTCATCTTTGTCCTTAATAAAAGCAACTACAGGAACTTGCACTCCACACTGAACTGCGATACTCATGTTTGTTCTAGATGACGTTATTTTGTTTTTGCTAAATAAATGTAAACGGATATCTAGAAACAAAACCCACTTTTGCTAGTGGTGCTACGAAGGTTGCGCCTTGCAAAGTAATTTGTTGCAAAATGTATGATAGAAATTAACTTAATATTATATGAATAGAGACCCCATTGCTTAACCCAGAAATAGCCGAGGTCGTTGGGTTTCTATCGGTAGGAGTTGAACGAGCTGAGTGTCGGTGCTTCAAACCTCGCCTCCTGTATACTTATTTTATGAAATGGAAAATTGACCAGCATCTTTAGATTCCCAGAGATTTTTATTAGAAATGAAGAATTAGGATAAAACCGCGCGTCTAGAAATTTAAGTAATGGGCACATGACAACATTGTGTGGTGCTTGGAAATAAAAAAATGACAATACTGCTGGGCCCAAAGTTGCTCCTCGTTGAAGTAGTCTACAACTGATTACATTCTGCTTAATACATCATTAAGTTCTTCTAAGTATTTTTGTGACCAGTGATACCTACACTATTTTCTTTCGTATGAGATGTGATGGTACACCAAATTCATTTTCATTCGATGCTTTGAGTCCTATTCTCGCATAGTATGGCATTTGTGTCGTATTACTGCATAATTAAGAATAAATTAATGTAATTATGCTGAATGATTAAATTTTCTAGAATAACTATTTTCCTCTCTTGTGCCTGAAATATTTTAGTTCAATGCCTTCTTATACCCATTGTAAGCTAACTAAATATTAACAGTGCATGACGGAAGTAAATTCTTTAACATGGTAATAATCTTGGACATTTATAGAAAGACGCTTTTGAATGCGGGTATATAAAGTAAAATATTAGGTATTAGAAGGATAATTGATAATTGAAGTATGTGCATTCCCTGTTTTATCTACAGCAATTGTAATCAATATCTTCTGAAGCTTTAAGTTTTAAATTTTCAATCGTATTGCCGAAATATGACAATATTGATTAATAGTGTATTTGGCACAGGTTATATAAATAATAACGTTCCCATTAAGGCAGAAAGATAGGGAAACAAAGACGCGCTACATGGGACTCGATCCAAGTTCATTGCGTCACTTCGGGTCCGCGGTGATGCGCATTAGCGGGTTCAGCTGCTACTGAGTACAGGAAAAACTTATAAAGCATTAGAATGCGTATGCTCGCTATGCACTTGGGATGGAAAGCAGCCAGTTTGGCGGGGCTAAAAACGGCGGTATTCTCTCTCTCTTTCTCTCCAGTAACTGTAATATTGCATTTACAAGCCACATTTCTCTCACTTTTTCAGTTTATTGAATATTTAATTCAGTTTATTTCCATTTCATAATTACAATCAGTGATTACAGGATTTTCTCCTAATACATATTATAATGGTTACAATGTCGTATAACGTAGAAAATGCTTCCCACATAATCGTATTGAGTCTAGCGCCTTCACCTATACGAGAACCAGTCCATTACATCCAATGCCTGGTTCATTGTGTGATGAACTCTCTCCCCACCTTTACATTCCCTTATTTACATACAGTTTTTATTTGTTATTCTCTCGTTATCTTCCTAACTGTGCAATACTGTATCTTCTTTGTTCTGTAAGTAATGGTACGTGAGTGTATGGGCTCTTGAAAAAATACTTTACATGAAACAAAACCGAATTGGAGAAATGTATGGAGAAATCAGAGAATATTTATTTCAGTATCATTACGGAAACTGAAAAGAAGTCCATCAGTAGGCCGGAATTACTAGTGAATTACCACTCATATTTCTTCGACACATCTCCGACTTGCGATTATTTCTCCAAATATCTCACTGACTAATTCCGGAACTCGACAGAGTTGGACTTATTAATATCATAGTTCTTCAACATGTGATCCCGGGTGTTACGGACTCTAGTTCAAGAATGATTAGGGCATTGTTTTGGGTAGATTGGACGAAGTGGGTGTCTCAAATACTTTCCAAGAGCATGACAACTGACCGTGGTCCTACTCCTACCAAGAATGTTGCAGAAATTGGAAAACGCCTTAGTTTCACAACAATCACTCTGGAAATGCTTGGGCGAGCACGCAGACACACCTGGCAGCGAATCTAACCCAGCGAGGAACATGATGGACAACATACCAAGAAGTTAGACCATAAAAACTAATAATGCTATACTGGGTGGTTGGGAAGTTATTACATTAATTTAAATCAGATACGATGCCATTGTTTGAAACCAGTTTTGTACCTTCCATTTTTGTCTTTGGCCATTACCTACGGAGATATTTTAAGGTTTTAGATAACATAAAATATACATGCTGGCAAAGTTCCAGGGGTTAGTGACCCACCCATCGAAGCGGCGTCAGGGCGGGTTTTCTCCGGGTACTCCGGTTTCCCCCGGCATCTCATTCAACCGGTGCTCCATCTTCATTCCATGTATCATCAGTGTCACCGCCTGCGGTGCCGTAGTAGTAAAAGCGGGCGTTAAACACTACAAACAACAACATGACCCACCCATTGTACCAGTTTCACTTTGATTTTCAGTGACATGTGTCTCGTGAGCATAAATAAACAAAGAACAGGGTCTAGAGCTGAGGTAAGGGTATAAATAATTAAACTGAATACTATTTAATCTATTTATTGATGATATATTGGAGGGAATGAAAAAGAAAAATGGACATAGTCCAGTAATAGCAAACCGAGAGATACTGGGATTGCTATTTGCAGACGACCTAATGGTGGGAGATATAACCAGTTATAGAACTCAGAGACAGACACAGTGCAAAAGTTTTGTGAAAGCTGGAGGATAAGAATAAGCATAAATAAATCAAAAGTAGTGGTTATTAAAAGAGGGACAAAACTAAAAAGGAGAAGAAAAAACGGTATCTAGATTGAAAGAACGTAGAGGTGGTAAAAGAAGTTGTTTACCTGGATGTAAGATTGAGCAATAATAGGGGCTCATAGCAGGAAGGAAATTGTGCTATGGTAGGGTTAAAAATGTGTAAATATATCTTAGAAATGTTCACAAAATGGCTGGGACAGATGTATAAGGTAATGAGAGAAGCAAAAAGGATGTATGCAATTAAGTATGGGGAAGCTCGGAACATGATGAGAAAATGGAGCAAAGATTTTGTGCTGGAACTATCCCAATCAGCACTGAGAGAAGTGACAATGGTGGAACTGTGAAGCATAAGGAGAAACGGGGTAGCAATGGAAAGATTGCTAACATTCTGGTACAGGTGCATTAAATGGAGGGTGAGGAAATTTTAAACAGATGTATGATGCAACAAAGAGATATGAAAAAGAAAAACAGATGGTGGGTAGGGGTAGAAGCAAAGATGGAGAAAGTAAGTATGGGCGATATATGGAGAAAAGGGAAAGAAATCTAAGGTTCCTGGAAGAAGATGAGAACTATACATAGGTAAACAAGAGATATGGGGTAATTTGGAGAGCAAAAGGCACTTATAGATTACAGAGAAATTAAAAGGGAGTAGTGTAGGGAGATATGTATACCAATGCAATAAAGGAGAAAGAGGAGGAATGGCATGGGTGAGAACAGGTGTCACATATCTAAAAGGTCTAACAGGAGCAGAAAAAGGGATGTGTGAACTATGTGCGGAAGAAGAAAGCACTGAACATTGCATGGCATGTAGAGTTAGGTAAATGGAAAAAGGAAATTTGGGAAATAAAATGGGATAACATTATTTAAAAAGTAGTGACATAAAACTGCTGAGAGGAAATAAAGAAAAATAAAATAAGGAAAAATATTTCCTAAGACAGACAAAAGAAAAATGGAATAGTAAAGCATAAAGAAAAGGGGGAAGAAAATAGAGAGGAGGGGAGCTAGAGGTTTAGGAGGAGACCTCCCGAGAAGCCGGAAGGTCAGGGAGCCAGATAACAGAGGTAAAAGAGAAAGAAATGACAAAGGCTCTTATTTCTGCATCGATTAAGGAGGAAATAAATATATAAAATCTGAAAGTATGTATATGAAGAGGAGTGTACACATAAATCTATCTAAATAAAGGTCTTGTGTCTGTTATCTCTTAATAATTTCATCTGAATCTTCCAGTGATGGACTTTGCAACCTAAACTCACAATCTACGGGTATTTTTACCAACTCGTTCAACATTAAACTTAAATACCTTTGCAACTATTGATACTGTTGTATGTAATCAGGCCCGAATTTAGGACCTCTCACGCCCCTGGGCCCAATTAAAAAAAAAAAAACCATCTGCTGCCCCCCAAACTTGCAATACATATATTACTTAAATTTTCAAACATAGAGAATGGTTTCACTAGTTTGCGTACTTAAGTATGAGTGGCACACACCGTGAGTGAGTTTGTTAAAATTTAAATAGAAACATCTTAATAGAAAGAACTTACACTAAAGAGGCATCACCCCATATTAGATGTCAAAACATATACTGTTTAAATAACAAGAGGCTTCCTCCTTACCCTGTCATTTGCAAACAAGTTTATGAGTTCGTTATAGTCCATTTTCACTGTTAAGTCGGATTTAATTGCAAGAACACCAAGACCACTAAGACGATCCTTCACTTGTGATGTTCTTAAATAATTATTTATGTGTCTTAGAGCAGAAAATGATCTCTCAGTCGAGCAGTTGGAAACAGGAGTGCTCAAGTATATTTGTAGAGCTATGCTTAAGTTTGGGTTAACACTCTCTGGACAGTTACCTTTTAAAATCTTGCACAGCTGTGTAAGAGAGTGCGACGCATTTTCATTATCTATGTAGCTTTTGAAGTGTAAGCATTCAAGTACAAATGCCGAATCTTCAAGATCCGAACTGTAGACTTTCTGAAGTCTGAATAATGTTTTCTGTATTTCAAGTGGACTAAATTGTTCACTGAATTCCTTGTAGGAAGAAACTCTGTTGTTCAGTTCTTCAATCAATTTATCCAGAATCAAAAGGAAAGACATCTGTAGGTCATCTGAATCATCATTTCCTTCAGAGTCTGAATCAGATTCATCAAAGAATATTTTCTTTTTCTGAATACGTTTCTTATCCTGGTCAATTGTAGTAATGTTACAAAGAGATTCAAATTTCTTCCGTCCTAGACTCTTGAAAACTTCATATCCCATTTTCATTTCTTCCAAGAAACCAACCAAAGAACTATACAAATTACGATCACTGGCTACATCCATGTCTGCTGTTTGTAACTGCTTGCTTACAAAATTGAACCTTTCAAGAATGGAATTCCGAACTACAGTCATGAAAGATGTCTCAAGATTACACAACTTCTTCATTATGCCTTTAGCTTCAGATTTCACCAAAGACTTCTCACTTTCATTCCCTATTATTGACAAAAGTGCTCTAACGATTGCCTCGCTATCTTTGTTCAGGCTTCTGCAAGCTTCTTCTCTAGCAGACCATCGGGTTATGCAGAGGGACTTGACACTCGAGTTCTCTTTACTGAAAAATGTGCTTAAGTGATTCCATCGATGACTAGAAGCACTGAAAAAATTAAACATTTCTTGCAAAATGTCAAAAAAAAAAAAAAATAAGTTGCTTGGTTACATCTTGCTGCACTTGAACCCACCAAATTCAGAGTGTGTGCTGAGCAAGGAATATAGAAAGCATAAGGAGAGAGAGCTCTGATTCTAGCTTGCAAGCCTGAATAAATACCTGACATATTTGGTGCATTGTCATAACTCTGTCCTCTGCAGTTGCCTATGTCCAATCCATGTCTCAAGACAGTTTATCACTGCATTTGACAGATCCTGGCCACCATGTCCTGGATTTGGCACAAATTCAGCAAATCGCTCTTCAGCTAGCCCCTCTTTGTTGACATAACGCAAGACAAAACTTAATTGGTCATTATGTGCAATATCAGGGCTGGAGTCAACAATAAAGAGTAGTATTTTGCCACAGTAACTTGTGCCACTATTTCTTGGACAACTCTCTTCCCCATGATTTTGATTATTTGCTCATATATAGCAAAAGACAGATATGAAGTTTTTCCACTACCAGAATCCTTATATAGTGACATGTGGCTAGCAAGAAATGGATCAAATTCGGCAATAAGTGCCATGCACATTAAAAAGTAACCATTATGAACACTTCCAAGAATTTCATTATTGCCATGGAAAGGCAGTCCTCGAGAGGAAAGTTTCTTCACAACAGCAACAACCCTTTGTAAGACATTACGCCAGTACTGAACTTCATTTTCAAGTTGTGAGAATAATTTTCCATCTATCCTTGTCAAAATAGAACTTATGTTTTTTAAACTAAGAACACAGTATCGGTGCCTTGAACTGTTTTCATGGGTTGCAATTAGTTCTGGATGTTTCCAGTTTGAGAAACCACGAGGTCCTGCCAAATCTGATGTTCCTCCAAAAGGAGTACATGGTGCACAAAATAATGTTCCCTGACTTTCAGAATATACTATGTAATCTCTGTTAATTACTTCATTGTTCGCCAGCTTTCTCTGAAAAAATGCACTAGTGCAACGTCTTGTGGCACCATCTGTAAACTAATGTTTCAACTTAGAAAAGTCGCCTTCTTTATTTTGTTTTACCCCGTTCATTGCAATATATTCCCGTGTTTTATCGGTTTTTTCCCGAAGAAAAGCATCAACACTAATTGTAAAGGGTTCGTCAGCAACGATGGAAGTTCCACCTTCACTGTCGTTTGAGATAAGCTTTGTTTCATCTTCAGATGTATTTGGGGTACTTGTTTCTCCACAGTCTTCAACAGCTTCACTTGGCGAGGGCGTTTCTTCTTGACATGAACTCCTTGGGGTCGATTTTATAAATACATCAAGGCGTGGAACTTTTCTCAATGCGTCTTCTTATCTTTCGCCAATGAACGATACTGAGCCCCACTAAGTCTCTTTCTTCCTGTCATTTTATTCAGTGACAATCGACACTGAAACTGAGAAAACGAAAGAAAATATGATAAACAGTTGAAAAACTTAAAAGATTCAAACATAACCTAGTACTTCATTATGCCGGAATGCCAGCTCATTAAATATGAAAGAATTCAATATCATTACTATAATAATTACTGTTCATTACCTCAGCTAACAATATATAGAAAATTAACGTTAATGAATAACAACACACACTTCTTGATCTTACAATTTTTTGCGTGTGTTAATCGATTCCCACTATTGGAATGCGTTTCGCTTTGTCTCCGTGACGTGCGCATAGTGTGCAAACTAATCAGTATAGCCAACGTGCGTCGATTAATATTCCTCTGCGAGCGGCAAATTTAAATGAACTTGATGTTTCATGTCTATGCTTTTTTTTTTTTTGTGTGTGTTGAAGCTTTTCAGTAATTTTGCCGCCCCCTAAAATTTGCCGGCCTGAGCAGTTGCCCGGTTTGCCCTTACTTAAATACGGCCCTTACATAATATAATCAATCAAGTCAGTTCTCTGGCATGTAAACACCAAACAACTAGTCTACTAACAGTTACTTATATATGAGCAGCAGAAGAATAAATAAAACGCCAAATTATTCACCCGTCTTACAGGTACTGTTCAAAATGTTCACCATTTCTGAAACTGTAAACTTCATACTCTAACCAATTAAGCCGTACTTTATCAAACATACGCTCATTGTTGAGCATTTCCTTCCCATCAAGATAAATACTGTGATAAGATGACAAACCGGCAAATCCCACTTCTGACGCCGGTGTGGCAAAGTGACAAAATAAGTCCGATTAGTTTTCTATCACTTTATTGTCTTCCAAAATTTTATCGGAAAAACACAATTTTGTTCTCACCGTTAACACAGTCCACAGTCTACAGTCTCTCACAACTCTTACTTCTCATAGCCTTGCTCAGTCCTTTCAGTGTCTTTCTTCACTTTCCCTGCCCCTCATACACTCAGTATGACGATGCAATCACTTGAAGCCTGTTAGAATCTTCTCGACGACACACACACCATAACTGTCTCGTACTTACTGACAGACAGACGACCCATGTCTGTAACCGTAAACTATAACTGCTGTTTCCTGATCTTCCTATATAGCGGGACTGACGTCACCGGACCTTTCTCAATCTCCATAAACATGCCGCCGGTCACACAGCTGGATCTTTCTCGAAGGCTCCGGAAAACAAACCCTCTTGTGTGGCCACATACAAACAGAATCGCGAGGCAGCCTGACCTTGAACGCATTTTCCCACTCGCCGACCTGGCATGTGGCGTGAAGCAGTCTAGCACCGACAGTTCTTTGTTTTGCGCCGCACCAGGCGTCACAATACGTTCTTTCAATGATTCTGAAGTTCAACATCAATAATCAATCTTTTTGTAGACCCTACCTTTTCCAATCACCCAGAAGGAAAAGTTCAAAGAATTCACGTCTGGCGGCTTTGCAGACCAGTTGTTGGGCCCAAAACGTCCATTCCAACTATTAGAATAGCTAGCAAATTTACGAACATTCCAAGGTATGTGCGGTGGAGCATCATCACGTAGGAAGCAATTGACGATAGTCAGCCAAGGCGCGTAATTCTCTGCTGAGAGACACCTTACCGTTAAATATGATACGGTCACAATAAGACTTCTTTCATTGTCCTAAGAACAAATCCATAGACCACACTGACCATCCAAGCTATTCTTCGAGTACTGCTGCTTGGTTGTTTCACCATAAGATTTAAAACTGTTTCCTCTGCGGCGTCGGTAATACTTCTTGATCGACCTCCTTCGTGTGCTGGCTGCACACTCTCAGTATTTCAGACCTCCTGCGGTTCAGCACAAACGTTTTTGGGGTTCAGTATCCTTCGAGAAGGAAACCTTTCGTGGTACAATCTAGTGGCAGCTGCAGCATTCTGAGCAGTCTCGTTATACTCGTGTAACTTTAAGTGCTGCACGTACATTTATCCAATACATATACCTCGAGGTATTTGAGTTTCAATGCGCAGCCCAATCTTATTCCAATGTGAATCAAACTTCTAACATAAACATTGTGGGATTTGCAGTCAACGATCGCCAAACGCTTATTGGGCCTGAACATATTCATTCCATTATACACACCTGAAACTAGTAACAGTGAAACAAAATAATTCTCCAATATCACAAAGTATGTAGAGTCCAACAGCTTCACTTAATGTGTACAACTCAATTTTAGTTAAGTGAAGCTGTTGGTCTCTACATACTTTGCGATATTGGTGGATATTTATTCCGTTTTACACTGTTTTAGTTCAGGATAACAGTTTGCTTGTACTTTTTCCGGCAAAACATTACATCATCATTTTGTCAGTTTCTTTGCATTAAGGCTCGCTTCACAATGGGACACTGGTGACGGTCACCAGTCCTTTAAGTACTATGACAGGTTGATTAAAGAAGCTCTATGCATTAAAGCTAACAAAAGCAACTTTAACCGGGATGAAGGTCTTCAAATCAGCAAAGCATGGACGCCAGTCATTCAGCATGTCTTTCCAACACAATGTAAAGCCCGCCTCAGTAGTGTGATGGCTAGCGTGTCTGCCTCATGTTCAAGAGGTTGTGAGTCCAAGTCCCGCTTAGGGTAAGTTATGCGGGTAAAGTGTTTTTCCGAGGTTTTCCTTTATCCTGAGAAGACGAATGTCGGGTAACTTAAAGCTCCATGGACCTCGGGCTCATTTGAGCATCATTTCACCTGTTACATTCATTGGAGGACGTTAATTTGAAGGGAAAAAAACACACAACGCAAAGAAGCATCAGCAGGCACCTAATTGGTTCCACACGTGTGTCTCCATCGGCCGGAGCTCGACCAATGGGAAGAAAGTAGGGAGATCTTATCTACCGCTGGCTAGGTATAAACATAGCGACATCAGTAGTAGCTTCAGACCACTAGTGATAGCCCTCCTCATCCAACGCTCGTGGGCGTCGGAGACTCCACCAGCGGCACCGCAGCCCCCACAACAAAGCCCTACTACGGCGCTTGCGCCGACTGGTCCGAGTCCGCCTGCGCCAGCACCGGGTGCAAGCATGGGAGGACAAGATGGCCAGCCTGCGCACTGAAAGTGGGGACGTGTGGAAGATGGCAAGAAGTCTTCGCAACCGTCGAGGCCAATACACCTTTCCACTCTAGGTCACCCAAGGCCTGGCCCATGAACCCCATGCCAAAGCAAATGCTTGCCGACTACCTGGAACGTACCATGTGTCCAAGAGACGACCCCCAGGACGACCGATTTTCGAAAAGTGTTCGCTGGGACGTCCATCGATATTTTCGACGCCCCCCGGAGGACGCGGAACGATTCCCGGTAATACGCCCTAGTGAACTATATGGCACACTCCAGCGCCTCAAACCCAAAAAGGCGACGGTACCTGACGGACTGACCCCCCTCGTGCTTCACCACCTTCCCTTCAACGCTGTGCTGACTAGGGTGCTCCACAAGTGTCTCGCCCTGGACCACTTTATGTGAGAGTGGAGAGAAGCCCGGGTGATCTGCATCTTGAAATCCGGGAAAGACCCGTTACACCCCTCCAACTACCGAGCCATAAGTCTCCTATCAACCCTCTCGAAAGTACTCGAGAGGATGGTCTTAAACCGCTTGTCCCCACAACTGGGAGACATTCAAGCCATCCCTGAACACCAGTTTGGGTTTCGCCCTGGGCATTCTACGCCTCAGCAGCTGCTGCGGGTAGTGGAGGCTGCTGCCCTGGGTATCCAGGAACGCGCCTTCACTGCTGGGGAGTTTCTAGACGTTGAAAAGCCCTTCTCAACGACCGGCACGCCGGGCTCCTATTCATATTAATAAAACTGCGACATCCACACAAATTATCAATATCCTACACAGCTTCCTCAGACATCGCACATCTGAAGTCACAGTCACGGGGAGAACATCTACACTCAGAGCAATAAGCTCAATATGCTGATGACGTGCTGCTGTTCTCCAACAACAAACATATCCTCAGAGCCTTCAACCCCATACAGCGACACCGCCGCCTCGTCCAAGTGTGGTGCCTGCGATGGTGAATGTCCATTAGCGTGGACAAGACCCATGCCATCCTCATAACGAGCCGTCACACCCCCGCAGACTGCCGCCCCTTTCAATTTCGAGGTCAAAGGATCGAGTAGGAGAACTCCATTACGTACTTAGCAGTTAAACTGAACACGGATCTACCTTTCCACGAACACATCGGAGACTTTTTTGCAAGGATACAAGGGCTATTGCCCATGCTGTGGTCCGACATGTCAGCCTGCCTAAAGTCACATCTTTTCCGGGCCCTTGTAATCCCCTCATGCTATATTCCTGCGAGGTCTGAGGAATGCCTTCAGGCAACTGGATCCTGTAGCTCCAAAGGGCACAGAATAGAGGACTCCAGTCCAACCTTTCTCTGTGAGACTATTTCACGAAGCCTCATGTCTTGCATACGTGGAGGTTGAAATTAGGCTGCGGGCAAAAAAATTCTACGACAAATTACCAAATCACCAAAGCGTCCGATTAGGTCTCTTGGGGGCTATGATCCCAGAATACGCCGCGTTAGGTCGTTCCGGGTTCCCCGCATGGCTAGCGGGCATACCGTATAACCAAGGAGCAACTCCATCAGCAGCTAAAGATGAGCTCCATATTTAGTCCCAATTAAGAGCTGTTTTTCCCAAATTACTCCCCATTCAAAATTCTAAATGAAAAACTTTAAAAATGTTATTTAAGAGCTTTTTATTCCACCAGAATGTAGGTTTTACTGTATCCTGATAAACAATTGTCAAGGTGCAAGAAGCTTCCTTCAGAAACCCAAACATCCCAAATTTATAAACATGCCACCCTTAAATTTCCTACATCAAATATTTCCTACCTACAGTTAAACTCTACGCAGCAAAATACTTGAGGCTGAACCTCAGCCTGCCAGCAGCTCGGGGTTGTGGTAGCTTCAGACCAAAAATACGTGATCTGCAACATTGGCAAAGGCGAGCCGAAGCACAGAAAAAACGCAAGAATTAAAATGTTCTATACGCGGCACGGCTCGCCGACTAATGCGCCTCCATGCAATCCAGGCCCCAGGCCGCACATACACTAAGGCAGAGACCCGCGCCTCGGAAACCACCAAGGAGCTGCAACCTGTCTGCGCAGGAAAACAGCGGAAAACTGTAAATAGTGTACAAAGTGAAGTGTAAATAGTTCAGTGCGCGAGCAGGGACGCATATTTTTGGTGTGCTCAGTGAAAGTGTATGTGTGCGTGTGTGTGATGGGACATCGGTTCTGGTATATCCAGGAGTGAATGCATGTGTATATGTGTGTGTGTGTATAAACAAAAAACACGCAAAGACAGAAACAAAAGAAAAACCTACAAGAAAAAACTGTTCTCAGTGACCTAAGGTTGGTCGCCGTATGGGTTTTTAACAAAACAATAAAAATGTAAATATCACAAATTTCCCTAATTATAACTCCACCCCAATTGTAGCCCGTAAGCCGGGTCTAATGTACCGATACCAAGCCAAACCTTGATAATAAAGAAACTGAAACAATCACTACTGCAGAGGCCTGCGCCTCGGGAACAACAGGAGCTGCAACTTGCTACGCAGGATAACAGCGGAGACTGTAAATTTTGTAGTGACAGTGTATATAGTGAAGTGTGTGTGTGTGTGTGTGTGTGTGTGTGTGTGTGTGCGTGCGTGCGTGCGCGCGCGCTGATTATTTTTTAAAAAATTATTTTGTTTAACGACGCTGTCAATTGCTAGGATCACATCAGTGTGCTGGAGTTCTTTTACATGCCAGTAAATCTACTGACATGCCTCTGTCGTTTTAAGCACACTTAAAAACCATCGGTCTGGGCCGGATTTGAACCCGCGACCTTGGGATCAGTAGGCCAGCGTCCAACCAACTGAGCCACGACTGCGCGTGTGCTGGGACGTGCGGCGTACCCCCAAGAGTGAGTGCATATGTTTATATAAATGTCACTGCCAGTGACACTTCGGTGAAATGGCATCTACCACCATTGGCAATGTCATAGTAGTGGCTGCTACAACATCACTTGCCGAAGTGGCGGCGCCGTGGCCGAGCGGTTAGCGCGCTCGCCAACCACCTAGGCGGCCTGGGTTCGATCCCAGGGACCCGCATGTGGTATTCGTGGTGGACGAAGCGGCGTCAGGGCGGGTTTTCTGCGGGTGCTCCGGTTTCCCCCGCCATCTCATTCCACCGGTGCTCCATCTTCATTCCATGTGTCATCAGTGTCACCGCCTGCAGTGCCGTAGTAGTAAAAGCGGGCGTTAAACACTACAACAGCAACAACAACAACAACTTGCCGCAGTATTTACGCCTTCTGCGCAAGGACTTAGAGTGAAAGCAGTAAACACCGAAGCTGCTGACATGGACGTAGCAGCTGATCCTAGAGAGGAACAGCATTACCTACAGCTCGAAAAGCAGATAGGGAGTTGGAGCGTGAAATCACCTATTTCAAGGTGTGCTTCAGGAAGTCTACCCACGAACTTAGTACTTCCGGAAAATTGCTGTAAACTTCACCTTCTGTTTCCGCGAACACCAACAAACGAAGCAGGAACTGGTTGAATTGGAAGAAGGCTGGCAGCGCAATCTCGAAATCGGCAGTGGCACGACACCAGTGACCCTGATGTCGAGAAATCACGCTCCAAGTCCAGGAATAAGAAAACCCGTCAGGAATCTTCTGACACCGTCAGCATGTAAAACAGGTTTTTCATGTCCGATACCCACAGATCAACGGGAAACAACCAACGTTTGCCCAATGGAGAACGACGAGGGCACCGCTACAGTAACCACTGCAGCGTCCCCCAGACAACAACGAAGCCAGCCAAAACCAACACCAAAAGCAACATTAAAACCTGTAACGGAATAAACTCCAACCCCTTCAACCTCCTCAGCTTCTCCCGCATCGGCACCTCTGAACACGCAGGATCAGAAGCCCCCCTAGGATCATCATTCCTGACACCAGCAAGACGCCCAAACTACTACCACGTCTCAGGACCTCTCTGACGACCAGTGCATTCAAGCTTCAGTATACACGCAGCTACATAAAGATGTTTTTGCACAGTTCTTCTTTGCATTAACTGCGGGGAGGCCCATTCTGTCATCTATAGGGGGTGCGAAACGATTCTCCCCGAACACCACCGCCGTCAACTGGCTACACATGTCAGGACAACCCAAAGTGTTCCACCAGGGCCAAGGCCCATTACAAATCCTGCCCTGATGCAAACAGAACTGTCATTTGCTGCGGCAGCTCAAGGGGAAAGTGCATCTCAGGGGCCACAATAGCCCCCCACGCAACCTCTCTCTTCCAAGGAGTACTAATCTGACCTGGGAGGTCTTTCCAAAATATTCTCCCCGTTAAAATCCTTGCCAGCATTTCTGCCCCAAATAAAACTCTTTTTAACAAAATTCAGGATCTGTACGAGCACTTTGGAAGAATTCGAGGTCGTTATATGTTTCATCACCACCATCATGGCCACTCCAAGGGGAAGCATATCTTTAACGCAGACTCTCCTATGGAATGCTGACGGCGTCTTCAGGAAGCAAGACGAATTGGAGGCGCAACAAAATTGAAGTCGCATTTATTTGCGAAACAAAATTACATCCGGAGTTTATTTCCAAACTCCAACATTTTTATGACTGACAGACTTAGCTCTCAGGGGGCAGACAGTCATTCTATTAAAAATCACAGTTTGAGCACAAGCACTGGAGTGAACAGCACTAGAAGCACAAATAAACGACAAAACTGTGACATGGTAGCGCTTTACTGGCTTCCTAATTCGCAGCGTCGAAGTTTGAGAACAAACGGTTATCAAAATTTGTTAACGTTCGTTTTTGTATTTTAATACGGAAGGCATGCCAACATTTAGCTATCTGTGTACTTTGATGAACGACCCGAACATAACAATATTCCTGCGCATGCGCTAAATTCCTTCATAGAGTCCGTGGCGCGCATCATACTGTATATCATACTGTGTACTTTCCAGTACAGTAACGTTTTTAACAGCAGTGCGGCACCTACAGCTGGATTCACAGTTCTTGGCCCCTGATCTTGAGTGGAAGTCCTGTAGGCGAACCTATAGTTTCTGTCTCTCTCGTCATCTCATATAATTCTGGGAATGAAACCATTCATAACAAGTGGGGCGGGGAGGGGGAAGGTAGTGATGTCTGCATTTCAACAGTCCCTGCTAATTCACAATTCATTTTTTGTGCAGCGTGCGGTGATAAGAATGAATATAGTGAATTTATGAGATATTGATCATAGCATAAATAATGCTGCCATTGCTTTCTAAATTAGGATCCAAAACATTACACAATCAGAGTAGCGAAATTGTTTCAAATGTATGGGCATACATGAAGAAAAAAGCTAAAAGCAAAGAACTGCTTACATCACAAGAGTTTTTCAAAAAAATTAAAAAGTTCGAAAACGCGTATTAGATGCCACAAGAGCGTCAGAAATAACAGTGAAAAGAATTGGTCAAGAACGCGAACAACAGGAAAATCAGAACACGTCTTTTGGAACTCCAGGCAAAAGAAGTTCCGAAAGGAGTAACGGATCTAGATGACTTCGATAAATGTGTCGTTAGAAGAACGATTTATAATTCTTATGTTTAGGAAAAATGTGCTTTTTTCTTTTCTTTCTTTCTTTTTTTTTTTTTTTTTTTTTTTTTTTTTTTTTTTTTTAATTAACGTCCTCCAACGTAATGTCATATCGGACGGTGAATGAATGAAATGGGTAAAATGATGCTCAAATGAGCCCGAGGTCCATGGAGCTTTAAGTTACCCGACATTCGTCTTCTCAGGATAAGCGGAAACCTTGGAAAAAAAAACCTTACCTGGATAACTTACCCTAAGCGAGATTCGAACTCGTAACCTCTTGAACGTGAGGCATCACGCTACCGAGGCGGAAAAAAAAGAAGTGCTCCTACAATAGCCAAATTACTTAGAATTTTAAGAGAAGGCATTAACTTCCAGGGTAGCAAGTCATCCTTAAACAGAATAGTGAGAGAACTGGGTTTTAAACGGAAAAAGAGCAAATTTACAATATCTGCAGTGATGCATGTATTAATACAAACACATTTGCACAGATAATTAAGCTACGCACATTGTATAGACATTTTTTCTGCATGGACTGTACATACTACTTTACTCACTTATGTGAGTAGCATATGATGCTTACGCACCAATTCGCCTGCTGTCAGCAGTCACATGGCGTGGTAAGTAACTCGCTTTCAAGCTTTACATTTATTTCCTTCAGGGGCCAAGAACGCTGAATCCAGCTGTACCAGTACACAGCTGCTGAAGTTACTGATGTGAAATGCAGCACACTTTGATACCTCAACGTCGCTTATTTAAGTCGATGGATTGGTAGAGGTGGACCAGTTCCATGGTCAGCACGGTCGCCAGATCTGACATCTCTCGACTGTTTTTTGTGGGGTTGTATGAAGAATGTGGTGTATGGCACTCCTGTAACGTCAGCGGAGGACCTTATGGGTTGAGTCCACGGAGCGATTGAAAATCTTCAAAGAGAGCCACACATATCGGGTCATGCGCACGAGGCTCATCGCCGCCGATATAGGCTTTGTAGTGACGTAGGTGGTACAGAGTTAGAAACCCCTTTGTAATGTAGACAGCTGGATGTTGGGTTTCTTGACGAAATGTGAGCATACACACATCTTACACTTCGATGCGCTACAGTGTCCAAACTGTGCGTTTCCGGACATGGGTTCCTATTTGAAAACCGATCAGTTTGTCGTTCCACACAACATATTAAGCGTTATCGGTATTCTGGGACACCCTGCATGAAGAGGACACTCAAAACAATAAAAAACAATTAAAGCTGTTCTCGGTGACTTAATGGTGGTCACTGTATAGGTTTTCCTTCGACCCCAAAGACAAGCAACTGTATAATAGCTAATTGTAATTAATGCAAATCGTAGCCTGTAATGTACATGCCACATATACTGGCACCAGACAAATAGTTTAATAAAGAAAACTAGAAAGCAACTCCAGTTTCCCTGAGGATGGTGGCAGAGTTAGTCGCTGAAAACTTAGTTACTCAAATACTGTATAATGTGTAATGAATGCTTCGCTGTATCACTATGCTCAGAAATGACTGCCTGTCTGTTGTTGACAAATCTGCAAGCTATAAACCGTTACATGCTAGCGCTGACGTCACGCTAGCATGTAATGGTTTGTAGCTTGGTTGGTAGCTTGTTTGATACTTTCCAATCGTGCAAAGTTAATTACAATAAGATTTCGACGACGTTTAAATACACAGGCTGTTTGGGATATACAGGCAGATATTGGTACTGGTAACTGAGGCGAGGGGAATTAATAATTTTATGTAATATTTGCTTCAGTTACGGACCTATAATTTTACTTATTAGGAGCAGTATCTTTTCAGGTCGGTTCGTACATCCAGGTAGGCGTGCCACAGAAAAAACGACGCAGAGTGGCGGAACGAATGCTGTATTGGAACCGAGTTCAAATGCAAGACAACCCAATCTCTCCCAAACTTTTTACGAGCGTGATGGAGAATGTATTCAGAGAAATGAATTGGAGCGAGCAACAGGGAATAAACATAAATGGAAGTCACCTAACAGACCTAAGATTCGCCGACGACACAGCGTCCCATTCGCAGAAACATCGGAAGAACTACAGTCAATGCTGCAACAACTCTGCACGCAAAGCAAAACCGTAGGACTATCTATGAATATGACAAACACACAACTGGTGACAGACAGGAGATCCCCATCTCAATCGAAGGAACAACGCTACCGTATAGAACAGAATACACTTACCTAGGCCAACTAATCTCCTTCAAAGACAAGACAGGAA
Organism: Tenodera sinensis; assembly: GCA_030765045.1. NCBI lineage: Eukaryota > Metazoa > Arthropoda > Insecta > Mantodea > Mantidae > Tenodera > Tenodera sinensis. The sequence continues at coordinate 128,639,489 of CM060965.1, read as the reverse complement.
AAGATATAATAATAAGAGTTTCCTTAGCTTGGAGATCCTTCTGGTCCTCCCAGTTCATACTGCTGGACAAGACAATCAACAGAGGACTCAAATTCGAAACTCCAGAAACCTGCGTCTAAGCAACTCTATTATACGGATGCCAAAGATGGTCGATAATAGCTAGAAAGATGAACGTACTACACATATGCCAAAGAAAGTTGGAATGAAAGATATTGGGAATATCTATGAGAGACATAAGTTTCCAATGAGTCGCTGTCCCAAATGTGTTCAACAAAAAACGTCACACACAGAGCAAACAGATTTAAATGGAAGTTGGGAGGTCACTTCGCGCGGATGAAAGACGAAAGATGGACATACATGTGGGACCCGCGCTCAGGAGACCGACACAGAGGCAGATCAAGGAAGAGGTGGGCAGACTTCTACACAACACAAGCAGGTCAACAATGCTCCAATATAGCACGAAGCAGAGGAACATGGAGAATAATAGGAAGTGGACTACAAAATGAAGTCAGTGCGAACCTACAAATAACATACCAAGTTGACTCAAAGTGATAGTGAAATCAACCTAAACTACACATAGAAACACTAGACACAACCCAATGCAGAGTAGCTCACCACGTTAGTGAAACAGAGCTACCCTCTAGCAGGAGGCCTTTGCCCTTCAACGGACACATTAGGCTATTATTGTTATTGTTATTTTTAGAGCCACTGTATTCCCCTATTCCCATTGTACCTACAAGGACATATGTAATAAAAATATTTCTACAAAGTTTATCTCGATTAACATGAGGCAGATGGAATAAAAGCTATTTCAAGAAAAAGCTGAAGAATGCTTACAGAAAGCAATGCAAATGTAACGCATGCTATTGTTAATCATTTATAGTTTATTGCTGTTTGGGCATTGATGATCTACATAATTTCTGTCTCTTTCTTTCTGTCTAATATTCCGACTACAGTCTTAGAAAATGAACGTTTCTCATTACTGAAATTATTGGTGTTCAAAATACATTCTAAGTTAAATTTATGCTCATGAATCACAGTGTTCAGAAGGAAAACAAAAACACGGGAGAAAGGTGACCTTTGAAACTTTTAAACATGGGACACAGTGACTCTACTGTTGCTGAAATTCTAAATGATCGAAATGTTAATTGAAAGACTATCTCGCGTTCTTGGCCGTGCTTGTAAAACCATGTATAAAAACGATATTGTTCTCCAGAGGTGAAGGAAATCTTTATGCATAAGTGCAATGAAGAGAAAACACCAGCGAAAGTCAAATTATCTTGCTAACACAACACAACTTGCTCCCTTGCTTGCTTGCTTTATTTCTAAGTTTTGGCCTGGTGCTGGTACAAGGGGCCCGGCTTACTGGCTGCAGTTATCATTAACTTATAATTATCAATATTTACAATATTTACAGTTTTGAGGCTTATCAAAATTCCTGCTTTGTTGCTATAAGACAGTCATTAGAAGTAGTACTACTGTAAACATTAAGCAATATATTTATTTAAATAATGTGCGATTGGTACAAATCACTGTGTAAATAAAAGCAAAATGAAGTTAAGGGTAAGTGGAGAAAATGTTTTAAAAATGATATCTTAATTATCTGCAGTTGAACAAAACTTAATCGTCACCAAGGTATTGTAATATGGTTTTTCGAGGCAATTTATCCCATTAGCGCTTTGACTGATGCTGCTGATTAGTTTGTAAACTTAGTACACTCGATCTAGTCTATTAGTACTTGAGCAGTAGTTATGTTTACTTATGTTTATAAATTAATCAGCAGCATTTCAGCACTTTCACTTTGTTAAAATATGTTTATAAGTACCTACTAACCGACTTTTTTGTACTGACTTTAAATTATATTACTTTTCCCCTTGCGGAAAAAAGTATCTAAATACAGAAGTCTTTTCCATTTGTTGTAGTTTTCATTATTATAAAGTGTAATAAATGACTAATCCTTCAAAAATAATAAATTGTATGATTATATTTTGCTTGCATGAGTGATTCATTGGTTTCCTTTGCAGACGTATGCGTTTGGATCCGCAACTAGACTTAGGTACGGAAGTGACGTCATTGTTGGATAACTCAGCTGCAAGACATAAGCTGTCAGTGAGACCTCGTAGAAAACACGCCGACTCAAGACAGCTTCCAACAGAAGGCACAAGGTACGTCACAGAACATCCACTACATGTATAGTCCTTCACAATTTCTAAGTCCGTTACTAGATCCTAGAAACGTCATGTTTGAGACATTCCTTTTGCCCAATAAAATCTGTGATGAACATATAGGATTTTTATGAGATGGGCCTATTCACATTAAAACTAACATGCCATGTAATGTACGCTAAAGCTGACAAAAGTTTGCAAATTATAGCTTATAAGCAATTATTTTTTTAAACTGATACAATATAACTGCGCTGAGCCTGCAGTATAACCCGTCACCATCTCAAGAATGTTTTTATAAGGCTACTTCCAATAATTTAGCTACCTTTACGTGGGACGTGGCATCTATTTCCAATAGGAACAAAAACACCTTGGCTGCATGCCCATTTACTAAAAACACCCAGAATTGGTTATGAACTACAAAGGAGAGAGATATTCTAATTTCTACATACGTTTGTGTATTCCACCACAAAGTAGATGCACGAGTATTAAGAGTACAAAGAGCAAAGAGCGAGGGGCAGCTTTCGCACATCAAGAAGGATGATATAAGTTTAGTGAGACAAAGGTGATTATCTTGTGCTACCGAAGAACGGGGTCCCCTGATGTCAGTTGTACCTTTATCATACAGAAAATAATTGTTGCTTTCATTGTTGCTTAATATATAAAATATGGAAATGTGGCCGAAGTTTCCTAGGAAACAGACTAACTTCGACCGTGAAGAAAATATAGTGGAAAAACAAAGTTAGTCTGTATTTACTTCGGACGCCAGAACTGCATTATTTGATCCTATACTTGTTTTGGAACGAAAGTTGCGTTAAAATTAAAGAAATTCAGTGCCGAATACTGAAGTTTCTTTTCTGTAAACCTTCACCATACAAGAAAATAATTTTACACCAAAATTGTTTTTAAAATAAACTGATTTATCAGTTTGACCATTTCTTAGGCCTGCCCATGATTTGTTTCAAAAGATGTCGTAATTGTCAGTTATACTTATAAAAATAAAGCTTCCATGTCTTATACGAAGGGATGGTTGTAGTTTCCTCACAGACTGATTCTTCTAAACGTTGCACACATCCTCTTTGTCTGGAAACACAAAGAATAATTTGTTTCCTTAAATTTTTTCTCAAGCACATTATTTATTTTCATGTCTTTCCAGAATTCAAAATCGCTGCAGCACAGAATCTTTGATTCTTCTCAATCAAAAACCACACAGAAACGAAGTCTCCTGCATTGTCTCGTCAACAACCGGTGGAGCATATCTTACACCCCTTGTACCGGGACCTGTAGAAGAAAAAAACTAAATTTGGATCAAATTATCTGCTTCTTTTAACATAAAACGGGGTTTTTCGGGTTCCAGTTTTCTTGAAATTCTATTTGCTACTGACACAATCTTTCTAGATTTTACATTCAACCACTTTGGTTATTCTATTGTTTCTTTCCCATTGCATGCAGATTTCAGGGATTCCGTGAATGAGTCACTCCAAGACATCGCACAGTTCTTATTTTGCTTTTTTTTTTTTTTTTTTTTTTTTTTTGTTAATATTCTGTAAAGTAAGTTACTGTGATACTATATTGCGTGTGTCTATGTACCTTTATTTAATTTGGTGTAATTTTGTTCCTTTTCAGTCGTGCTGGTTCAAGAAACATGTTATGCGGCTATTTATATAATTTTTCTTTGGTATTTTGGCATGCCCGAAGTTACCCTGAGAATTCACACCGATGAATATAGAACTAATTCAATGGAGCAGTAATTGTTTAATGTATTTCAGTCTTAAATAATGTATATTTAGAGATACTTATTCATTAATTACGTAAAACAGAAATCACCTCCACCTTCAAGTTTTAGCTAGGTATAAGTTCGTTTTCACTCTTCCGAACAGCAACGCTTATTGATGGAACAGTATCAGCTGCTACTGATGTCTACCTTACGCTCCAAGCTGCACCTTTGCACCTAATGCACTCCATCCGCTCTACAAGAAATCTTATCAAATCGTCACAATGTTAATATTCTAGATGACAGAATAAAAAGTAAAGTTCAACAATCTAATGACCAAAGTTACCCAAGGTGGCTGAAATTAGCCTGTTTTACAGCGCTTAAAAATGCTTGGATTCCATTTAATAATAATAATAATAATAATAATAATAATAATAATAATAATAATAATAATAATAATAATAATAATAATAATAATAATAATAATAATAATAATAATAATAATAATAATAATAATAATAATAATAATAATAATAATAATAATAATAATAATAATAATAATAATAATAATAATAATAATAATAACAACAACAACAACAACAACAACAACAACAACAACAACAACAACAACAACAACAATAATAATAATAATAATAATAATAATAATAATAATAATAATAATAATAATAATAATAATAATAATAATAATAATAATAATAATAATAATAATAATGTAAGCAATAATAATAACTTGATTAATTATACTATTGATTTTGGAATGCATTTATGCAGCTAAAAATGCAAAGCGTGAAAGGTACGTTTCTTAACTTAAGAGAAGACTTTTGTGCACGCAGTAAATACAATTTACAAAACGATTTCCCCTCCAATTTCGAAAATAAAGAAATATGTTTGGGTTTCGAACTTCAATATTAGGCAAATTGTTAATCTTCCGAAGCAGAAATTTAATGGAGCATCATAGGAGCAAAACGTTTGCTCACAATGTTATTGGAACCCACCGCCATAAAGTAAACCTGATTTGCATATTTGTTGTACATTATTAAACTCGGAGTAATCAGAAAATAACAACTAGGATTAGGTTAAGTTTGTCAGTTGTTGATAAAGCCTGTGTATGTAGTCCATTTTGTTCTGTTGCTGAAACGTTTAATAAAACAAAGGTCCATAAAAGGAGTTCATATATCAAAAAGCTATCTCATTCTTTTCCTCATTTTTCATTTGCATGCACTGAGTCATTAATTTAGTCCAGAAAATACATTGTACTGTATTTCTAGTTGGTTATATCCTAAAAATATTTTTTGGGACTTGACTTAGTGTATGATTTTGTATTTAGTCATCCTTCTACAGCTTATACATATGTTTGACCAAATATACTATGTTATGATTTACTGGCTTTTTTTTTTTTCATCTCTTTTCCAGTGCACGGTTTCGGCTTTATGGTATTGTAATAAAAACAACAAAATCAGCCCGGTTACTTTTCTATCACTTTATTGTGTTCTAAAACTTTACCACAAATACAATTTTTCTTCTCTTCGTTAACACAGTCTACAGTCTTTCGGGCTATCTAAAACTAACTCCTAGTGCAGCAGCCCTCGCGGGCCAAGGCTTACCGCCCCGCCGCTGCGTCCCCCATATCCACCCTTCGAGCTATCACAACTCACAATTTTTACTCCTCTTAACCTTGCTGAGTCACTTTGTCTCTCATGCATTAATTAAGACGATGTAATAACTCGTGACACTCGTTGAATCTTCTTACGATGTACCAACACGCACAGCTTTCTTGCACTCACTGACCGACTCCTGTCTTTAACTGTAACTTTCCCAATCCTATTGTCTGCCTTCCTTATATAGCGGGGATGACGTCACACGGATATTTCTCAAGTTCCATACGCAAAGGCACAGACAATGACACAGCTACAAGTCTTGTGAGTGTTCTCAGAATTCCTTTTGTTTCTGCTGCCTCGATTGTTGGCAGTGACGTACACACAGCAGTTGCACGAGACAGCCGGCCCTGAACGTTTCTGCTCGCTCGCTGGCACGGCATGTGCTGTAAAGGCGCTTAGCCCCGTCCGTTCTGTTTTCCTTTTTCGTTTTCTTTCAACTTCATCATCATCATCCTCATCATCATCATCAACATCATCATCATCTTCTACTTCTTCTTCTTCTTCTTCTTCTTCTTCTTCTTCTTCTTCTTCTTCTTCTTCTTCTTTGTGCACCGAGTCAGGTGTCACAGTTTGATAAACTAAATCGTAATGCTGGAGGATGATATTTTGTTATAATTTTCTCCTTAAAGAGAAATTCAGAAAGTTTTGTTTTCATAGATGATACCTTGACAGCACACTAGTTGAATCCTATATTGCAGGCATCGGTAAACATGTACTCAATGAGGTATCAGTATGACGTCTCAACATGCAACCTGCAATGCACATGACGTAATGTAGAACAGGGGATGGCATTGACTTTCGTTCAGAGTCAGTGCTGGACTCACTCGCTACAGAGTACAATAAGGAATAGTACACATACTTGAATCCAGCTATTTTGGTCTGCGATACTTTAGATAGGCCTAGATATTTGAGCAATATATTTCAATTCACTTCTATTTCCAATGTACCTACCATGAAAATCTAGTGATATATCGCAAGTAGCCACTCTCAGTATAGCACGCAAATTAACATCTGTTAATCGCGATACAAGATTTTTTTAGATTCAGTTTCTTTTCTTCTACATATTTCTTAAATGCTGTCCCTGTTGTATGTTCCCTAAGTGGAATGACTTCAAGCATCGGGAGGTTGTTAGTAACTCCACGAGTGAACATTACCAATTGTGCTATGTCAACGTTGTCAGTGCTTTCATCCAACGAGAAACGGTTATAAATTCATAGACCTCGGCTTGTAGCCTTTTTTCGGTTATTTCTGCTATTTTATGTATCTTTCTCTGTATGGTTCTGGGTGATAATGCAATATTACTAAAAATATCATATTATTCAGGGCAAATTATGTGGGCAACTTTATTCTCACATTTTTTATGAAATCTCCATCACTAAAACACCTCAGTGACTGAGCAATCTCCAAAACAACAGCATAGTTGGCGTGAAGTTGTCTATCAGTTATAATATTTGAATTGATATTAGGTGTATTACCTGAATATTGCCCTTTGAGCTGTTGCAGTTGGTTAGTCCAATCTAGACCTGAAAAAAATGAATAAAGGACACTACGTCAATGTTATGCTACCTTAAATCGTGGTGTAAATTTATGACTACATGCTTGTCTATAATTGTATGGTGATCTTATGACATATCATAATGCCGCTTGATGTTCCATTGATGAGTGCCTTTTTGAACTTTAGAGCACAACAAACACCTTACATTCCTTACATGATGAGAGAAGAAATAATCAAAGTGCTATTCTAGATATCAAATTTAATAGACCAGAAATAATTAGATGTGCTCTAATTCTAAGAATATACTAAAACTTTAAGTTAAATAAACTAATATCCTTCAAAGTTATAAATAAAGAAATTTATCTTTAAGTCTTGCATTTAATTACACTTTGAGAGACATGTTTAGAAGTACGGGTAAATACAACAGGACAGTCCGCCCGTGATCAGTGTGTATGCAGTGCCAGTTAAGGCTGCGAGGGAGGTGGAGACAGAGACAGAGACAGAGTAAGCGCTGCCCCTGACACATCAGAGTTGCGAGGCTTCATTGAGTACATGTTTGCCGATGCCTATATTGTATGATTAAAAGAGATGTGACCTCCACGGTAAAATGCGCCTTTGCACTTATACAGGCACACATGCAATCCATTAAACGGCTACATTTGTTATGTATCAAGAGTACCACACTGCAATGCCATCGGACATCTGGGCAGATGGTGATTTATGCATTGGACTTATATCATACGACTACCCATGTTGAGGTAGTCTAAACACACATAGAGTGATACGTTTGGAAATACTGAAACAAAAGCATTATGACATCTAGATTTTTGACAGGAATACAATATTTGCGTCCCGTGTGGACTTTATGTAGTAGAAAAAACTAAAAATATTATGCTGAAATTACATTAGCACACTAATCAATCACAAATTTCATGAGCCAAAGTCATAAACGGTGAGGTAGAAGACACTTTTATGAAAACGAAACGATCCATAATGCACTATTTGCATCGGAGTTACTCTTGTACTAACCATTCTTACAAATTCTTATACCTATATCTTCGTGTTAGTTGAGATAAATATTTGTAGAAATTATCGTATTGCTTATTTCCTTGTAGGTGCATGGAGAATATTAGAATACAGTAGGCTTTGAGCGATAGTTAAATATTTTAAAGCTTTGAGATCCCGCACTCTTTGCACGCTTAGCATATAAAAAAATGAACAACGATGTTCCATTTCACGAAAGTGTTGTTTTCCAAAACTGACACAAGTAACAAGGAATATCTCCGAAATGGTACACTCTATAACAAAATTTATTCAGACATAAATTGTGTGTTTTAGTGAGATCTACATTTTTGTGTGTTGACATTTTGTCTATCTCTTACCGTTTACGAGTTATTCAAAAGTCATCCAGAGTGAACGGGACTACATAGGCTATAGCCAGAAAATTCAATTTCATACAAATGTCTTAAACATATTGGATTTTAATAAAAATCCCTTAGAGCCATTTTCAAGAAAATCAAAATTTTCAAAAAATGTTCCATGTAAAGGGCAGTTTAGGGTAGGGCTATTTTCTTCAAAATCTTCGTGTCAAATCCTTGAAGGACATTGAACTTAAATACCAACTTTGGTTTTTAACCGACTTTTCGTTTTTGAGTTATGCTGTCCACAGACTGACAGACTGACACACACAACACACGCGCAGGCGCCGACCTTTTTCCAAAAATGCTTTTTTTGGATTCAGGGGGTCTCAAAACACACATTTAAGGTGAAATCTCGACATCGAATTTTTGGATGGAATACGATACTTCCTTCTACTTACCAATCTACCAATCAATGGATTAAAAATTAAATTATTTTGATGTTTAACGATGCTGTCAAATGCTGTGATCACATTAGCGTCACCGGTGTGGCGGAATTTCGTCCCGCAGGAGTTCTTTTACATGCCAGTAAATATACTGACATGGAACTGTCGTTTTTTAAGCACACTTAAAAACCATCATCTGGACAGCATTTGAACCCGCGACCATGAGATCAGTAGGCCAGCGTCTAACCAACTGAGCCACTCAGACCGACACTGATCAATAGAGAGAATATATTAGCAGCTTTCCTTCTTTCTATCTATCTGCCCGTCCGTCTGTCTGCCCGTCCGTCCGTCTGTCTGCCTGCCTGCCTGCCCGTCTATCTGCCTGTCTGTCTGTCTGCCTGTCTGTCTGTCCTTCTTTCTATCTACCTGTCTGTCTGCCTGCCCGTCCGTCTGTCTGTCTGTCTGTCTGTCTGTCTGTCCTTCTTTATTTGTTTGTTTGTTTCTTTGTTTGTTTGTTTCTTTCTTTCTTTCTTTCTTTCTTTCTTTCTTTCTTTCTTTCTTTCTTTCATTCATTCATTCATTCATTCTTCCTTTCTTTCTTTTTTCTTTCTCTCTCTGTCTCATTCATTCATTAATTCGTTCATTCGTTCGTTCATTCATTCATTGACTCACTCATTCATTCATTCTTTCTTTCTTTCTTTCTTTCTTTCTTTCTTTCTTTCTTTCTTTCTTTCTTTCTTTCTTTCTTTCTTTCTTTCTTTCTTTCTTTCTTTCTTTCTTTCTTTCTTTCTTTCTTTCTTTCTTTCTTTCTTTCTTTCTTTCTTTCTTTCTTTCTTTCTTTCTTTCTTTCTTCCTTTCTTTCTTTCTTTCTTTCTTTCTTTCTTTCTTTTTTATCTTTTCTCTCTCTTTCTGTCTCTTTGTTTCTTTATTATTTTCTTTACTTCGTTATTAATTTCTCTACTGGTAAGTAGGGGAAGTATTGTACTCCACCCAAAAATTCGATGTCCAGATTTCACCGAAAATATATGTTTTGAGACCCCCTGAATCCAAAAAAAAAGTATTTCTAGAAACAGGTCTGTGTGTCTGTGTGTGTGTCTGTGTTTCTGTGGACATCACAACTCAAAAACGAAAAGTCGGTTAAAAACCAAAGTTTGTATTTAAGTTTATGGTCATTCAAGGGTAAGACACGGAGATTTTGAAGAAAATAGCCCCACCCTAAACTACCCTTTACATGGAAAATATTTCGAAAATTTTGATTTTCTTGAAAATCGCTCTAACGATTTTGATTAAAATGTCATATGTTTGAGATATTGTTATGACAAATGAAATGCATATCTTGAATTTTCTGGCTTTAGCCCCTGTAGTCCTGTTTACTCTGGACGACTTTTGCAAAACTGGGAAACCGTTAGAGATAGACCAAATCGTACTGCGCAAAAAACGTAGACCTTGCTAAAATACACAATTTATGTCATGATAAATTTTCTGGTAGGATGAACCATTTCGGAGACATTCCTTGTTATGTGTGTGAGTTTCGAAAAACAGAACTTTAGCGAAATGCAACAACGTTGTTTATTTTTATATGTTAATCGTGCAAAGAGAACGGAATCTCAAAGCTTAAAAAGATTTGTCTGTCGCACAAAGCCTACTGTATTCTAATATCCCCCTTGCACCTACAAGGAAACAAGCAATAAGATAATTTGTACGAATGTTTATCTTAACTAACATGGAGATATAGGAATAAGAGTTTGTTAGAATGGTTAGTACAAGAGTAGAGAAAGTCATGTGAGTGTAACACATCAGATTTTTGTTTCTTTCTATCTTTTGTTCTTTCTTTGTTGAAAACTTCCACTTTTGGCATGCTTCTAGTTCAGTTTCAGACATATTTTCGTGCCAAATGGGACAGTAACTTCACTCAGTTTGGGAACTTTCGGAACAGAGAACTAAGGAGTTATTCGTATGTAGATAATCTGTGATATAGATAAACTGAGGACCAATTATAGTATATAGAATCGTTCAATATCCCTGAAGTATATTTAAGTTTGTTAGGAAGTACTTAAATTTATTTTCGGAACAAAATAAAGAAAGTGCTAGTTATAGCCATGTATTTGTAATTTGAGTCCATTATCTGCACAGGTAGTAACATTTAATTTATTTTATTTATTTCGTTTCTGAACTTACATGCGCTTTAAACTTATTAGGAATGGGAAAGATTTAATAGTTAAGTGTTTCTTTTGGTAAAATAAATCATAGGTATGCAGAGCTTGTGAAGGTTGATATAGACCGGAGGGAATTCCGCACTAATCCCTGCGATGTTGTACGACAGACCCCTGGGTGGGAGAATGAGATGGCAGTATCCAAAGGGCTGCCAGCGAGCCACAAGGGGAGACCTACCGAAGGCGGTACAGGCAGTTCTTCACCTCGACAGGAGGTTCAAGTATGGAGCCGCTGGACACACTACCGCGACGCCACCTCACCGAGAACCGTACTTACAGAGCGCAATCATCGCCCACCCAGAAGCGCTATGCTCGCAATGCAGCCGGATAAGCAACACTGAAAAGCCGGATGGAAACGGCATGAAATGAAATGGTAGGACAGGAAATTCAGAGGGTGCGTAAACATCTTTCCCAGCTTTGGCCTGGGCAGACCTCCGAAAAAAACTTATGGGTCAATAAGGTCGGCCATGGGAATCGAAGCCATGACCTTCCGAATGCGAGCTTCATACAGAGCGGAGCCTTCTCGTTCAGTTTGTGAAGATTGTGCCATGTACCTTTTTATTTTGTGTTAACGAAGGAATGGAACACCTGTTTGTTGTTTTAGGCCTTGGTGGTTTCCCACGGAACCTGCTGAACTTCGACATTCTCCCAGTTAAATTTATAGGTATTATCTAATTATCTCGGTGTAGTAGTTCATGGTATACTTTTAACATAGCGGCGGTGAAAATAGCCTAGCGTGTCAATGTGTATTTGTGTACTCTACTGAAGCTTTAAAAAATTAGAAGCGTAAAGGAAATTTGCAAACTTTCAAACAATGCCATAAAAGCAAACTTTAAGGATAAGAGACTTACTGGATCTGATTTATACGGCAAATGTTGAATGTCTCCACATCAAGGCAACGTTATCCAGAGAAGCACGTCATTTAAATGAAGCAACTCTTTGTCTATCCCTACTTCTGACACTTTCATGACTTTATGTCCTGACTTGAGATGGCAGATATCTTTTGAAGTTGAATTCTACGTTGGCCTCTCGTAGAAGATAGGATCAATGCCAAATAAAATGAAAGCCGATGGCTGAAAGTTAGAACTTCCAGTTCTGTTTAGTACTAATTTCAGTTTAGAGCCTAGGCTTTCAGGAATATCGGGTGAGCAATCATTCTCAGCCGTTCCACACAGATGTCAAAATGCATGAGGCAGTAGAAATAGCTTTGCAAGTCAAAGATAGCTCTTGTTTGCTATTAGATGAGTTTGAGCTTTCAACGCCTTGTTCTCGTGGTTTACCAATGAAACTGCCTGAACATGGTGTTATAAAGGAACCATGCATCTTTTTTTGTCTAAATGCGTTAAGAAAAGAAGTGCTAAAACAGTTTTTCTGATAAAAGAAATATGTTACAACACTAGCCGCGATTCAAAATTTCCAGTAATCGTTTTTCTTAGAAAGGCATGAGCAAGAGAGGAGAGGTAGCGATTGAACTTGCCTTACTCGCGTGGGCCGAGTGACGAAGGTTCCACCTGCATGGTGCTAACAATTTCTACGCTTTTATTAAATATTTTGTTTATATTGAAACATATATTGCATACAAATTATTACAGGCACATGCTATGGTTAAGGAAATTACATAATCTTCCTTTATCTTATGCACTAACATTCTCACCTTGCCCTATGATTAACATACTAAACTGTTTCTCTTTCACAATAAATAAAGCAGTAAAGTTCCATTGCTATTTAGCCTTAAATAGTTTAAAACCATTTGATAACAGAATAAATTGGTTTTAAACTCAATATTGTACTCAAGCTTTGAAACACGAAATATATATTAAATAAACTAATAATAAACTACATCCACAAAAAGTGGAGTCATATCGTCCCTTTTACATGTTTGCAAATACGAGTATTCAGGAAGTACCCTTTGAAATTGTAAATAAATACCTGTAAGATCACAAAAGTTTGCTTTATGCTTCTGATAATAGTGGCGTTGGATATTGTAACGCTTTATGTTTGAAAATTGAAATCTACACCTTAAACAGCAAACTGTCCTGTTTTTGTAACTAACAAAACATTCTCTCTGCTATTCTTCATGAAATAGAGGTCTCGATGAAGCCATACTCGACACTGAGTGATACTGTCATAAGCAAAGGTAAAGCTAAACAGCAATGAAGGGGAGGGATGGCCGGTGGAGTGAGACAAGAACACGTTTAAATAGAGTGGCCCTTTTGAGTCGATTTTGCTCATGCCTGTCTTAAAACACCAGAAACCTCACTTAGGAAAAGGGGATTCATTTAAACCAGAGTGTGACCTTCTGTTAGCGAGTTGCTCTAGGCTTTATTTTGGGTGTGGGGGACATAGATTGTACTTCCAGGTAACGCAGGCCTAATCTAAACCATTCAGTTTTTGCTGAAGAAGTATAAAGGTGGTAAAACTTGAAGAGAATGGTGATGCCACTCGATGTTTATAAAAACGGTAGTTTTAATCTCGTTTGTGTTCAAATGGCAATGAATGTGTTTAATTTTCTGGGTTCTATTTTTACCTACAGTCACTTATAGTAATACGCGTCATATCTTGATGCAATGCTATCAATGCCTATACATGTGATTTTGATTGAGGCAGTGGAACCGCATTCCCATAATTGTTAACAATCAACTCCTACGAGCTATGTGCCTTTATGGATACATTTCTCATGATGGAATTTTGTAAACGTTACAAGAAACATTTTCCCTGTAGAAAGCCTCTCATAACGAATGGTTGTGACAATTTGTTAAAATTCATTTTTGTATCTTAATACCGAAGGTATGCAACCCTTTAGCCATCTGTGTACTGCGGATGAACGACCTGAGCCTAATAACATCCCTGCGATGCGCTACATTCCTCCCTAGAGTCCATGGGGCGCATCCTGCTGGGTTACTTGTATAGTTTCCAGTACAGTAACGATTTAACTGTTGTACGACACGTACCAGTACACTGCTACGGAAATGGCAGATATGAACTCTAGCATAAGTTGATGTAAATGTACTGAGTAACCTCAACGTCGGATATTCAAATCTGTGGATTGATAGAAGTGGACCAGTTCCGTGGCAACACGGTCGCCACATCTGACACCTTTCGACTGCTTTCCATGGAGTTGTATGAAGAGTGTGGTGTATGGCACTCCTGTAGCGTCAGCGGAGGACTTCATTGCTCATTGAAAATCTTAAAAGACAGTCGCACGTATTGGGTCATGTGCATGAGGCTCAGCACTGCCAATATAGGCTCTGGAATGACGTAGGAGGTACACAGTTCGAAGGGCGTATGTGATGTAGACAGCTTGATGTGCTACTCTTGTTAGGCTTATTGAGGAAATGTGAATGCTCACCCATGTCACACTTCGATGCATGCCACTATTTCTCACTTTTTGTGCACGTTTGTGCCTAGCTACGCTCACATCTGCACCTATGACTCTAAAACTGCCATTAGTATCTGATTCTAAATGAGCTCGATATTAATTACCTGCTAACTATACAAGTCATCTGAACTGCTTTTTACTACGGAGTTTCTCGGAGTTTTCCAAATATTTTAATTTTTACTGCTGATCTACACTAGCAGCTTTATGGTATTCTTAAGTGTCGCTATGTGAACAAGTTAATGTTTATGTTTTTATAGATTAAAGGACACGCAGGTATACATTCGATGAGAATGTCGACCAGCTAGTTAAACAGGAGGAATGCTTAGGTATCAAAATTACATGCAAAGAGATTTAGCAGTTCTAGTAGCGCTAAATTTCAGGCTGGAGTGATCAATGCTCTTATACGAAAGCTTCCATAGGAAAACATTATACCACAATTATTAAGGAATACATACGAACAATGCTATGGTTTACTATATTATATTGTGCGCCACCATCACCACCACCACCACCACCACCATCACCACCGCCACAGCCAGCACCACCACCACCACCGCCACCGCCACCGCCACCGCCACCGCCACCGCCACCGCCACCACCACTATCACCACAGCCACCGCCACCACCACCACCAACACCACCACCAACACCACCAACACCGCCACCGCCACAGACACAGCCACAGCCACAGCCACCGCCACCATCACCACCGCCACAGCCAGCGCCACAGCCACCGCCACCACCATCATCACCACCACCACAGCCACCACCACCGCCACAGCCACAGCCACCGCCACCACCACCATCACCACCGCCACCGCCACCACCACCGCCACAGCCACAGCCACCGCCACCATCACCACCGCCACAGCCACCACCACCGCCGCCACCACCACCGCCACCACCACCATCACCACCGCCACAGCCAGAACCACCACCGCCACCGCCACAGCCACCGCCACCACCACCATCACCACAGCCACAGACACCGCCACCACCACCATCACCACCACCAACACCACCACCAACACCACCACCACCGCCACAGCCACCACCATCACCGCCACAGCCACCGCCACCACCACCATCACCACCACCAACACCACCACCAACACCACCACCAACACCACCACCACCGCCATCGCCACCGCCACCGCCACAGTCACAGCCACCATCATAACCCGAATGTAGCTTGGTCATCGCTGTTATCCTCAGTAGTTCACTGCATACATGTATACGATTCTCCAATGTATCCCTATAATCCTGACATACTGACTAGAACCACAGCTCGAAGTATATGTTTCAATTCCCTCTTCAGTGCCCTTCAATTCGCACAGAATTACTTTCCTGTTAGTGTACTCAATATAAAGGTTCTAGCAAGCTATTTGTTTGCCCATAGGATTACCACATGACTTTAAATTAAACTATTTTGTTGTTTAACGATGCTGTCAATTGCCAGGATCAGATCAGCGTCACCGGTGTGCCGGAATTTTGTCCCGCAGGAGTTCTTTAAATGCCAGTAAATCAACTGACATGGAGCTCTCGTTTATAGGCACACTTAAAAACATTCGGACTGAGCCAGATTTGAAACCGCGAGCTTGGGATCCGTAGGCCAACGCCTAACTAACTAACCGACATGATCACATGATGTTAATGTTAACAGAGTGCAGATAATGTGCCCAGAATCCAAGTTGACACGGATATTGAAGCAACAACATGTCGGTCTGGGTGGCTCAGTTGGTTAGTGCGCTTACAAGCGACAGCTCCAAATCAGTAGATTTACTAGAATGTAAAAGAACTCCTGCGGAACAAAATTCCGACACACCGGCGACGCTGATGTGATCCTGGCAATTGACAGCGTCCTTAAACAAGAAAATAAAAAAGCAACCACATGAGTCAAAATAAACAAAATGTACAATTTAGGGCTGCTTACTTGGTATTGGTATTGGATGTCTCTTTTACTCGACTGTACCTCCGAAACCCCGCCTACTTGTGACGTATATGTTTAGTAACTCTTCTCACTTAGTGCACTCATATTGTGGCTGACTAAAATGATGTGTTTGACATCAACAACTCCAGCGTTTTCTTAGAAAGAATAAGGCTAGAGTTTGAACATATCAACAAGGCTTAGGCCTCTTAAAAAACATACGCCCTTGTGCACAATGCTTTTGTTTTTAGGTTGCCTTGTGTAGTGTGGAACAAAATGGTGAATTAACAATAGATATAATGCGCAGTGCCTTGATTACACCATTCACGATGCAGTTGTGTTAGCGGCAGCAACAAGTTGTCACAAGTTCCATATCTTAATATTACTAACCCATATGATCAATCAAGCCGCTGTGCCCTAGACGAATTTGGCGTCCAGACATGATTCATTACTTTTAGTCCACGGGGATATGTGGTACAGTGGGCAGGAGCATGGAATTATGGTTCTGAGCCCCGGTTCGATCTTACCTGTATGTTGGACTTAATTCCCGTGTATAGGTAGTACTTGGCCCGTTCAGCACCGTGAGGAAACTGAAGAGTTGCGAGTTTCCTCACTATGAAAGCCAACGTACGGCTGGGGGAAGAGTGGTGCTGGCCCCTCACTTCTCTGTATCGTTTGGATGACCGTCCACCTCTGCAGTGCTTAAGTGGGCGTGTAGCCGACGTTGGATTGGCTCGACGCCAAACCGTCTCGCCATATTGCCATGAGCCGTGCCGAGTTCGCCCCTGTAGTTCGCTTTAGTTGCTGACCTCGATATTGTGAGCGTCAGAATGACCCACTCAGGGCTACATTACTTATACTATGTCATTTGCTGCAATCAGTTCGAGCTGTTTGTTTACTTTGCATCTCAAAACGTTTATTCAACACGTATGTTTTCTATGTGAATTACATCAGATGAACGATGTCTTTGGAGACCTTACGCAATTAGCTGTTATCCCCCACCTCCTCTTTTAGTCGGAGGATGAATCACGCCTGTGGGGCTTAGACTCACTAGCAGTCAGTATCCAGTGAAGGACACAAACAGGCGATTCCATGGCAGTTTCTAAGCCATATCCTCAATTTTCTGGGAATATACTCAGAAGACCCCTTTACTCTGGATGATTTTTGCATAAATGGTAAACAGTAAGAGGCAGGCAAAAACGTACTAAATAAAAGTTGTGGATCTCGTTAAACACAAAATTTATGTCAAATACTTATTTTTTTCTTTTGAATGAACCATTGCCGAGATATTTCTATTATTTGTTTAAGTTTGCCAATACTTACATTTTTCTCAAATAAGCACACGTTATTCCTTTTTTATTCCATGACCTAACAAAGAGAACGGAATTTCAAAGACATTGCATAGCAATCAGCTCTTAAAGCATTTGACTATCGCTTAAAGCTTACTGTATTCCCATATTCCCCTTGTACCTACAAGAAAATTAGTAATAAGATACTTTCTGGAAATGCTTATATCGATTAAAATGAACTAGATAAATAACCATTTGCAAGAATAGTTTGTATAAGAGTGAGTAGAGCTCTACATTATAGGGGCCCTAATGACCTAGCTGTCGACGGGTCCTTAAACCTTAATCATTCACTCACTCTAAATTATATTTGCGAACAGTTTTTCCAAACTGAATTATACTAAACTCTGTATCGCAATAGGTTACGCGAGGATTACTATAGATGTATTTTCTAAGGCTATGCACTTCGACTTTGCCGCTAAATATTGATAGACTTCTTAAACGTAAATAGTACCAACGAAGTTACTAATGAGCAGATGTTTATCGCATAAGTAAGATTTGAAAGTGCTTTCGTAAATCAAACGCAACGTACATACAACCAAAACGCCACTGCAACATAATGTTAAAAAATGGCGAAGTCCGTGTATAGTGGAATGAGGTAAATGCAACCTCCCCTCTTTCGCAAACGCTGAATATCGCTGGTTTAGATTATTTTTATTAATGTACCGAAATTCCGTTGAAAATTCATACTTAAAAGTAATTTTGTATACGGTGTAATGTAGCAACCGAATCATGTACACAGATTTGGAAACAATTTCAGGATATATTCCCTGGTATTCCAGTTCTTAGAGAAACTGTTAATACGTTTAGGACAAAGGAATCACTAAACGCTAAACCTTCTTCTTTCTCCTCCTATTTCTCTTCTTGAACGGATTATCCTCCTCTCTGTAGGACTTACACCCCAAATGACATACAAGCGAATGCCTTGGGTCAGTAGTCTGCCAAGGAGTAAGCAAACTTCGGATACTAGCATATCTAAAAAGGGTGATCAGCCTGGCATGGCATTGAAAATGGAAATGAAATTTAGTGATGAAAAGGAGATAGCAGAATTCCGGGATCAAATTATCTAACCCAGCATTTGCCTAGCCACCGAGGAAAACTATGAAAAAGACTTCTCTCAGGTTTGTCGGTTCCGGAGATTCCAACCCGGAACCTCCGGAATGCGAGTCACACATGTTAACGCGGCGGTACCTTGCTCAGTTAAATGCTAGGCGAAAGAAGCGAAAAAGAAATGCATTTGACGAAATTGGTTCACTTTCCCAACCTTCTCGGCCCTGCCAAATGACAGCCTTCTTTGAGCCGCCTAAACTGGATCGAGTTCCCTCTTACTCCGCTAGAGAGAAGCATTATTTCAGGAACCCGATGGTGTGATCGGGTCTTAAAGGTTACACTCGTTAGAGACCTCTGCACGTCCGTCACCTGTCTGTCTGCGACTTATAGCCTCCTGCGATTCCTTCACTTCACCCATTCCACGTGGGCAGTGGTAATAACCGCAAAAGATACGTCTTGAGTCGAGGTGTCGTCCGTTTGTTACTTTGCCATAGTCATAATCCTTGCAAGTGATGCTTGGATTCAAAATTATCAACAGGAACCCCAATATAATTTTGGAAGCTAAATTGCATCAGCTGTGTAGAAGGACTGCGCCCTGATCAGCAGCCATCAAGGACCAATCTAGCTGATAGTCCTATGTCAGAATTGGCGTATTAAAGAACTCCTATGGGACGAAATTCCGGCACACCGATAGTACATCTTTGATCCTGGAAATTAACAGCACCGTTAACAAACAAAATACTTTTTTTATTTGTTTCAGGTCTCAAAAGGATGTCGAAGTTGACCACTTTTTGTAGGGTCTGAAGTACTGTTCACAATATACGAGTAGTTCGGCGCCGCCATCGAGAAAATGCTCTTTCACCTCGGTTTATGTTGACTAAGTCACTCGTAACTTATGAATCTTCTTTCACCATTAGGTTTAATGTAGGTGTAAAATCTGTATTTAGTGCCTAGAATGATAATTACAGCAAACTTGCCGAATTTTTGGTTCGTAGCTGCACTTGCCTCAGTTTACTAATTCGTTTTGTTTTCTATATTTACGTTGTAAATGTGTTTGATATTTGGTCTTTCATCATCGAATTCTCGCTTTACTATAAATCAGCTGTATACTGTTCCTTAAAACGTTTCTTCTACCTCTTCGACTTTTTGAAATAATGCCGCATTTTATTGGCATGTTGCGATGTGTAAATTAACCCAAAGGGAAATCAAAGGAGGAACTTGAAAGCTTAATGGGCATTATTTCTAACTCCAGTTTTGTTGCTTAATCCATCGTGACAAGTATGTGAAGCATAAAACATGTCCTTAGCTTAGGAATCCTAACGCAGACAGGTGATTTGTTTGTGCTTTCGACCAGGTTAATTTGTTGCTACCTTACCTCTAATTGTAAAGTTGGCAGAAGATGCACCTGGCAAAACAACAGTCAACATAAACGCCTCATTAACACATAGATTGCTTGTGCCAGCTCGATCGCACTTTCTTCACTCCTTACTTGGCTGTCATCAACTTCCAAGTCTAATTCTGTGATCGACTCCTCATCACATTAATTGCTGTACTACTGGACTAACATGACATTATGTGGTTCCTTAATCACGCGATAATTATTCATCTCTCCTCCATTTGTTCTGATGTCCTCGCCATATACAATCGTGATGCAAATAATGCCTGGGCTTACTGCATACTGCTTACTGACCAAATGCACACTAAATAATAAGACAAACAGCTACAAAATGGCTGCTCCGTTTTGTGTTCTGGTCTGTCAACAAATAATTGATAATACTGTTTGCATGTTTTAGTGGTTTCATATGTTTCTTGGTATAAAACCTAATCGATTATTAAAAATGATTATAGCTATATGGGAGGCCGTATCATAATAAAATCTTCAAAACTTAATTTTCAGCCATCTCAAGCTCTGTGGTCTTCCTCAGGATCTGATGTGTAATTATAGCAATATTTTTATTTTTTTTCCCCTTACCAACATATATTGAGGGAATGTATTTCTATCCAAATTGCGATACCGAGATTTCATAGGAAACAAGTTTTGAGACTACCGAATAACATCTTCAGAAAAAATCCATGTACGTCTCTGTCCTTATAACTCAACTGTATAACTCAAAACAGACCTTGGTTAAACACTAAACTTGGTATTTAACCTCTGCATCTTTCAAGAATGCGGCTCGAAGATTTTCAAGAAAATTCCTTCTACTACAAATCCGATATACATGTAACAATGTTCGTTATATTTGGTTTTCTCAAAAAATCTCTAACGATTTTGATTAAATTACCATATGTTTAAGCTATTTGCATGACAAATACAAGTGTATCTTGAGTTTACTGGCCATGACCTGTGAAATCCTCTTCATTTTGATGAGTTTTGAATAATGAAGACCCATAAGACTCATATAAAATGCTATAAACTAAGCTAATCCCCGGCACAAAAGTACACGAAGAGCCACTCCTTACCGCGCAGCCTCTGCGTCCTCCACCTCTGCCCACTACAGGCGTCATTGGTGGGGTGCAGTACTGGGTGGTGGTACATGGTCAGCTTCCCAATCCCTCCCGGCTAGTTATACGGTCTTCACGACCTGTGGCCGCTACTTTTCAATCAAGTAGCTCCTCAGTTGGTCCCCTCGGGACTAACGAGGTTGAGTGCACCCCGTGCTAGACCTCCCAGAGAGGATAAAATCCCCACCTGTTATAGGGGATCGAACCCGGGTCCTCAGTAGCACGCTACCAACTGCGCTACGGAGGCGGTCAGATAAAATGCTATATAAATCGAAAAAAAAAAAACTAAACGTTAACATATTACGAGAGTTTATGGTTGAATTTTGAAATGCTTTTGAAATACTGTGCTATTCGTTTTCTTCTCGTGGCCATACAAAGAGAAAGGAATTTCAGAGCCATCATGCAGGGAACCAGTTCTTAAAAATCTAACTATAGCTTTAGTCTAATACAAGAAGTGTATCTCGATTAACAAGAAATAGCTGGAACAATACAGTTTAGTGAAAATAGTTTGTAGAAGAGTGGGTAGAAAAGACTATGCAAATGCAACACTGATTTTCCATCTTATAACTTTTGTTAATTTTGGAATTTGCAAATTTTATGTGCTTTATTGCATTTTATTGTCCCATTTTAATACCCATTTTAATAATTAAGGTTATGTTGGAGCTTTTCATCTTTAGAACAGGTGATCAACAGCAATTATATTCACTCCTTTTATAGTGGTATATGGGATTACTTCGAGTTATTGTATTAAATTCACAGAGATATTCACACTCTCATTCACACCTCCAGTCTAGGAAGACAACAATAATCATGGCTAAGGAAAATTCTAATCCTCCAGCAGGAAATTGAACCCTAGACTTCTGGATTTCAAGGGTACAAATCACTACACCATAGAAGCAATCAGTTTTTCATATTACGTGCTTTGTAATTCGCTATCATGTGTAACGTCTGAACATTTAATCAACATTTTATTTACAATGCTGGAGAAAAAATTTGTGAAAACCGAGGCAATAATGAGGAAATAGGACAAAAGTTCCATTTGACTTCCTTGTTTTATGCTAAATATAATTTGAAGCTTTCCTGGCGATGAAAATATTCAAGATGTTCTCGGGCCTCGAGCCAGGTGTAGTGATGAAGAGCCCTCGACGTTTCGGGAGTGTGCATGACTAATGATGAATGACTAATAAGAGACGACGATGACTGCGATAGGGGGGTTGCGGTTCCAGAGACCGCCCCCTGCTTTTGCCAAGCCAGGGTAAAACCCTCTACTGGCCGTGAAAGTTGTTTTAATAGGAGAGGGCAGTAAAGGCTGGTTTGTGGGTGAGGGTTCTCTTCTTTTCTTTCTTTCTTTCTCTCTCTCTTTCTTTCTTTAATTCCTTCTTTCTTTCTTTCTTACTTACTTTCTTTCTTTCTTTCTTTCTTTCTTTCCAACCCTCTTTCTTTCTTTCCAACCTTCTTTCTTTTCTTTCTTTTATTCTTTCTTTCTTTCTGTCTTTCCTTCATTCTTTCTTTCTTACCTTCTTTCTGTATTTCCTTCCTTCTTTCTCTCCAACCTTCTCTCTTTCTTTCCTTTCTTTCCTTCTTTCTTTCTTTCCATCTTTCTTTCTTTCTTCCTGCCTTTCTTTCTTTCTTTCTTTTTTACCTTCTTTCTCTCTCTTTCTTTCTTTCCTTCTTTCTTTCTCTCTTTATTCTTTTCCCTTTCTTTCTTTCTTTCTTTCATTCTCTCTTTCTTTCTTTCTTTCCTTCTTTCTTTCTTTCTCCCTCTCTTTCTTTCTTTCTTTCATTCTTTCTTTCTTTCTTTCTTTCTTTCTTTCCAACCTTCTTTCTTTTCTTTCTTTTATTCTTTCTTTCTTTTTTCTTTCTTTCTTCTTTCTTTGCCTTTCCTTCCTTCTTTCTTACCTTCTTTCTGTCTTTCCTTCCTTATTTCTTTCCAAACTTCTTTCTTTCTTTCATTCCTTTCTTTCTTTCTTCCTGCCTTTCTTTCTTTCCATCTTTCTTACCTTCTATCTCTCTCTTTTTTTCTTTCTTTCCTTCTTTCTTTCTCTCTTTTTTTCTTTCCTTCCTTGTTTCTTTCTTTCTATCTCTCATTCTCTCTTTCTTTCTTTCTTTCTTTCTTTCTTCCTTTCTTTCTTTCTTTCTTTCTTTCCTTTATTCCTTCTTTCTATTTTCTTTCTTTCTTCTTTCTTTCTTACCTTCTTTCTGTCTTTCCTTCCTTCTTTCTTTCCAACCTTCTTTCTTTCTTTTCTTTCTTTCTTTCTTTCTGCCTTTCTTTCTTACCTTCTTTCTGTATTTCCTTCCTTCTTTCTTCCCAACCTTCTTTCTTTCTTTCCTTTCTTTCTTTCTTTCTTTCTTTCTTTCTTTCTTTCCATCTTTCTTTCTTTCTTCCTGCCTTTCTTTCTTTCTTTCTTTTTTACCTTCTTTCTCTCTCTTTCTTTCTTTCCTTCTTTCTTTCTCTCTTTATTCTTTTCCCTTTCTTTCTTTCTTTCTTTCTTTCTCCCTCTCTTTCTTTCTTTCATTCTTTCTTTCTTTCCAACCTTCTATCTTTTCTTTTATTCTTTCTTACTTTTTTCTTTCTTTCTTCTTTCTTTGTCTGTCCTTCTTTCTTTCTTACCTTCTTTCTGTCTTTCCTTCCTTATTTCTTTCCAAACTTCTTTCTTTCTTTCATTTCTTTCTTTCTTTCTTCCTGCTTTTCTTTCTTTCCATCTTTCTTACCTTCTATCTCTCTCTTTTTTTCTTTCTTTCCTTCTTTCTTTCTCTCTTTTTTCTTTCCTTCCTTGTTTCTTTCCCTCTTTTTTCATTCTTTCTATCTCTCATTCTCTCTTTCTTTCTTTCTTTCTTTCTTTCTTTCTTTCTTTCTTTCTTTCTCCCTTTCTTTCTTTTTTTCTTTCTTTCTTTCTTTCTTTTTTCTTACTTTCTTTCTTTTATTCCTTCTTTCTATTTTCTTTCTTTCTTCTTTCTTTCTTACCTTCTTTCTGTCTTTCCTTCTTTCTTTCCAACCTTCTTTCTTTCTTTTCTTTCTTTCTTTCTGCCTTTCTTTCTTACCTTCTTTCTCTCTCTTTCTTTCCTTCTTTCTTTCTCTCTTTTTTCTTGTTTTCTTTCCTTCCTTCTTTCTTTCTTTCTTTCTTTCATTCCTTCTTTCTTTCTTTCTTTCTTTCTTTATATCCTTCTTTCTTTCTTTCCTTCTTTCTTTCTTTCTCTCTTTCTTTCTTTCCAACCTTCTTTCTTTACTTTCTTTTATTCTCTCTTTCCTTTTTCCTTCTTTCTTCTTTCTTTCTGTCTTTTATTCCTTCTTTCTTACCTTCTTTCTGTCTTTCCTTCCTTCTTTCTTTCCAACCTTCTTTCTTTCTTTCTGTCTTTCCTCCTGCCTTTGTTTCTTTCTTACCTTCTTTCCCTCTCTTTCTTTCTTTCCTTCCTTCTTTCTTTCTATCTCTCTTTCTTCCTTTTCTTCTTTCTTCCTTTCTTTCTCTCTTTCTCTCTCTCTCTCTTTCTTTCTTTCTTTCTTTCCAACCTTCTTTCTTTACTTTCTTTTATTCTTTCTTTCCTTTTTCTTTCTTTCATCTTTCTTTCTTTCGTTCTGTCTTTCTTTCCTTCTTTCTTTCTTACCTTCTTTCTGTCCTTCCTTCCTTCTTTCTTTCTTACCTTCTTTCTGTTTTCCTTCCTTCTTTCTTTCCAACCATCTTTCCTTCTTTCTTTCTATCTTTCTTTCTTTCTTTCTCTCTTTCTTTCTTTCCCTCTTTCTTTCTTTCTCTGTTTTTCTCTTTCTTTCTTTCTTTCCATACTTCTTTCTTTACTTTCTTTTATTCTTCTTTCCCTTTTTCCTTCTTTCCTTCTTTCTTTCTCTCTTTCTTTCTTTGTTTCATTCTTTCTTTCTTTCCAACCTTCTTTTTTTCTTTTATTCTTTCTTTCTTTTTTCTTTCTTTCTTCTTTCTTTCCTTCTGTCTTTTCTTCCTTCTTTCTTATGTTCTTTCTGTCTTTCCTTCTTACTTTCTTTCTTTCTTTCCAACCCTCTTTCTTTCTTTCCAACATTCTTTCTTTTCTTTCTTCTATTCTTTCTTTCTTTCTATCTGTCTTGCCTTCCTTCTTTCTTACATACCTTCTTTCTGTCTTTCCTTCCTTCTTTCTTTCCAACCTTCTTTCTTTCCTTTCTTTCTTTCTTTCTTTCTTTCTTTCTTTCTTTCTTTCTTTCTTTCCATCTTCCTTTCTTTGTTCCTGCCTTTCTTTCTTTCTTTCTAACCTTCTTTCTCTCTCTTTCTTTCTTTCCTTCTTTCTTTCTCTATTTTTTCTTTTCTTCCTTGCTTCCTTCTTTCTTTCTTTCATTCTCTCCCTCTTTCTTTCTTTCTTTCCTTCTTTCCTTCTTTCTTTCTTTCTCTCTTTCTTTCTTTCTTTCTTTTTTTCCAACCTTCTTTTTTTTCTTTTATTCTTTGTTTCTTTTTTCTTTCTTTCTTCTTTCTTTCTTTCTTTCTTTCTGTCTTTTCTTCCTTCTTTCTTACCTTCTTTCTGTCTTTCCTTCTTTCTTTCTGTCCAAACTTCTTTCTTTCTTTCATTTCCTTCTTTCTTCCTGCCTTTCTTTCTTTCCATCTTTCTTACCTTCTTTCTCTCTCTTTTTTCTTTCTTTCTTTCTTTTTTCTTTTTTTCATTCCGTCCGTCTTTCTTTCTTTCTTTTTTCTTTCTTTCTTTCTATCCTTCATTCTCTCTTTCTTTATTTCTTTCTCTCTTTCTTTCTTTCTTTCTTTCTTTCTTTCTTTCTTTCCAACCTTCTTTCTTTTCTTTCTTTTATTCCTTCTTTCTTTTTTCTTTCCTCCTTCTTTCTTTCTTACCTTCTTTCTGTCTTTCCTTCCTTCTTTCTTTCCAACCTTCTTTCTTTCTTCTCTTTCTTCCTCTCTGCCTTTCTTTCTTTCTTTCTTACCTTCTTTCTCTTTCTTTCTTTCTTTCTCTCATTTTTCTTGTTTTCTTTCCTTCCCTCTTTCTTTCTTTCTTTATATCTTTCTTTGTTTCTCTCTTTCTTCCCTTCTTTCTTTCTTTCTTTATTTCTTTCTTTCTTTCTTTCTTTCCAACCTTCTTTCTTTACTTTCTTTTATTCTTTCTTTCCTTTTTCCTTCTTTCTTCTTTCTTTCTCTCTTTCTTTCTGTCTTTCGTTCCTTCTTTCTTTCTTTCTTACCTTCTTTCTGTCTTTCCTTCCTTCTTTCTTTCCAACCTTCTTTCTTTCTGTCTTTCCTCCTGCGTTTGTTTCTTTCTTACCTTCTTTCTCTCCTTCCTTCTTTCTTTCTAGCTTTCTTTCTCTCTTTCTTTCTTTCTTTCTCTCTTTCTTTCCTTCTTTCTTCCTTTCTTTCTCTCTTTCTTTCTTTCGTTCCAACCTTCTTTCTTGACTTTCTTTTATTCTTTCTTTCCTTTTTCCTTCTTTCATCTTTCTTTCTTTGTTTCTTTCTTTCTGTCTTTCCTTCCTTCTTTCTTTCTTACCTTCTTTCTGTCTTTCCTTCCTTCTTTCTTTCTTACCTTCTTTCTGTCTTTCCTTCCTTCTTTCTTTCCAACCTTCTTTCCTTCTTTCTTTCTTTCTTTCTTTCTTTCTATCTCTCTTTCTTTCTCTCTTTCTTTCTTTCCTTCTTTCTTTCTTTCTTTCTCTCTCTCTTTTTCTCTTTCTTTCTTTCTCTCTTTCTTTCCAACCTTCTTTCTTTACTTTCTTTTATTCTTTCTTTCCTTTTTCCTTTCTTTCTTTTTTCTTTCGTTCCTACCTTCTTTCTTTTATTCCATCTTTCTATTTTCTTTCTTCTTTCTTACCTTCTTTCTGTCTTTCCTTCCTTCTTTCTTTCCAACCTCCTTTCTTTCTTTTCTTTCTTTCTGCCTTTCTTTCTTTCTTACCTTCTTTCACTCTCTTTCTTTCCTTGTTTCTTTCTCTCTTTTTTCTTGTTTTTTTCCTTCCTTCTTTCTTTCCTTCTTTCTTTCTTTCTTTATATCCTTCTTTCTTTCTCTCTTTCGTTTTTTCCTTCTTTCTTTCTTTCTCTCTTTCTTTCTTTCCAACCTTCTTTCTTTACTTTCTTTTATTCTTTGTTTCCTTTTTCCTTTTTTTTCTTTCTTTTTTTCTGTCCTTCCTTCTTTCTTTCTTTTTTCTTTCTTCCTATCTCTCATGCTCTCTTTCTTTCTTTCTTTCTTTCTTTCCAACCTTCTTTGTTTTCTTTCTTTTATTCCTTCTATTTATTTTCTTTCTTTCTTCTTTCTTTCTTACCTTCTTTCTGTCTTTCCTTCCATCTTTCTTTCCAACCTTCTTTCTTTCATTTCTTTCTTTCTTTCTTTCTTTCTTTCTTTCTTTCTTTCTGCCTTTCTTTCTTTCTTACCTTCTTTCTCTCTCTTTCTTTCTTTCCTTCTTTCTTTCTCTGTTTTTTCTTGTTTTCTTTCCTTCCTTCTTTATTTCCTTCTTTCTTTCTTTCTTTCTTTATGTCCTTCTTTCTTTCTCTCTTTCGTTCTTTCCTTCTTTCTTTCCTTCTCTCTTTCTTTCTTTCTTTCTTTCCTACTTTCTTTCTTTACTTTCTTTTATTCTTTCTTTCCTTTTTTATTCTTTCTTCTTTCTTTCTTTCTTTCTTTCTGTCTTTCCTTCCTTCTTTCTTTCTTACCTTCTTTCTGTCTTTCCTTCCTTTTTCTTTCCAACCTTCTTTCTTTCTTTCTGTCTTTCCTCCTGCCTTTGTTTCTTTCTTACCTTCTTTCTCTCTCTTTCTTTCTTTCCTTCCTTCTTTCTTTCTATCTTTTTTCTTTCCTTCTTTCTTACTTTCTTTCTCTCTTTCTCTTTCTTTCTTTCCAACCTTCTTTCTTTACTTTCTTTTATTCTTTCTTTCCTTTTTCATTCTTTCATCTCTCTCTCTTTCTTTCTTTCTTTCTTTCTTTCTTTCTTTCTTTCTGTCTTTCCTTCCTTCGTTCTTTCTGACCTTCTTTCTGTCTTTCCTTCCTTCTTTCTTTCTTACCTTCTTTCTGTCTTTCCTTCCTTCTTTCTTTCCAACCTTCTTTCCTTCTTTCTTTCTTTCTATCTCTCTTTCTTTCTTTCCCTCTTTCTTTCTTTCTTTCTTTTGTTTCTCTCTTTTTCTCTTTCTTTCTTTCTTTCTTTCCAACCTTCTTTCTTAACTATCTTTTTTTCTTTCTTTCCTTTTTCCTTCTTTCTTTCTTTCTTTCTTTCTTTATCTATTTCTTTCTTTCCTTCTTTCTATCGATCTTTCTTTCTTTGTTTCTTACTTTCTTTGTTTGTTTGTTTCTTTCTTTCTTTCCAACCCTCTTTCTTTCTTTCCAACATTCTTTCTTTTCTTTCTTTTATTCTTTCTTTCTTTTTTCTTTCTTTCTTTCTGTCTTTCCTTCCTTCTTTCTTTCTTACCTTCTTTCTTTCTTTCCTTCCTTCTTTCTTTCCAACCTTCTTTCTTTCTTTCTTTCCTTTCTTTCTTTCTTTTGTTTCTTTCTTTCTTTCCATCTTTCTTTCTTTCTTTGTTCCTGCCTTTCTTTCTTTCTAACCTTCTATCTCTCTCTCTTTCTTTCCTTATTTCTTCGTCCCTCTTTTCTTTTTTTGTTTCCTTCCGTCTTTCTTTCTTTCTTTTTTCTTTCTTTCTTTCTATCGTTCATTCTCTCTTTCTTTCTTTCTTTCTTCCTTTCTTTCCTTCTTTCTTTCTTTCTTTCTTTCTTTCCAACCTTCTTTCTTTTCTTTCTTTTATTCCTTCTTTCTTTTTTCATTCTTTCTTCTTTCTTTCTTACTTTCTTTCTGTCTTTCGTTCCTTCTTTCTTTCCAACCTTCTTTCTTTCTTTTCTTTCTTTCTTGCTTTCTCTCTGCCTTTCTATCTTTCTTACCTTCTTTCTCCCTCTTTCTTTCTTTCCTTCTCTCTTTCTCTCTTTTTTCCTGTTTTCTTTCCTTCCTTCTTTCTTTATATCCTTCTTTCTTTCTCTCTTTCTTTCTTTCCTTCTTTCTTTCTTTCTTTCCAACCATCTTTCTTTACTTTCTTTTATTCTTTCTTTCCTTTTTCCTTCTTTCTTTCTTACCTTCTTTCTGTCTTTCCTTCCTTCTTTCTTTCTTACCTTCTTTCTGTCTTTCCTTCCTTCTTTCTTTCCAACCTTCTTTCTTTCTTTCTGTCTTTCCTCCTGCCTTTGTTTCTTTCTTACCTTCTTTCTCTCTCTTTCTTTCTTTCCTTCCTTCTTTCTTTCTCTGTTTCTTTCTTTCTCGCTTTCTTTCTTTCCTTCTCTCTTCCTTTCTTTCTCTCTTTCTTTCTTTCTTTTTTTCCAATCTTCTTTCTTTACTTTCTTTTATTCTTTCTTTCCTTTTTCCTTCTTTCATCTTTCTTTCTTTCATTCTTTCTTTCTTTCTTTCTTTCTGTCTTTCCTTCCTTCTTTCTTACCTTCTTTCTGTCTTTCCTTCCTTCTTTCTTTCTTACCTTCTTTCTGTCTTTCCTTCCTTCTTTCTTTCCAACCTTCTTTCTTTCTTTCTTTCCATCCTTCTTTCTTTCTTCCTGCCTTTCTTTCTTTCTTTCTTACCTCCTTTCTCTCTCTTTCTTTCTTTCCTTCTTTCTTTCTCTCTTTTATCTTTTTCTCTTTCCTTCTTTCTTTCTTTCTTTCTTTCATTCTCTCGTTCTTTCTTACTTTCTTTCTCTCTCTTTCTTTCTTTCCTTCCTTCTTTCTCCCTTTTTTCTTTTTTCCTTTCCTTCCTTCTTTCCTTCCTTCTTTCTTTCTTTCATTCTCTCTTTCTTTATTTCTTTCCTTCCTTTTTTTTCTCTCTTTCTTTCTTTCATTCTTTCTTTCTTTCCAGCCTTCCTTTTTCTTTCTTTTATTCTTTCTTTCTTTGTTTCCTTCCTTCTTTCTTTCTCTCTTTCTTTCTTTCATTCTTTCTTTCTTACCTTCTTCCTCTCTCTTTCTTTCTTTCCTTCTTTCTTTCTCCCTTTTTTCTTTTTTTCTTTCCTTCCTTCTTTCCTTCTTTCTTTCTTTCTTTCATTCTCTCTTTCTTTCTTTCTTTCCTGCCTTTTTTCTTTCTCTCTTTCTTTCATTCTTTCTTTCTTTCCAACCTTCTTTTTTCTTTCTTTTATTCTTTCTTTCTTTTTTCTTTCTTTCTTCTTCCTATCTTTCTTTCTGTCTTTCCTTCCTTCTTTCCTACCTTCTTTCTGTCTTTCTTTCTTTCTTTCTTTCTTTCTTTCTTTCCAAACTTCTGTCTTTCTTTCATTTCTTTCTTTCTTCCTGCCTTTCTTTCTTTCCTTCTTTCTTACGTTCTTTCTCTCTCTTTTGTTCTTTCTTTCCTTCTGTCTTTCTCTCTTTTTCTTTTTTTCTTTCCCTCCTTCTGTCTTTCTTTCTTTTTTATTTCTTTCTTTCTTTCTTTGTTTCTTTCTATCTTTCATTCTCTGTTTCTTTCTTTCTTTCTTTCCAACCTTCTTTCTTTTCTTTCTTTTATTCCTTCTTTCTTTTTTCTTTCTTTCTTCTTTCTTTCTTACCATCTTTCTGTCTTTCCTTCCTTCTTTCTTTCCAACCTTCTTTCTTTCTTTTCTTTCTTTCTTTCTTTCTTTCTTTCTTTCTTTCTCTCTTTCTTTCTTTCTTTCTCGCTTTCTTTCTTTCCTTCTCTCTTCCTTTCTTTCTCTCTTTCTTTCTTTCTTTTTTTCCAACCTTCTTTCTTTACTTTCTTTTATTCTTTCTTTACTTTTTCCTTCTTTCATCTTTCTTTCTTTCATTCTTTCTTTCTTTCTTTCTTTCTTTCTGTCTTTCCTTCTTTCTTTCTTACCTTCTTTCTGTCTTTCCTTTCTTCTTTCTTTCTTACCTTCTTTCTGTCTTTCCTTCCTTCTTTCTTTCCAACCTTCTTTCTTTCTTTCTTTTTTCCATCCTTCTTTCTTTCTTCCTGCCTTTCTTTCTTTCTTTCTTTCTTACCTCGTTTCTGTCTCTTTCTTTCTCTCTTTTATCTTTTTCTCTTTCCTTCTTTCTTTCTTATTCTCTCGTTCTTTCTTACTTTCTTTCTCTCTCTTTCATTCTTTCCTTCTTTCTTTCTCCCTTTTTTCTTTTTTCCTTTCCTTCCTTCTTTCCTTCCTTCTTTCTTTCTTTCATTCTCTCTTTCTTTATTTCTTTCCTTCCTTTTTTATTTCTCTCTTTCTTTCTTTCATTCTTTCTTTCTTTCCAGCCTTCCTTTTTCTTTCTTTTATTCTTTCTTTCTTTGTTTCCTTCTTTCTTTCTTTCTCTCTTTCTTTCTTTCATTCTTTCTTTCTTTCTTACCTTCTTCCTCTCTCTTTCTTTCTTTCCTTCTTTCTTTCTCCCTTTTTTCTTTTTTTCTTTCCTTCCTTCTTTCCTTCTTTCTTTCTTTCTTTCATTCTCTCTTTCTTTCTTTCTTTCTTTCCTGCCTTTTTTCTTTCTCTCTTTCTTTCTTTCATTCTTTCCAACCTTCTTTTTTCTTTCTTTTATTCTTTCTTTCTTTTTTCTTTCTTTCTTCTTTCTATCTTTCTTTCTGTCTTTCCTTCCTTCTTTCCTACCTTCTTTCTGTCTTTCTTTCTTTCTTTCTTTCTTTCCAAACTTCTGTCTTTCTTTCATTTCTTTCTTTCTTCCTGCCTTTCTTTCTTTCCTTCTTTCTTACGTTCTTTCTCTCTCTTTTGTTCTTTCTTTCCTTCTGTCTTTCTCCCTTTTTTCTTTTTTTCTTTCCCTCCTTCCGTCTTTCTTTCTTTTTTCTTTCTTTCTTTCTTTCTTTGTTTCTTTCTATCTTTCATTCTCTGTTTCTTTCTTTCTTTCTTTCTTTCTTTCCAACCTTCTTTCTTTTCTTTCCTTTATTCCTTCTTTCTTTTTTCTTTCTTTCTTCTTTCTTTCTTACCATCTTTCTGTCTTTCCTTCCTTCTTTCTTTCCAACCTTCTTTCTTTCTTTTCTTTCTTTCTTTCTTCCTTTCTTTCTGCCTTTCTTTCTTTCTTACCTTCTTTCTCTCTCTTTCTTTCTTTCCTTCTTTCTTTCTCTCTTTTTTCTTGTTTTCTTTCCTTCCTTCTTTCTTTCTTTCCTTCTTTCTTTATATTCTTCTTTCTTTCTTTCCTTCTTCCTTTCTTTCTCTCTTTTTCTCTTTCTTTCTTTCTTTCTTTCCAACCTTCTTTCTTTACTTTCTTTTATTCTTTCTTTCCTTTTTCCTTCTTTCTTCTTTCTTTCTTTCTTTCTTTCTGTCTTTCCTTCTTTCTTTCTTACCTTCTTTCTGTCTTTCCTTCCTTCTTGCTTTCCAACCTTCTTTCTTTCTTTCTGTCTTTCCTCCTGCCTTTGTTTCTTTCTTACCTTCTTTCTCTCTCTCTCTTTCTTTCCTTCTTTCTTTCTCCCTTTTTTTCTTTCCTTCCTTGTTTCTTTCTCTCTTTTTTCATTCTTTCTATCTCTCATTCTCTCTTTCTCTCTTTCTTTCTTTCTTTCTTTCTTCCTTTCTTTCTTTCTTTCTTTCTTTCTTACTTTCTTTCTTTTATTCCTTCTTTCTATTTCCTTTCTTTCTTCTTTCTTTCTTACCTTCTTTCTGTCTTTCCTTCCTTCTTTCTTTCCAACCTTCTTTCTTTCTTTCTGCCTTTCTTTCTTACCTTCTTTCCCTCTCTTTCTTTCCTTCTTTCTTTCTCTCTTTTTTCTTGTTTTCTTTCCTTCCTTCTTTCTTTCTTTCTTTCTTTCATTCATTCCTTCTTTCTTTCTTTCTTTCTATATATCCTTCTTTCTTTCTCTCTTTCTTTCCTTCTTTCTTTCTTTCTCTCTTTCTTTCTTTCCAACCTTCTTTCTTTACTTTCTTTTATTCTTTCTTTCCTTTGTCCTTCTTTCTTCTTTCTTTCTGTCTTGTATTCCTTCTTTCTTACCTTCTTTCTGTCTTTCCTTCCTTCTTTCTTTCGAACCTTCTTTCTTTCTTTCTGTCGTTCCTCCTGCCTTTGTTTCTTTCTTACCTTCTTTCTCTCTCTTTCTTTCCTTCTTTCTTTCTATCTTTCTTTCTTTCTTCCTTTCTTTCTCTCTTTCTCTCTCTCTCTTTCTTTCTTTCTTTCTTTCCAACCTTCTTTCTTTACTTTCTTTTATTCTTTCTTTCCTTTTTCTTTCTTTCATCTTTCTTTCTTTCGTTCTGTCTTTCCTTCCTTCTTTCTTTCTTACCTTCTTTCTGTCCTTCCTTCCTTCTTTCTTTCTTACCTTCTTTCTGTCTTTCCTCCTGCCTTTGTTTCTTTCTTACCTTCTTTCTCTCTCTTTCTTTCTTTCCTTCTTTCTTTCTATCTTTCTTTCTTTCTCTCTTTCTTTCTTTCTTTCCTTCTTTCTTTCTTTCTCTCTTTCTTTCTTTCCAACCTTCTTTCTTTACTTTCTTTAATTCTTTCTTTCCTTTTTCCTTCTTTCATCTCTCTTTCTTTCTTTCTTTCTTTCTATCTTTCCTTCCTTCTTTCTTACCTTCTTTCTGTCTTTCCTTCCTTCTTTCTTTCTTACCTTCTTTCCGTCTTTCCTTCCTTCTTTCCAACCTTCTTTCCTTCTTTCTTTCTTTCTATCTTTCTTTCTGTCTTTCCTTCCTTCTTTCTTTCTTACCTTCTCTGTCTTTCCTTCCTTCTTTCTTTCTTACCTTCTTTCTGTCTTTCCTTCCTTCTTTCTTTCTTACCTTCTTTCCTTCTTTCTCTCTCTTTCATTCTTTCTTTCCTTCTTTCTCTCTTTTTTCTTTTTTTCTTTCCTTCCTTCTTTCTTTTTCTTTCTTTCTTCTTTCTTTCTGACTTTCCTTCCTTCTTTCTTTCTTTCCTTCTTTCTGTCTTTCCTTCCTTCTTTCTTTCCAACCTTCTTTCTTTCTTTCTTTTCTTTTCTTTCTTGCTTTTCTTTTCTTTCTTTCTTTCTTCCTGCCTTTCTTTCTTTCTATCTTACCTTCTTTCTCTCTCTTTCTTTCTTTCCTTCTTTCTTTCTCTCTTTTTTCTTTTTTCTTTCCTTCCTTCTTTCTTTTTCTCTCTTTTTTCTTTTTTTCTTTCCTTCCTTCTTTCTCTCTTTCTGTATTTCCAACCTTCTTTCTTTTCTTTCTTTTATTCTTTCTTGCTTTTTTTCTTTATTTCTTTCTGTCTTTCTTTCCTTCTTTCATTCTTACCTCCTTTCTGTCTTTCCTTCTTCTTTCTTTCCTTTCTTTCTTCCTGCCTTTCTTTCTTCCTTACCTTCTTTCTCTCTTTCTTTCTTTCCTTCTTTCTTTCTTTCTTTCTTTCTTTCGTTCTTTCTTTTATTCTTTCTTTCTTTTTTCTTTCTTTCTCTCTCTCTTTCTCTCTCTTTCCTTTCTTCCTTGCTTTCTTTTTCTTTCTTTCTTTCTTTCTTTCGTTCTTTCTTTCGTTCTTTCTTTCGTTCTTTCTTTCGTTCTTTCTTTCTCTCTTTCTTTCTTTCCTTCTTTCTTACCTTCTTTCTTTCTTTCGTTCCTTCTTTCTTTCCAACCTTCTTTCCTTCTTTCTTTTCTTTCTTTCTGCCTTTCTTTCTTACCTTCTTTCCTTCTTTCTCTGTCTTTCTTTCTTTCTTTCTTTCTTTCTTTCTTTCCTTCTTTCTTTCATTCATTCTTTCTTTCTTTTTTTCTTTCTCTGTTTCTTCTTTCTTTCTGTCTTTCTTTCTGTCTTTCTTTGCTTTTTTCTCTCTCTTTCTTTCTCTCTTTTTTCTTTGTTTCTTTCTCTTTTCCTTCTTTCGTTCTTTCTTTCTTTCCTTTTTTTCTTTCATTCTTGGACACTGTTTGGCGTAAGTTTCTCACTGTAAATATAGGTTCTTTTTGCCCCCGGATGTGTTGGATGACCTTTCTAGCGAATCAAGGTGGGTGGAGGTGCCTTAGAGGCACGTCTGGGCTGACCAACTTCCGCGGTGTCCATTTGGGTTGCCGCAGTGCAGAGGCGCTTTTACCCATTTGAGGGACCAGGTTCTGCTTGCGGCTCATCTCGGACTTTAACCAAGTTTTGGAAACGGTTTTTCATTTGCAGCTGATGTTCGTCTGTGTGATCTTCCACGTTCCTTTGGCGAGCTGAGTGAGTTATTTTGCGTAGCAGGATGAGTTTGTTGGTGTTGGTTTTTTTTTAGCGTCAGTTCTAGCTCTGTGACAGAGCATCTTTTTAAACTCTTCGGAGACGATAGGGTTATTGCTTCCATCAGAGTTCGAAGCCAGTAGCTGTGGAATTCTGTCCTCCACGTGTTGAACATATTGGAGACGTGCCACCTTTTCCAGATGTAATAAGGCCACTTATTCGGTTTGTATTGGGTATTCAGGGTTGATGAGTAGAGGTTTATCCAGGAAAAGTGTCATGTTGCCACCATTAACATAATAGTACAAGGCTAAACTTCGTGGGTCAGTCATCGTGAAGGAGTGAAAGAACCAGTATATTTACTGTCCGCTAGTACATACCGAGCAGAAAACATCCGTTGTGATTTACGACGGTCCGGAGTTCTCAACACTCTGGCCCACAGAGCTGTGTCTATCTCCGATCCCAGCCACCTAAAGCAAGAACTGCAGCACCTGAAACACACTTTCCGCCAAAGCGACTGCTCCTTAGATGATATTGAATCCTCAATCTCCAGGGCCAAAAAAGGAAAACAACAATCGCAACAAGCATCAGACAAGCCGTCCGCCACTGACTGCACACCATACACTGGCAATCTATCCGGGCAGAATCTGTAGAATTCTCGCCAAATACAATATCAGAACCATCCGCAAACCGCCTTTGAAGATCAAACACCTGGTGACACCGGTAAACGACAAAGTGGACCTTAATGTACCAGGGGTATACCGCATCCCCTGTGAACGCGGGACGCCGTACATAGGGCAAACCGGCAGGACCATTTCCACCAGGGTCAAGGAGCATGAATGGTTCATACGCTTAAAGCAACCTTAAAAGTCAGGGCTGGCGGAACTCTGCTTTGAAAAAGACTACAGAGCAAGATGTAGCGGTTTCTGGGAACGGAGGGTTAAGGAGGTTGTCCATCTCCTCCAAGAAGAGCACACTGAACCGGGACGCCGGATTACAGTTCAGTCTCTCCTGGAAACCAGTCTTAAAATTGGAGATCGACCGGCTCAGAAAACATGGATTCCAACGAAGCGTTGACCCACTTCCAGACTAGGTGTTTTCTGCTCGGTACGTACTAGCGGAAAGTACATCTTCTCCAAGAAGAGCACACTGAACCGGGACGCCGGATTACAGTTCAGTCTCTCCTGGAAACCAGTCTTAAAATTGGAGATCGACCGGCTCAGAAAACATG
Source organism: Tenodera sinensis (assembly GCA_030765045.1). NCBI lineage: Eukaryota > Metazoa > Arthropoda > Insecta > Mantodea > Mantidae > Tenodera > Tenodera sinensis. The sequence goes on along the minus strand of CM060965.1, from coordinate 128,603,070 downwards.
GATTCCAACGAAGCGTTGACCCACTTCCAGACTAGGTGTTTTCTGCTCGGTACGTACTAGCGGAAAGTACATATGCTGGTTCTATCACTCCTGTCACTCCTGTTAGTCATTAGGGGAATTGTTGTGGAGCTGTTACTGCCACTGGCAGGCAGCTTTCATCTTTCACCACTGAATGCGCAGGTGCTTAATGCGGTACTGCAGCATTGAGGTCTCGACCTCAAGACTTCCGGTGTTTTTCTTTTTTTTTTTTTTTTTTTTTTTTTTTTTTTGAGATGGCTGCTCGGGTTCGAAGCCAGGGTAAGAGTCTTACACTCGCATGCGTGCATGCGGGTAGGGCGTAAGTAGCCTTTTTTCCCACCACAAAAAAAAAAAAAAAAAAAAAAAAAGCGGCATGAGAAGAAAGAAACGACGATCCACCACATCTTCGGAACCAGTCTCTGCCGAAATGGCTCCAGCAGCTGAGAATACCACCGCAAAAGATTCGCAGAAGAACGTCTCTACACCTTCTCCTGACACCACAGTAGTTCCGGCCGCCCCACTTCACGCGCTAGCAACGCCGTTGCCGAGCAGCTTAGCTCATCGCAGCTCAGCCAGCTAGTCAGTCGAGGGACATAGCAGCTGCCACAAGTAGTTAATTTCGCCGCCACCGCACCTTCTGCAGTCACCTCTCCACGGTACGGCCGCTTCAGTGCCGTTGCTGTGGGTGTACACCGATACCTCCACAGCAGATATTACTGCAGGAGGTTCAACGCTTCTGGACATCACTGATCACCTCTAAGAGAATCCGCAACCATCATGGCCCAACACTGCTGTTCCGGGACAGGGTGTACTATCAGCAGCACTATCCACAGGCATCACCCTCTTCGGTCGGCTGATTCACATCGAACCCAGCCGGTCCGAATGCAACGGGCCATGCCGCCGCTGCTGTAAGTACGGCCACACGGATGATGGCTGCCAAGAACAACCAAAGTGCCACTACAGAGGAGCGCCCAACCTTACGTCCGCCTGTCAGCTGCAGCACAACCTTGCGTGGCGTCGAAGGTTCTGCGCTAACTGTGACAGGTCGGACCACTTCACCGGGCAGGCCAACTGTCCTTGCTATCCGAGGAGCGCTCCGCCTAATCATACACTATCCACACCGCAGCCACAACCAACGCGGGCCCATCAGAGGGCCACCACAGCTACTTACGCCGCAGTCACCGCCGGAGCAACGCTGCCCAGCCAAGAGGTAGAGGATCTTGTTCCGAAGCCTGATACCTCAACCAACGCCTGGACAACATGGAAAACGCATTCCAACAACTCACCACCGCCGTCACCAAACTAACCTCAGCCGTCACCACCTCGAAACAGCCTGTAGCCTCACAGCTGCAGGCCATGGAAACAACTCTACATGAAGTTCGAGGCCTCGCCGCCGTGAGCGTCATTTAACCAATGGACAACTCAACAACAAGATCAACGCACTCCGAAGGAAGAATCGCAAGCGCCACGAAGTGATTGCCCGTCAACTCACTCACCACACAGTCGGGTTCAACGCTGCAGCCCGGCTACTTCACCAACTCCGTGCAGCCCATAATACACCTTGACAACACCGAGGTTCTCGAGTCCATCCAGCGAAAGCTGTACCGGCTCGAGAACACACCCAGCACCACAACCCACGAGACATTAGGCAACAATTCACACGAGCGACTCGACACCTTGGAGAAGACGATCAATGAGAAACTACAAGTATACGACATAACTATTACTTCTAAACATTCACTCATGGACACTTTTATTCAACATCGCCTCGCCAACCAGCGACACATCAGCCTCAGATACATCATAGACCATGAACTTGAAATGATCAAATTGGGCATTAGTAACCATGCAAGCATCTCACGCTCCGGCACATCTACCAGAATACAGCACGGACGACTGCGCCCACGGAGGGGGTACTGCGACTGCCAACCAACCACCACAGTATAGAGGACGCCGTCAACGTCGGGACTTCAACTACTAAGAACGACTTACAACCTGCGGCCATTGTTTTGGCTAACAACCATAATAAAGAAAACACCCACTTATCCTACCTATCCCACACACACTTCCCGTGTGTGGTAGTCAGGGCCTAGGTCATAGCTATCACCTGGACATCACTTATTTTGATGCCGGCAACTTGCCGGCTAAAAGTTCCCGTACTACCGAGGGTGCTAACCGGAACATCGTGAAACCTGTAACAATTTTTCCATCTCCTCGTGAAACCCACACCTTCCCATGATTCCTCCTTCCTGGCGAAATAAGCCACTCTTTACTTCCAACTCTATTTCTATCTCCCCTTTTAAAAAAAGCTCGACCTGGGCACATCACACCAATACAAGATGTTAGTCATTCATCATCCTGACGATGGGAGAGATGCACACTCCCGAAACGTCGATGGTTTATCACTATACCTGGCTCGAAGCCCGAGAACATCTTGTATTGCTCACATGGTTAAGTGAGAGTAACGAACTCACCAAACCAGCTCATATCAAATAAGCGTTAACAGTACCACACAACCCAGACGGATTAACAGCTGTGGAACCCGAGCGTGTCTGTAAAGCAGTGATGTCAAGCGCGCGCTTCGGAGCTCAGCAGGCCTACGCTGCCCATAACAAGAGCACTTGCTTGATGCTTGGACCTCGCTATCAGAGCTGTATAATCATGGGAAAAGGGAAGCCACTTTCGCATTTGCAGTCCGTTAAGATAAGCAAGAAATTAATAAGCATTGTGACATATTAGATGCACTCTTAGAGAATTTTGATAAAATATTTTCATTTTTGGAAGTTCTCAGATCTAAACTGGGTCTCTTTTCTATTGGTCTCAAGAATGTTCCAGTCCTCAATGAGAACTTGGTGATTTATGCTGTGATTCAGATCTAATAAAGGCGTATAGTGATAATAATATTGTCAGTTTTTATGAACCCCTAATGCACAAACGTACCTAGAATTTCGCAAATTTGCTGCAGAAGTTATGTGTATGTTTGGCGTACATATATCTGCAAACAATTTTTCTCCTTAATGAACTTGAAATGCCGTCTAAGAGCAACATTAACTGATGATAACCTAACGTCTGCCTTAAGACTTGCTCCGTAAATAATGTCTCCCCAAACATCAAGATGGTGGAAAAGTATAAATGGACATAGTAAATACGTAATTAAGTTAAAATTAGAGCTATTATTTTTAAGTTATGTTGCAGGAGCAGCTCGTTTCCATTTGAATTGTAAGGAATTATATAAATATTCCTTATTTTATGTGATTTTAATGCTCTGCTTTTGGAATATTATTCTTTTTCGAATAATTGCATTATTGTAATTCATGGTACAACCTTATGATCACAAAATCTATAAATAAATACTTTTAAATAAAACAAAAAGAAACACAATAAGAAGAGTTGACTTCATTTTCCTTTCTAAATTGATGCAGCCAAATTTTGCTATGTTTTGCTTAACCCGCCGCTACCTGTGTGTATACATACCACAGTCTGTCTCGCAATGCCTCATGCCCACGAGTACTGACAAAGTCACGAAATAGCGCTTGGGTTAACATCGCTGCTGTAAACTATCCCCTGAGATCGAGCGGGATGACTCAGGCGGTAACGTCTGTGACCCGCATTTGGAAGATCCCGGGTTCAACCCACATGGCTGACCATCCTGATGCATGGTCTTTTCGAGGTTCCCATGGGTCGCCAGGCGAATGCTGGGAAGAATTTCATTATCCTTCGAATTTTGTGTCCCTTCACTTCGTTACATTAGTTATTTCTTTCACCACTGATCCCGTTAGATTTCTTTCAGGGTTGGAAGCGTCGGCGAGCGCGGTGAACAATGCACTCTAGCACTCTCGTACCCAGCATTGCAGGGTAAGCCACTGGCTTCCTCCTCCCTCAACGGGATGGTACAAGCCCGAGGGGCGCAGGGGAGCAAGTCAGCCTCCGCAGGGGTGCTTCTTACTGGGAAAACGTAGGGACACACCTGCTCTGTCGTGACAACGTTCCGATCGCCCTTAAGATCCATTCGCCTCATCCATCCTCCCGGGGGTCAAGGGCATAGGCGCAAAAGGTTGCCGTTTGGTCAAGGTGCTAAGTCTCCCTCCACAAGTTGTCATTGATTCATTGAGTCATCCCCTGATGTCTAATTTTCTTTTAAATAATAGAGTTGATAGATCTTTGCACTTCGGATAAATGCCCTTATACTCTGTAATCACATAGGCAGAGCTCGTATTTCAAACGTAATACATTTTGTAATCCGCGATAAGATGTGTAACAGCAAAAATGTGAAGTAAAAGAGTTTCTGTGAAAAAATGCAAAATCATGTCATAATATTCTTCTATTTTATCACTTTAGTCAATCATTAAAGTTTTCTCTAGTTGGACACCCTTTGCTTCTATTCACTATTGGTCGAATACAAGTTGAATTCAATGTATTGAAAAATAATGTTTGACTTGTTCATTTCTCTGTGCTATTCCATTTTTTCAAATTGCTCACAACAGCAATAAGATGGGTCGAGAAAAAATTACTATTTAAAAACCTAGTAGATTGAGCAATTTTATGTAAGCTATTCATAGAATCCAATCTACAAGTTGTGTATTGTTTGTTCAGCGACGTTTCGGCTAGTGCAACGATGTCCAAACTGTTTTCTTTAGAACTAGCTAGCTGTTATTCCCCACCTCCTCTTTCAGTCGGAGGGTGAATCACCCCTGTATCGTGTAGAGCTCACAAAAAGACAGTATTCAGTGATGGATACAAGAGACGGTTCCATGGCAGTTTATTAGCCATAATTTGAATTTTCTGGGAATGTCTTCAGAAGACCTCTTCATTCGGGATGATTTTTTGTTTTGTTGCAGCAGCATTTGTATGTCGTCATATTCAGTGTAATATATTTTTTACTGTTGAGCGTGGTACTTTTGTTGCATCAGAGATTTTAGCAAGTGGATTGTGACACATGGTATTCTCTTCTTCAAAATATGTAGGTACGTACACGTTCTGAATTATTTTAGCTGCTTGTGTACGTATGAACTTCCCATATCCAAATGGAGACACACGTTCATTTTCACTATCACAGTAAATATTCTCGGAATTCCAAAGGGACCACATTACTACATTTACTACATCTTTTAATTTACTTTAACGAAGAACACACGACCTCAAATTGTTCACAGTGAACTCGCAAATATTATCGGCAATAGTACTGAGTTCTTTCACGTCATCAAGCGCCTTTAACCTTCACTTGTTTCAGACTAAATAAACACTATAGCTCACGCAGTCGTTCTTGAACAATGAAACATTTAAATGAAAGTTTGAATGCGAATCTTCGGTAGCACTGATATTTCATTATGAGGGATTCACCCACTCAAGTATCACTGGAATGTTTTTATTTCCATGTGTATCGATACGGAGAATTCGTAAAATCGAGCTGGGCCCGTAGCTCAGTCGGCAGAGCATCCGCCTGTTGTGCAAGGGATCACGTGATTGATCTCTGGTTGATAGGATGGGAATTTTGTCTTTAGCTAGGATTATTATCCATTCTCCCTAGAGTCTGGAAGTATGAATGGGAGTATGAATGTGTGTGTGTGAATTGAATGTATGGAGTTAATCCAACGTAATAGAAACCCAAAGTTCAGAACCATCTTTAAGCGAGTGAACACTATTGTTGTTGAGTAATTGTTCCAAGAGGTGAGGTTAAAAGCCGGCGATATGACCGTTGATATCAAAGGCGACATATAAATAGAACATTTAGAAGAAATCGTACAATCATTACTAAATGAAATACCATAGTTTGAGTAACGAATTCGGTCCCACAGAATACTTCGCAATGCATAAAACAATGTTTTAGTCTTTTGTCGTATTTTAAATCTCACATAACTGATATATTTTCATTTTCTGTGGAATTGCCATTAATATCATTTTCCTCGTCATGTTTTCCATCCCATGTCTTCAATTCTTTCTTCAATTAAAACATCCTTAATTTCTGTTACTCTTGTCGGAAAATTACGTTTTTTTTTTTCTAGAAGTTCCAAAAGATGCTTCTTCCTCGTCATGTATTTGCTTATCTTGCAAAATTCTCTGAACAAACATGCGTGAGACGCTAGAGACAAACTTTCCCTGTTTGTTTTTGGGAGTTTTGGATTTCTTTGAAAAGCTTAGGAGAGTTTGTATTCGTAAACGTTAGCACCACGGCACGAGTTTCACTATGAAGGGTTTTGCCTCTCAAGTTTGAAATGAAAGGAGAAATTATCATGAAGTTAACTCACCACAGTATGCACACTAACATCTGTACGATAACACTTTACACTCAACTGTAGTCAGGTGCAGGCGATTCACACTGTGTATTGCATCAAGTAACACGAGCCATACATTCGACGAATAATGGGGAAGAACAGTGGATATCGGCTCGCAAACTTTCTGGATAAACGTCATTGTTCAAGAACGAATGCGCGAGCTATAGCTCCTTCCACTAGCTAAACTTGCTTGGAAGGGCGCCCCAATCCACTAGCTAAGACACTCTGAACAAATAATAACAGCTGGTAGGGTTGTGGTACGGGACACTTTTCGCCGCGGAGTATGATGCATGGGTGGTTAATGCCTCTCTCTCTCAGGGCGTGGTGTTTCGATGTGCATTCAGAAAATGTTTACATTATGAAATATAATAGGTATATATAGGGCTACACTACCACGGCTTATTTGCAGTAACACGCTTTAGCAAATTCAACTACACCAACACAAAAACTAGATGTTTCTGCTTAAGCCAACGTTTACAAGCCTAGCACCTAACACTTGGAATCGTTTTTAGTCTGCTCCACAGTTTAATGGAAACACAATAAGATTATGCCTTCTTTCTACAGGTGCACTGAAGTTCAATTTGCAATATTTGACCGTTAATGTAAAAGGATTGCTGAAATATTGCTTTTCAAAACTGCGAGGTGAGTCAATGGCTGTCCTCTGAACAAGGGAAGCATGTGAATAATTTCATTCTCATAACCATCTATGCAAGTACGCCTGAGAATTAGCTGACCCCTCGCGCAGGTATTACTGAAGCTGGGAATTCACTTCTGTGAAAGATAGTACACTCACTCACTCCTCACTTAGTCATACTCACTCACTTCTCAATCACTCATTCACCCATTCAGTCAATCACATTCACTCGCTCACTCACTCAGCCACACTCACTCCTCACTCACACAGATTCGCTCAGTCAGTCATACTCACTCATTCACTATCTCACTCACTCACACATATGGACTCTTCTTCTGGATTCGGGGATCTCAATACACGTATTTTCGGTGAAATCTCGGGATCGAATTCTTTGATGGAATGCAATAATTTCTATACTTACTAGAGGTCAGTGGCAAAGAAAGTAAAAACAACTAAAGTACCATGGCAGGCAAGAACTTCAGAGCTCGACAACAAAGTAATGAGTGCTCGTGAAAAAAAAGAACTGGGTTGGGATGAATTTTTCTGAGACTAAAATTATCATTAGGCATAATGTCCCTATGAAAAACCTGGGTCTTCCTATCACGCAAGAAGTCTTAAAAGTAAATACGGTATTAAAAAATGAAAATCAGAATGTGAATATACAGGTGGAGCAGAAACAACAAGGTGGTTTCAGAATGAAAAATATTTATTATATTAATTACTCATTGGTAATATTTATATGCCTCTTGGACATTGGAGGACAGATGTCACGTTTTAAATACAATGTCTTTTGGAGGTCCACCATCATTTTCAGTGCACTATTGTATACGTCACATTCTGTCACTCATAACTAGGCTTAGTAATCCAACTACAGAGGAATCAAGTTAACGGCGTTCGTAGTGCACAGTATGGGGAACCGATTCTGTCCGTCTGCTCTACATACAAAACGTGCACAACAACATTCTTTTGGTAGCTCACCTACTAAACTTACACATAACTTTTCATACGTACAGAACAAGGTCACCCAGGCGGTGATTAGTTTTTGACACCACCTTCCTTAAGCCATTGTTGCATCGAACGATGACTAGCATTCTTTAACGGAGCATCACATTGAGTTCCCTTTGAAATGCTCTCTGAGTTGTGTGATTGAATTGATTCTGATGTATACCAATTTACAGCACAGGTACGCTCCGTCACTGTCCAGCGCCTCTGTCACTTACAGAACGAAGATATGTAAACCAGTTGGTGAACTCATTTCCAAGATGCTCTGTACCTTTCTACCACAAACTCACAAACTCACTTAAAAAAAAAAAATCAAAACAGCCACAAATTCAAACCCGCATATAGTTTCTGTCCCATCTATATTTTAATTGTTACAGTTTTACTATTTAGTTTAACGTTGTATATTCAACCCCAGGATTGTTTTACCTCTGAGTTATAGCCTCGCTTGCTTTATAGATATTAGGCCTAACAAACATGTATGTGTCACTATACTTATAAATGAAAGAAAAATCCCCCGGCACAACAGACCATCCGAACCAAGGCCTACCGCCCGGCCGCTGCGTCCCCCACCTCTTCCCACCACAGGCGTCATGAGTGGGGAGCAGTACTGGAGGTGGGACGTGGTCAGCACTCGATCCTTCCCGGCCGGTTATGCGGTCTTCTCAACCAGGAGCCGCTACCTGTTAATCAAGTAGCTTCTCAATTGGACCCTCAGTGACCTAACGAGACTGAGTGCATACCGTGCCAGACCTCCCAGCAGGGGAAAAATCCCCACGCTGGAACTGGCGATCGAACCCGGGTTCTCTGCGTCAGAGGCAGGCGCGCTACCACTGCGCTACGGAGGATTATAAAGAATTCCACTGTTTCTTTGATTAAAGATATGCGTCAGGCGTGGATGATATTTGCTCTACGATCGCAGCTAATTTGTCGCATTTTATGTTTATCGAACTTCAGCTGAACTATCTCATTGCTTTGGAATTATTTATCGACAAGGTATGAATGGTTGAAAGCACATGCATAGCAACGTAGTTGTTTATTGGTTGCATTGTTTAGACTCCTAATTTAAATACAAAACGAATACTTTTGAAGAAGAACCTTGGTTTTACCGAGCAAGGTGGTGCCGCGCAGCATATGCAACTTGCATTTAGACTTGCAGTTCATTCCATGACTTCCTTTCCTTCGCTTTGTTGTCATTTTCAAGGTCCGACTGTCGGGGCAGTGGTTCGGGCGGCTGCGGGCAGATGATGCGGTTGCTTGCGCTTGGTAAACCATTCTTCCCTGGCCCACCTGCAGTGGTTTTGTGCCGCTGCCAGGATTCTACGAGTCGCTACGACGCGGTGAGGAGCTTGAGGCGGTGTGCCCGGTGACTCTTGCACGTCTTTATGGAGCTGCCATCGCTGTAGTTTCCCTTCGTCTCATCTTCCTCTCTCTCTCCTGAAGCAGTGGTAGACCGCGGTCGCGGTAGGCGAGGTGTCCTCCTCATACCTTGTGTGTGCTGCTAGAGAGGCAGATACTGGATAATTACCGAAAACAATTGTGTTTGTGGACTCACATGACTTTCTCAACCCACTTTTAAGAAATATTCTCAAAAACGCGTATTTTTCTACGTAATCCATGTTAATCGAAAAAGACATTTGTAGAAAAGGTGTTATTACTCATTTCTTTGTAGATGCAACGGAAATAGTAAATTGAAGTTGAGTTTTTACTTATGGGCGCTATTTAACTCTTTTGGTTCTCAGGGTCCCAATCTATATTGGACGTGAAAGAATTTTGAATTTTGCTCAGAGGCCTCTTTATTAAACTCGAAGTTCCTTTACGTGCCATAAATCTACCACATGGAACCACCGGATCTACTTCACTTTTGTTTGAAGATATGCTAAGGAATTTTACGCCCAAAAAATCCATCGCCCTCCGTCATGTTTGAATCCGCGACTTAGGGAACCAGAGGCTAGCACTTTATTCCTAGGCCACGGAGGATGACACGTTCAATTGAGAAGTGTGCAGTAATGTTCCATTTTTGTTCGATTAGAAGGTATTTTACACTATAGAAAACCCAGAGTTGCTAAATACGTTACCCTCCCATTAGAAACCAATGTTCGGAATGACATATTAACATACTACAATAATGGATAATATTATAACTTGTGTTTTGTTCCTTTTTTTAATGAAAGGTTTAGCTTGCGTAGGTTCGCTCTTCTTAACATAAATATAAATCCCGAAAATATCTAGTTTATATAAATCAGCCTAAAGTAAATTTTATCTGTGGCTCTGTGGAAAATTACATATAGATTTTTCTGACTTTAATGCATTTCAATACACCGTTATTAAATTGCCACCAAGCGTAATTTATTACAGCAGATATTTACAGTTTTATCAAGCCTATGTCTAAATGCTATAAATACATTTCCAACCAAGCTTTGGTTTGCGGAGATTGTCGAAGCAAGCGACAAAATAACGCAGGTGCTATTGGAGCAAACGAAAATCGAAATAGGGTGCAATATGCGGAATTAGAAGTACAAATGGTAATATCGAGAAATTAGCATTTCCCAACCTTTTAGAAGCCCGCCGTTCTTATTACTTGTTGACCTAGACCTGTTTGTGAAAGATACCCATGAACCACATGTTCGGTTGGATGGACAGGCACTTCTAATCTAAGACTGTGAGTTATTGCGAGTCTAGTTTTTTATAGACCAATCTTATTAGTAGCACCTGTAACGCAGCGTTGCTCAACTGGGTCTAGGTCAAACGGACAGAAGAGGCGCCAGAAAGGTGTGCCTACAGGTCTTCCATAGTTTCAGGCCCTTGAATGTCTTCTAAATCAGTGATGGTTCAAGTTGGATTTGGATTGCGGTTTAATTATATGCTTTTTCTGGCAAGGAGACTCTTCCAAATCGGGGAATTTGCATGTTGCAGTAAGTCCGGACATCGGAAACGATGCACCCGTATTTTTCAATGTTCTGGAACTGATAGGCTACAGTTATCATAGGTCTGGGTGGCCCAGTTGGTTAGACGCTGCCCTACTGATCCCAAGGTCGCGAGTTCAACTCCGGCCCAGACCGATGGTTGTTAAGTGTGCTTAAAAACGACAGTTCCATGGCAGTAGATTTACTGGCATGTAACAGAACTCCCGCGGGGCAAAATTCCGGCCCACCGGCGACGCTGATGTGATCCTAGCGTCGTTAAACAACAAAATAATTTTATTTTATTTTATAGTTATCATAAGTAATGCCACGAGTAATTGTCAATTTATCTAGAGAAATTGACTATCCTGAGTTGCATTTATTAAGGCTATTTCACTAATTAAAGGATATAGCCTATAAAATGTTATTTAAATGCTACATTGTAATTACCAACCTCTTAAGATTCTCATATTTATGCTCCAATTTTCTAATATGTTGGCAATGTTAGAAATTGGAGTATTTATAAACTGACGTTTGGTTTACCTGTGATTGCATAGCCGAATTTTTAAATAAGGTTTGCATTCTTTTATTTTCGTTATGTCTTCCCTTTACTCCTTAAGGGCTCAACTTCGATAAAAATTAAACTAATCTTAACTGTCATTTAATGAGCAATAACAAAAATTCTGAAGCACAGGCAGTATGAGGCTTTTCAAGCAGACTCAATATCGTTTCTCTTAATTTTGATTTTAAAAATATCGCGATGAATCGAAATACTAACTGTATAATGTTTATAAACAGTGAAATAAATATCCACAATTCATGATTTCTAAGAAAAGCAGAGTTATGTTTTGAGTTTTCATTATTCTTATAGTCATGACTAGACCGGTGTAGCACAGGTTACATTCGTAATAATAAGTACCTGTCCTGTTAAAGGTATTCATCGAAATCGGAAGAAAATCACGAACTACGTATTGTTTCCTTCTGTACAGATCATACATTTTGAAAATATTGGAGATATCATACAATTGACTCGATCATTTGGAAAAGGGCACATATTATCATGAAAAGCAAATATTACAAAAGAAACAAAAAAATGAATTGATAGAAAATGAATGAACCTATCAAAGTTGCATTTTGATATTACCTGTACTAAGCAAAGGGCCTTTTGTTCACATAATTTAGGTTTTCAGATTCCGTCGCTGAAGGGCAGAAAATAAACAAATGTTTTATGTGGTTGTGTCCTTTTCCAAGGGAACTGATGGTTCTTATACATTGTACAAACATTACAGATCCCAGCACTTTTATTAATGTTTGTAAACTGTATTTTCACCTTAAAAATTCTCATTTTGAATAAAACAATGACATTTGGAAAGAAAAAGGTTAAGTGGATGCCCCATAACATTGCACTAACTTGTTTTGAAAAGAAAATCAGTTTTCATTAAAGGTTCTATATTACCATTATAAAAATACTTATTTTCTCAAACGTAAAATCATAATGGATCTGTTATAATCACTGACGCGTTTGTTTAATTAAATGAAAAGAAAAATTCAAATAACTTCTCTTTAAGATAATCAGAATGCTTCTTCGGGCTGTGCTTCCTTCTCAGTAGGTGGCCAGCTGTTCAGAATACTACGGTAGAAACTCATATGTTCATCAATTATACACTGTAGCAATTTTCTTATGTCATTAATCTTCTTGTTATTAATTGGGAGTTTTACACCATAAGCCCTGTGCGACGAAGGCCAGTAGGTTTTGAAAGAGTGAGTGAGTGAGTGTGTTGGGTTTAAGGGCCCGTCGACAACTTGGTCATTAGGGCCCCTGGTTTTGAAAGAGCAAACTTGTCTGCCATTCCCGGGAGATTGCTCATCCACTTGGACACTTGAAATACCATATGATGCAGTCATATTGAAATTTAACATCACTGGCGAGCTCATTTGTAATACACGTGCTGTGAAGCAATAGAGTAACTCTTTTATTCGAATATCCTGAAGAAAAATTGTTCTTTTCACCAACATTAGAACAATAGACTAATAGTCAGTAGTTGCCTGCACATGAAATTACTGAATTTTCAAGGGAGGGGGGACGACACCACCATACCCTTCTTCGCGAAGCACATGTTCTTGAAAGAAATAATCTAATTCATAATATAAATTTTTAGATACCTAAATATAATTGCCCTTTGTTAAGTATATACATAAACTAAATGTTTTACTTACTACTTTAGTGCATTTTATACCATTACCCAAGTTGGGTGTTCAACACCAGAATTTGAAAATATGTAATGTGCAAATGGTGTCCAACTTTCGAATAAGTTGGTATGTAATTTTCACATCAAAGTGTAAGCTCCACGGTAAGTTGAGAGCTCCCTAATTTCAGACTAAAGTAAAACAAGGACACTCTTTCTATTTATTTATTTTTTATTTTTGCTAGCGCCTACTTAATGGTAAGTAGAGGAAGTATAGGGTTATTACAAATAATTGATCTGAATTCACAAATTTTCTGTTGCTGTATTGCTATTTCACATAATTGTCACAGAAATTTGGAAATAGGATATAGAAAATCTCCAAAGGTTTTTGGTTTTGTTTAGCACATTGCAAGTGCTCCACCCTACAAGTGTATTTCCTAACTCGGTGTAGCATGTCCGTATCAAGCCGTTCAAAATCCTTGTTGATACGAGCTCGCAGTTCTGATGGGTTTATTGGTAGAGGAGACTTAAACACGAATCTTTCATATAACCTCACATAAAAAAATCGGATTGCGTTAAGCAGAGAGAGAATGGAGCCTATGGCAGTTACTGCTCATCATCCCCCAACACGTCCGACCCATCGGTTTCACAAGCTCCTGTTTAAGAATTCACAAACATTGTAAACTGTGCATAACATTGTCAAATGGATTTGGTACTTGATGGACCTTCGTTGAACTTCATTCTGAAGTGGCGTGGCTCTATTACGACAGACTGCTGTGAATCAAATCCAAGCGCACGTAAGCTTTCTAGGCACCTGTCGCCATTTTGACTAACTGCTTACTGCTGCGCTCTCGTGGCAGAAATCCGAAGCGCAGCTGTAGCAAAGCAATAAAACTTTGAGTTTTCTATGTTATCCCTGTTGAGTTTTGTGATCTACGTCGCATAATACAGTTACAATAAATTTATGAAATCGCGTCAATAACTTCTAATAAATCTGTACTAACTGCATCACAGCCAGAAACTTGACATCGAGATCTCATTTTTTGAGTTTTACTGAACTCAAAAGAACGCAAAGGAACGATTAATTCAGATAAAAAGTTGAATTTCATATCAAGAATTTGAAGCAGGATCTTCAGATTAACGTCCTGCTGTTCTAAGCAACTGAGGCACCATGGCGACATGCTGGTATGAAATTAAATTCTACAACCGGCTCACATATTTTTCGTTTAACCACAATGTGTTTTCAAATTCATTTTGGGACGGCATACCCCAATGACTACTTACATTAATGCAGTGTGAATGTGAGTGTGTGGGGTTTAACGGCTCGACGACAACTAATATAAGTGGTGGTACTTATGTTCCTTGCTTTATAGTAATCACTAAGAGGTCAATCAGTAGTGATTAATTTTCTGTCACTATTAGGTCAATGAATATGTATGTAAAACAACTCAACATACATGTGTGATTATTATTGAAGTAAGATTATAGGTGTACAGTGCAACATTGAGTCCAAAGTAGAATATTTAGAAACGCCACACGCACGGACTGGAATAATTATTTAAAGAATTTATTACACGAATTTTGCGATCCATGGACAACTCTGCCTTTAACGCTATAACAGTGTACTTCTGATAATGTATGTTATGATTTATTTACCCAAACGCTTCTGGTGGATAGGAGAAAATTTCTCGGTCATTTGAGCGCTTCTTTAGTTAATTTGATTGTTGGCCTCTTTGTTTCCCTAAATCTTTAAGTGTTTCGTTCTTAAGTCACCAAACGTTAGGGAGCAGGTGAATGGAATTGAGGACAATTGACATAGTGCAGTTTATTGTTCGGTTCTGTGGCTAGATGATATAAGTTTCCTGAAGTTGAATTTCTTGTGCCTTGGGAGTAAGATAACAGAAGTCGGTATATTTTAGGTGACAAAATAAAGTGGTTCATCTATTAATATTTATTCATAGCCATAGGTCAAGAAATCATATACCATCTTGTGCATAATCGAAGGAAAATGTGAATTCAGATTATATAGGCAGCTTTCTTGGCATTTTCAGAGCTTTTAAATCCACCACAGATCAAATTAAACAGCGCTTGGAACAAATAGGTAAAGACACAGTACTTAAACATTAAAAGAGCCCATTAACGAATTGGTTTAGCAAACTTCGAATACACGCTTAGTACAGCATATTTAGAGCAGTAGAGATAGATGATTAGGTGAGGACAATCATAATGTGAAACATTGCGAATTCAACCATCAGAGCAACATCTTTTGGGCATCATTTCTTTGAATAAACAGGACATGTGATGTGATGTGTGTAGGAACGAAGGGGGACACCTTGACCCCCGCGACCCCCACCCCGGGAGAAGGAATGAGGTAAAGTTAGACCTTAGGCTTGGCAGAGAATGGAGCCAGCGAAGCCCAGAGATGCACAAAAGTCTCTAATAATTACAGATATTGACACCTGGTGCATAACCTTTTTCATTAACGTCCTCCAACGTAATGTCATATCATCGGACGGTGAATGAGTGAATGAAACGGGTGAAACGATGCTCAAATGAGCCCTAGGTACATGGAGCTTTAAGTTATCCGCCGACATTCGTCTTCTCAGGATAAGGGAAAAACTCGGAAAAAACCTTACCCGGATAACTTACCCTAAGCGAGATTCGAACACGCGACCTCTTGAACGTGGGGCAGACACGCTAACCATCACGCTACCGAGACGGGCGGTGCATAACCGAAGTGTTTCCTCTGCACAGGGAGAGGGCGACGAAGCGATCCTCGTGGCCCGAGCAGCAACTTCCAGGAGGCGTCAGGGAAGGACGGTTTCCAGAACGCAAGCATCTGTGTCATTTGTCCGCATTCGCCGGAACGTAAAACGCTACCAACCAAACCTGACAGAGAAGGAGACGAAATGAGAAAGGAAGTGCATTCACCTTGTGACAAGGGGAAACTACGGAAAAACCCAAGTCAGTGTGGTAGGTCGATAGGGATCGAACCTGGGACCTCCCGAATGCGAGTCGCACACGTTGCCGCGGTGCCACCTAGCTCGGTAACAGGGCATTTTACTACTATGACTTTCTCCAGTGATAAAGTGGTCAAAGAATGTTAAGTACCGCAGTTTTATGTATTAGGACAGAATGTGAGATCAGGTTTACAGCACCTCCTTTCTAGATATGCGTCGTCTCTATGGGGGTAAATCAATGCCCCTGAGGTGCATTTTCTGTTTGAATTATTTAGTTTTAAATAACAAATACAAGTGTTTAGATTTAGATCGACTATCCACCATTTGTTTTAATTTACGGAGTCATGCTGGGCTTTATTAACTAACAGAATATTATCTCCGTAGTTGAGTGATCGTGTTGTGGTGTACCACCTCAGAGCTCTTGGATGGAATTCTCGGCTGTGGGTGATGTTTCTTCAATTAGAATCATTCTTGTTCAGCACAGTCTGGAGGTACATATGAATATGGGAATGAATCTGTGTTTCCCGTTGAAAATTGTAAAAACCAACAGTAAAAAACTAGTCAACGAATTAGTTGTTTCTAAAGTCAAAACTCCCAATAGCATCAGAGAAGTTAAAGAGGCTTTATAAATTAAACAATAATGAAGGGGAAAATATCTGATATGTTGCACTCATATGACCTTCTCTACTCTTGTACAAACTAATCCTACAAGTGCTTATTTCTGTAAGTACTTAATACTAATTGTATTAAATACTTGCAGTCCTTGCAAATAACACTTTGATTTATATTTTGTTTGCCCTACTAGCACAGTGTACTATCTCAGAGAAAGCTAGTCTCTGATATAATAAAAACAATGCTTCTAACTACTATCATCCAACTGAACAGACAACTTGTAATTACTCCTCGAAGTCCCACTGTCAGCTATGCTTCTATTATAGAAACACCAATATGTAAGTGTCCTAGAGTCCATGCAATACATCGACATATACGCAGAACTTGTGCACTTACCCAAACCAAACAACTTACAACCAAAATATTGGAAACTGGAGCTCTCTATTTATGAGAATCACCACATAATGAATTCAACACAAACATAGCAAAATAACAAAAACAATAAATTTTCGTTTTCCTTCTCATTCAACACACGCATATCATATAGGTGGTTGCCAAAATATGCCAAAGACGATAGCTCAAAGCACTTTTAGAAAAAGATTCGTCTGTGTGTGTATCTGTCAGTCTGTGGACAGCATAACTCAAAAACGAAATGTCGGTTAAAAACCAAAGTTGGTAGTTGAGTTTAATGTCTTTCAAGGATGCGACACGAAGATTTTGAAGAAAATAGCCCCACCCTAAACTACCCTTTGTATAGACAATTTTTCGAAAATTTTGGTTTTCTTTAAAACGGCTCTAATGATTTTTACTAAAATGCCATATATTTAAGACATTTGTATGACAAATGAAATGTATATTTTGCATTTTATGGCTATGTAGTCCTGTTTACTCTGAATGAGTTTGGAATAACTCGTAAACCGTAAACCGTAACAAAGTCTTACGATACAAATTTATGTCCGGATATTTTTTTTTTTGTAGAGTGAACTATTTCGGAGATGTTCCTTGTTATTTGTGTCAGTTTCGGAAAACTTAAAACTATCATGAAATGGAACATCGTTGTTCATTTTTATATGTTAAGCATGCGAAGAGAACGGGATCTCAAAGCTTTAAAAGATTTGACTATCGCTCAGAGCCTACTGTATTCTAATGTTCCCCTTGCACCTACAAGGAAATAAGTAATAAGATAACTTGTACAAATGTTTATCTCAACTAACACGAAGAAGATATAGGAATAAGAGTTTGTAAGAATGGTGAGTACAAGAGTAGAGAAAGGGGGAGGAGGAGGATTTGGTTTAAGTGTGCTCAACTTCGAGGTCATCAGCGCCCTTAAAAAAATTCATGTCAATAGCCAGATATAAATATGAATCAAAAATAAAATTACTAGCAACAAAGAAAATATAAACATAAACGTAAAAAACAGTGGCAATAGCCAGATATAACACAAGGGGATAAATATGTTACAGCATAAAAAGAAATGTCTAAAGTTTTAAATCCTCAAATTGATATTACACTCCGCTAAAAACTTAAAAACTTTATCAACCGTTGTTTTGTCGTCCGCTAAGACCTCTGCAAGTATGGCAGGCAGCTGCAGATAATCTCGAAGGTGTAGAGTAGAGAAAGTAATGTGAGTGCAACACATCAGATTTTTTTTATATGTTAACCGTACAAAGAGAACGAAATTTGAAAGCTTTAAATGATTTGACTATCACTCAAAGTCTACTGTATTCCTATATTCGCCTTGCATCTACAAGGAAATAAGCAATAACATAATTTGTACAAATGTTTATCTCAACTAACACGAAGAAGATATAAGAATAAGAGTTTTTAAGAATGATTAGTACAAGAGTAGAGAATGTCATGTTAGTGCAACATATCAGATTTTGTTCATGGCTGAACCTGGAGCACTTTTGCTTGATGTCAACATAGTCATACACATCTCAGGAGACCGCTACTGGAATGAAGACCTACTGACTTTTTGTTACATCCTTCACTGTATAGAGTAAAGGAAGGTAAGCATTTAATTTACGTATCCTAGTAAGTGGTTCATTATAATAATTTCTAAACAATGATAATCGTATGGTCCAGATATTACAATTTATTACAGAAGTAACACCAAGTTTAGCAATAGTGTTTAAAATATGAATACAAAATACGCCTTCTTATACCATTCAATAAAACTTTGCTCCATTTTCACTGGCATAAGCACAGCGAAGCGGAACCGAAGGTATGACACGATGTAGAGTATTTTGGGAATATCATTGCGCAAGATGAAGGCCTGAAATTGCCACGTTCATCAAAAATACTTGGCAAGTAACACCAAAAGGAAATGCGACATGATAATTAAAACAGCCGGCTGACAGTTCCTGTTTGAAAAATAGACTCTCTAAGGTTGAGCTGCAAAGTGTGAGCTTCGTCATAGTTATTATCTTCAGCTTCACCCTTCATTTCTTTCACAACATATCAGATGATTTTCACACAAAGAGTACCAGTAATGTTTCGGTTTCTACCAGTTCTAACAAAATTAATTCCCAAACTCAGCGTTTTCACTTGCCTGTGGAATAAGCAGAGATATCCCTACCCATACGATACAAGTGACCAGAGCTGCCATGCTATAATTCAGGTTCCCACATTTTCCACCTTGTGTATTTTATACGTTATGTAAAACTTACTTTGAACCGTAGGTATAATACTGAAATACTTTCTCGACTAATTACCTACAATAAGTAGATAAAGTCACTACTACATTCAACCAAAAAGTATCATATGGATATTTCATGTAGGTAAATATACATTTTGAAACTTCCTAAATACAGAAAGAAAATAATTTTTAGAATTGATCCATATGTGAGTGTTTATAGGTATTACTGTGAGCAGCACAACTCAAGAGAAAACTTAAAACCCAAATTTAATAAGTAGAAGCCCGTAAGTAGAATCTAGTAAGAGTAGTAGTAGTAGTAGTAGTAGTAGTAGTAGTAGTAGTAGTAGTAGTAGTAGTAGTAGTAGTAGTAGTAGTAGTAGTAGTAGTAATAGTAGTAGTAGTAGCACTACTACTACTACTACTACTGCTGCTGCTGCTACTACTACTAATTATAATAATAATAATAATAATAATAATAATAATAATAATAATAATAATAATAATAATAATAATAATAATAATAATAATAATAATAATAATAATAATAATAATAATAATAATAATAATAATAATAATAATAATATACCAATAATATCATTCAAATAATGATTATATTAATAATAGGAAAAGAACATACGGTCATTAAGGGGACTTAGGGGTGAGATTTGGCCTATTTGGTAAAAAAACTTGATTTTTAGATTTTTATGTTGAAAAATTGTTCAATGTTTTTTCTATTAAAAAGTACAATGACTTTCATGCCAGCGCCATTTTTAAAGGTCTGGCAGCCATTTTTAAATAGTGGTGCATAGTGATTAAACGGCTGGTGGTTAGGCGTACGCACCCACCGAGACTGCATATCGACGGATCAGAAATTCAATCATGTAAATTATCCTCAATCTGCATCCACAAAATCACAAGAAAATATCCTGCAAGTTGTTTCCAGTAGTGGTAACTAAAATTCAACCCCCGGATCAGCGACTCGGTTCTGATCAGCTGTTAGAAGGCTATGCCAAGGGTACGACTCAGAACTCGAATGAATCTCTTCACAATGTTGCGTGGAGCTATCTGTTCAAAATAGGTGTATGTCTAGGAACAAACTTGAACTTGCAGTACTGAAAACTGTAATGGAGTTTAATATGGGGTGTGTGAAGTCAATTCAGGTGTTGAATAGTCTTAGGAATGAAAACATTTCAGTCGGAGCAATATGCATTTGTCAGAAGTGCAATGCTAGAAGTTGTATTCAGAGTAGAAAATGTAGTGCCAGGAAACAAATACACATAAGGCGAGCCCATAAATTGCAGAAATTTTCAGTACAGAAGAGGATACGAGGTCGGAAAGTGCAACCAATGCTGGAACACACCTCTGATGAGGTTAGAACGTTTTAAAAGTTTAATGCTGTTTTTCTCACTTTCTTTTTTCTCAGCATTTTCACGCAACTAAAAAACTCCTTGCGACAGCGTTCTTAAGGGATTGTTTTGAAAATTTCAGGATGTGTTCTTATTCATATAAGGCTTCAAAATTGCTCTGGGTTTTGATATCAGCCAAGTAATATTGAACATATTCACATTCAAATGCCGATGGAAAGTTAAAAAAACTTGAAATCTGTAAACAGACATATTTAAAAATTTCTAGATACTAAAGTACTGGTGTAAAATCAAAATCCAGAGCAATTATGACTTTCAGGTGCATGAAGCATCAGATCACCAAGTTTCATGCCAAACATTCAAAAATTGTTACGCAAGGAGCATTTTTAATCAGAGTATCTTTATAATCAATTAAAAGTTTTTAATTAAAAAACTATTTGACTTACATACTTCAAATTTTGTACAACTGCATATCTAAACACTATATTAACGTGGTTAAAATTTGGTACTGCTAGCATACAAATTGCAGAATTTCCTAAACTCACCCCTAACTCCCCTTAAACAATGAAAACAAAAGGTTCACAATGAGAAATGTGACATGCCGAGAGGAGAGGAAAACTCTAGTCATTCTCGGTAACAAAATTGGAATGGCACGCAGAAAGCGCGTAGCACACAAACACTCATCGTCAAACTTGCGTTAACAGGAGCTCCACGAGTCTCTCTCCGACTCACGAATGAACAGAGTAAATAATATGCACTTACATGACAAGAATACATGTGGTGTAGAAATAAAAGTTCGCGGGAGAAGTCATCTCAAAATTCACCATTTAATCAATGCTCTACCACCCACGAGATAAGAGTCATAGCCGAGGCATATCTGCGAACAAACAATTATCCAGCTACAGTTTAAACTTTTCTTCAAAGAGCGGTGTTGGAATATACTTTTCGCTACCCCTAGCGTGGAACTTGGCATGACATTGTTCGGAATTTCCCGAAGTAACGAGACATGCACACGGAACAAGATATTCTACATGTTATTGAAGTGATAAATACCACAAACAAAATGATTCTGTGTATGGAGGAGCAAAATCAATCGAACATTATTCATCTCCATCTTGTTACAATCAAACAATATGCGGAGAAAGAAAGTCAATTATACCGTCAAACAAAACTCACTGATTTCTTTAAGGCAATGCAAACGTAGGTTAGTGTACTTGTAAAATGGGTATTCGATAGAATTCTTTTGCATCTCATCTACCTACGACCTGTTCTGTTCTTTCTGCTTGATCCATCTTTTCAGGTACAGCGCCTATCTTATTTCTGTATACTACTGTATTGTTTCATCAACTACAATTTCGACTTACCATATTCTTACATCCATCATAACTCTGGTGCTAGTGTTTGGATCGCTGGGATGCGGGATGTGCAAATAAGGTATTTATTAAGGAGAACCTAAAGAAACATCTTGCTAAGATATACTGGAACAATTAAACCCACTAATGGCCCTCCCACGTACGGTCAATTCGACCAAGAGCTCTTTTAATGTGATCTCGATATCCAATTTGCTGCTACAATCCAGCACCTTCCCTACCTACTAGCTAGATACGTGATAGAAAACATAATAAAAAGTTGAGGACCTTTACGAGAAATGCGTGCCAAGAGCGCAGGGAAGAAATGTAGACTATAAACGAGGTTGAAGGCTTTGCGAGTTGATCTAAAATTAAGGTGGCCAGAGGAGGACAGGCATCCCACGCATTGCATGGGTATGTATGACTCATGCCCTTGCGATTCAGGCGGCACCACTCTACGTTTCAACATGCGATGCACCCACAAACACTTACTGCTTACCTATGGTACCTACTATACAAACACAAACTCCATATTGCGATTTCACTGGAAACACTAGTGAGGTTTACACATCACGTACTATTCCCCCCAAAAAGAATTCTATATGGTACACACTGGCACTCTTTTACAACGTACCTATAGTAAGTACAAGTATTGTATTCGACCCAAAATTTCTATGTCGAGATTTCACCGTAAATATATGTTTTGAGGACCCCTGAACCCAAAAAAAAAAAGCATTTTTAGAAAAAGGTTCATGTACGTGTGTGTTTGTGTCTGTGAACAGCATAACTCCAAAGTGAAAACTAGGTTGAAAACCAAAGTTGGTATTTAAATTTAATATATTTCAAGGATGCGACACGAAGATCTTTAAGCAAATCCTTCCACCCTGAACTACTCTTAAATGGAACACTTTTCGAAAATTTTCATTTTCTCAAAAAATGGCTCTAACGATTTTGATCAAAATACCATATGTTCAAGATATTTTATGACAAATGAAACGTATATTTTGAATTTTCTAACTATAGCCCACATAGTCCTGTGTACTCTTGATGACTTTTGCATAACTGGTAAACCCGCGGGTCTGGGCCTTCTTCATTTACTATACAAAAATATAGATCTGTTGAAACACACAGGTTATGTCCAAAGAAACTTTTTTTTGGAGTTAACCATTTAGAGATATTCCTTGTTATATGTGTGAATTTTGCAACACTTATACTTTCTCAAATGGAAAGTCGTTATTCTCTTGGCCGTGCAAAGAGAATGGAATTTTGAAGGTTTAAACTATTTGACTATTGCTCAAAGCTTACTGCATTCTCATATTCCTCTTGCACCGAAAAGAAAATTAGAAATAAGATAATTTCTACAAATGTTTGTCTTGACTAACATAAAGAAGATAGAGGAATAAGAGTTTGTAAGAATAGTTAGTACAAGAGTGGAGAAAGTCATGTCTGTGTAAAACATAAGATATTTGCAATAACTTTTGAACAAAAATTCCGACAAACACAAGGTTGGTTTTGAAGTTCAGCATATTCAGCCGTGCGACATGAACATTTTAATGAATAAGCTGTCCTCCTCTAACTATTCTTTACGTTGACAAGTCTTCATTATTTTTTATTCTCTCAGAAATTGCTCTAACAATTTTGATTAAAATACAATATATTTAAAGATGTGTTCGTGAAAAACAAAACGCGTGAGTGAATGTTCTGTAAATAGGTGTGAAGTTCTTTTCATTCAGCAGTATTTACGAACCGTAAGAGGTAAGCCAAAACAAAAGGAAGATCTTTTTAATTTATGTCAAATAGGTTTTACATCATTAACCATTTCCGAGATATTCCTTATGATTGACTTGAATTTTCCAATGTGGGTCAATCCACGTCAAATCGAACACCCGTAAAACACGACTTTTTCGTAGGATGTTCAATTTTTTTTTTTATGAATAACATAATAAAATAAGGAGACCCGTATTTTTTATTTCCGCATTTTTAAATTACTTGCTTAGTTATGGCTATTAGAAACTAAGCAATTTCTGCGTGCACCGTAATATAAAATCACTTGTTACTCTAAGTTCATATAGAGTCGAGAGTTGGGGTTTGGCGCACTGGAAAGGTTAAATATAACACTTTTAACAACTTTCGATCAATCATTATTACACATAAATTTTGGACTGTTTTTTTTTTTTTTTTTTTTTTTTATGGTATATTTTGTAAAACCAAAAATAGAATTTAAATCGACGTGATAAAAATCTAAAAAAAATACACACGTATTCCCTGACATTTTATCTATAAAATAAGATGTTGAAAACTATGGAGCTTGCATTAGTGCATTTGCTACAATTTTTTTTTCTGGAGGCCTGCAAGCGCACACGGACGAGTAACGAGCTAGGTGAGTGCAGACAGCCTGCGAATTGCCGCGTCAGCTATGCTAGTCAGATAACTTCTTCTTACTAAGGCAGTACAGTCCATACAGAAAAATGTCTCCCCGATGTACCTTCTTTCTGATACTCCTGTGGCATCTGATACGTGGTTTTGATCTTTTGAATTTTTTTGAAAAAATCTTCTGATGTAAACAGTTATTTGCCTTTAGCTTCTTCCTTCATGTACGTCCATACATTTGAAATAATTTCTCTACTCTGACTGTGTAATGTTTTGGTCCCTAATTTAGAACTTACAGGTGGCATAATTGATTTACGCTATGATCAATGTCTCACAAATTCACTATATTCACTCTTTATCGCAAAGGTCTATGTCTTCAACTGCACGCTGCACTAAAAAGCACCTTTGAATTAGCAAGACATGCAGATATCACTACCTTCCCCCTCCCTCCCCCTGTGCATGGTTTCATTCGCAGAATTATACAATATGAACTGATGAAACAGACAAAAGCTATGGATTCGCCAACAGGACTTCCAGTTAAAGGTCAGGGGCCAAGAACGATGGGGGCCAGCTGTGCTTTAAAATTACACTCCTTCATTCCTTTGTCAAAAATTGAAGCTTTAGTGAAACAATTTTCTTTCGAAGGAGGTAAAGCTGTGTATTGTATGGAAACATTAGTTTAAAATGCATATTTTAAAAACATTTTGAAGATGCTAATAGTGTACATGTAAAAGTGTCAGCTAGAAGTGTTCTCCTTACTGTACTGTTGTAACGTTCACGGAACCTCAAGCAATGAACAGCTGCCGCAATGGAAGGTGGTAATTGTGTAAGGTTACCACCACCGCTGCCAAGCGAATTCGCTGCACTGATTTGCAAAGTTAATTACTACTGAACTATTAGAGACTCCATTCTGATTTTTTCTGAGAATATTGAATAAACTTCATTGTATTTTTAGTTTTTTTTCTCCAGATTTTTAAATCGTCGAGTTTATGTTATCTAACTTTAAAACTTTAATCATATAAAATATAATATTAATAATAATTAATAAAATGTTCTAATAAATGCCTCACTAAATACTGCAATTTATCTTTAATTTGAGCCAAAGATCAAGTAATTTGCTTCATTACAATCGGAGGTATGATTGATCGAAGAGTGAGGAGCGCGCGGTTTTTGGGACATTTCAAAAATTAATATCTGCCAAAATAAATTTTTTTATACAAAACGAAGAAACACGGGTCAAATATATTTTGTTCCGAAACACCAAAAAAAATTTCAAGAAAATCTGAGAGATCAAGGTCATTTTTTGCCGTATTTTGTTCGATTTGACGTGGAATGACTCATGTATGATAACTTTTATGTCTCTACTTCTTACCCGTAGTATGTAGAGGAAGTATTGCATTCCAAACTAAAATTCAATAGTTATTTCGTCAGAGATGCACATTTTGAACAGACATGTCTATCTATGAACAGCTGTAGAACATAGCTGGATGGAAGGCTACCGGATGCTGCAGGTAGCGGATTTGCTACGTATTTCTAAATCCCTTGGTTTGAATTTGCCATCTCTCTGTCTCAGTTTGCCCGATGAATTTCGTTATTTTTCTCTTATGCGGAGTAGTAGTTGAATGTTTATGGCATGTATGCAGTACAAAGTGCGGGGAATTCGGTTTAATCTTGCCCAATTCTTTGAAGAAGTTTCTTTGAATCATGCTGATAGCTCTACTATCTTCTCACACGTTGCCGTGTTTGGAAGTTAAGGAATTACTTTTCAAATAAATACAATGACAAAACCTTTACGCTTTATGCTAGCAATGCTGGAATACTAACGTTGCGTACAAGAGCGTAAGTTTTTTAAGAAGCCTAAACCCTTTTGATATGTTGAATCTCTAGCCGTAATCCTTCTCAGAAAACGCTGGGGTTGTTAATGTCAAACACATTCCTTACATCCACATTCCCGTGAGAGGAACACGGTAGTTAATGTAGATAGCAGATCTACTTCTCACATCAGCGTGAGCTATCATGTGCTACTTGCCCTGTTTACCCTCCTGAGAGCAAGATACCCTCGATGATTTCTCGTAAGAGGCCTCTGCTACATAGGCTCTATTTAGTTCTCAGAACTCTGTGGAGATACCCCAGAATACAAAATCAAATAGGACAAACTCAAAGAATATTTGAGGGTATCACCACAATGTAGGATATTGGTAAGGATCCATGGTTCAAGGACCAGCTATATCATTGTCCTTTTTATATCTGATTCGAATTCCAATACGATTTCTTGTTATCTCAGGTTTGCAGTTTTATAACTTCTGGGAAATAATAGTGCTTAGCTCTTACATCAATTTGTAAGAGAGCAGGAAAAATGTAATGTTGGAAACAATTAGTTTGTCGGTCTCTAAGTAATTCGCTGATATCAGTTTACATGTTATAATGTGAAGACCAATAATACTACATGTTTTGCAGATGGCTTGTCCGATTATTCGACGACCCTTCTCGCCAAGGCTGGGTTCCTGCCAACATCTTGATGAGGGTAGAAGAGGAAATGGAAACTTCTACTGCAACGCAAACCGAACACATCATCAAACCGGAAGTGGCTGCAAAACGCAGGGAGTAAGTAAACTCACTTGAACTTCATCATTCCCTTACAATTACATGCCTTCAAGCGTTTTTCCTAATATAACAATAAGTTCAGCGGCGCCGTGGTCGAGCGGTTAGACCGTTGGCCCGGACTCGATCCCAAGGACCCGCATGTGGTATTAGTGGTGGACGAAACGGCTTCTGGGCTTCGGGTTCTCCAGTTTCTCCTGCTAGTCATTTCACCAATTGCTCCATCATCACCTTTCCATTCATCGATTTCGCCTCCATTTCATATCATCCTCTTCCTAAGAAATAAATGCCTACGCATGGAGTGCGAGTGTGTACTTGGAGAAAACGTGACAACATTACTTTTCGTGAAATCGAATACCTTCATCGTCTTACCCGCTTTTGACCCGCCGTGAGTTAACCATTAGAGTAGTACAATGCCTTTCAGAAACTGTGACTCACCGAGCGAGGTGGCGCCGCGGCAACGTGTGCGACTCGCATTCGGGAAGGTCCCGTGTTCGATCTCCGGCGACCGCGCATTCTGACATGGGTTTTTCCATAGTTTCCCCATGTCACCTGGGCGAACACTGGGGTGCTTAATTTCAAACCACAATTTCCTTTCAATCATTTCCCTTTATTCCATTTCCTTATCATTTTTCATGTGTAGTTTCAGACGAGTGGTGTTAGCGATACCGGGCAGCAAAACACCACACAAACCGTTCACTTCTTGGAAACTTATGTTTTGTCAAGAAATTATATCGGTGCAACAAGACATAAAATTCCATATAAATCTTTTTACCAAATATAAAAACGTTTCCATGCAAATAGTTTAACATTATGTAAAAGTTTTAAACGAGAAAACACTTGCCCCATTAGGTTTAATTTGACTAGGTAATACCTATAGGTACTACACCCGCCAAACCTAGCCAACAAGACTAACACCTTCAAAATGCGAATGTTCTCGCGAGCCCAATTTTACAGTTGAAAAATGTACGAGTATATGAAACCAAATAAAGAATGCATAATAAATGTAATTAAGGAACTGAAATTGTATATTTTGTGTTCTGCTAAAAGAAGTCCCCCGTAAATAACTGGATTTCAGACAACTTTGCTTGCGAAAGATAAGGATAAATTTGGGGTTATATTATTATATCCCAAAAGCCAAGTAATGTCCTTTCGACGTACTGCAAATCTTGGCACGATGGTTTTCTCCTGATGTGTTGCGTCGCTCGTTTAGAAATTGTCCCCGTACTCTCTTGATGCAAGGCAATGGGAAGCAAGAAATTAATAAACTGGAAAGATAGATGAAAAAATCGTTATTTTACAGTGATGAAGCAGAAAATAAATTTGAAATGATAGTCTAGGGTTGCGAGAAAATACAGAAATAAAATACTGTGCTGGAGGTGAAGATAACCTGAAAACGGCAAGGGTAATTCCAAATTAACTTGTGAAATAAGCTCTAATAATCACATCCAAGAATCGGGGCCCACAATATTATTGTAGAATAAAGTTAATTTATAAGATATCGAGTCGTTTAAACGGGAAATTCCACCTTTTAACCACATAGTACCCTGATATTCAGAAGTAAATAGTTGCAAATACGATATTGAAAATCTTCCGATTACAAATACTAAGTAAAAATGCAAAACCGGAAAACAATTTCAAAATAATTTGAGATGGAATTAGTAGTAAACCGGGAAAAAGAATAATATACCTGCGTATAGAATCGTACATAAATAATAAATGTGTATATAGGTATAGAGTAATACTGAGGGGAGCACCTCGCGCACCGCGACGACTCAGATCTATTATGGCTACCACCCCCAGGAGTGCCTCCTGGATGAAGTGAGGGTACCACAGTATGCCACAGGGTCGCAGCTAGACAGACCACAGAGATGCGCGGAAGTCCCTAACAAGGGCTGAGATCTCTTCATCCCGGCCCCAGGCTTTGCCGAGCAGCCACCGCACACAATGAGTCCGTGGGTCCGATGTGTGTCGCCCAGACCCACCCTCCCCCCCCCCCCCCCCCCCGACGGAGGACAGTGGACGCCCCAATGCCACCTAGCGCCGACAACAGCATTTACCATGCGCAAGGATCTATCTGGCACCGTCAACACCACTCGCCTGAAAGACGATAAGGAAATGGAATGAAGGGAAATGACGGAAAGGCACCCAGCATTGGCCTAAGTGACATGGGGAAACCACGAAAAGATCCATGCCAGAGTGCGCGGCCACAGGGATCGAACCAGCACCCGAATACAGGCCACAGACGTTACACCTGAGCCATTCCGCTCGGTTAATAAATGTGAAAGTGAAGTTGGTTCTGATAATCAGTATTTCCCGTCACACGCACCGCACTGCGGAACAAGCAGGGCGGTGGGGGATTCGTCTAATCTACATTATATTACTTTATTTGTGGGTATAAATGTATAAGTATTTTCTTCTGCGTTTAAAATTCATTTTATTATAGCTGAAAGATGTTTTAGCATACTCGAATTTCAAATATAGGACAATATACAACACCCAAAACTATGCGAATAATAGAAACTTTGTAAATATGTAACTTTTTCTGAGTTTTGTCTCTGGAGGAAACGTATATATATTGTTTTGGTGTGCCCATATTGATGGAATTATCATTTTTGCGTTTCAACTTCTCTCACAGAACACGTGTCATTCCTAATATCGTTGTATTTTTGCCCTAAAAGTATATGATTAAAAAAAACTGTTTATTTATCTTGCTGAAACCACATCGAGAGACAACTCAGGTGTTCCACTGGATGTTTTTCAAAATAAAATCAATATATGATGCTGTGGGTTCAGTGAAATACCCCCCTCCTTGTAGTCATAGGATTAAATAAGCATAACTTGCTAGTAAACAGAAATGTGGATAGTCATCACAATAGACAAAGATAATTTGCATGTGCATTATTGTGGAACAAACATAATAAACAAAATGTCTTAATCCTCATACTCGGGGTAACAACAGGTACATCTTTGAAGCCATCAATTCTTGTCTTCTCTGAATATCGCTGGTTTTCCCAGGCAGACATGGGACTTCCAGGAAGAATCTCTGGGTAAAACCTAAGATTCAGGTTTACTGGCATCTATTTAGGATACACCGCTCGGAGAATACATTCAAGTTTAATTTAGTCGTTTGCTTGATACACAACAGAATTATTGTAGCAGAGAAATAACTGATGTATCCTGATCTATTTTAGAGGAAACAAAGCGAACAACAATCTATTTGCAAACCAAGATAGCATTGATAAAAAAATGAAAAATTAAAGTATATTGATCCATCTACTTAACTTGCCCTTGTTATAGAATCTTGGGAAAGCTGAAGATGCTTTGAAACATATATGCTACTGAGATGTCACCAGATATAACAGCAGAGATTAAACACAGTGCATATAATCAGAGAGTAATGAAACTACTTCTGGTTCAACTCTTTAGTCAAAAGATGGCCCCGACTGTTCTGAAATAGAGTTTCAGTAAAGGTAAGAATTCAAAGCTAAGCCTCCAGAATGTCTGCTTGCTCTGGGATGGCGAAGGATTAAGTACAAAGACTGGGCTCAACTGGACATTCATTATTTCATCCAAGTCGTTGTCGACGGGCACTTACAACCCTCCCACCCACCTTCTCTCTCTTTCTCTATCTCTATCTCTCTCTCACTCACTCACTCAGTCACCCTTTTCTTGTTCCGGCAATTTTCTTTATCTTAAGCGGATAAATGCCGAATCTCTCTCAGCTCTATTGACACAGTCTCATTTGAGGATTCATTTACCAATTTCATTATTGCCTCTACTAAGTTATTAGAAAGAAACATCAAAATATATTTATATATTATCTGGTGCAAGCATGGTCGTGAATATGAATATGTGAATGACTGAATGAACGAATAGTTTATTTATGCTCATAAACAATACACTTTAACCTACAAAAAAATAAATAAATAAATGAATGAATAAATAAATAAATAAATAAATAAATAAATAAATAAATAAATAAATAAATAAATAAATAAATAAATAAATAAATAAATAAATAAATAAATAAATAAATAAATAAATAAATAAATAAATAAATAAATAAATAAATAAATAAATAAATAAATAAATAAATAAATAAATAAATAAATAAATAAATAAATAAATAAATAAATAAATAAATAAATAAATAAATAAATAAATAAATAAATAAATAAATAAATAAATAAATAAATAAATAAATAAATAAATAAATAAATAAATAAATAAATAAATAAATAAATAAATAAATAAATAAATAAATAAATAAATAAATAAATAAATAAATAAATAAATAAATAAATAAATAAATAAATAAATAAATAAATAAATAAATAAATAAATAAATAAATAAATAAATAAATAAATAAATAAATAAATAAATAAATAAATAAATAAATAAATAAATAAATAAATAAATAAATAAATGACTAAAAATAATGCAATGAAGAAATATATTACGTTATTTAATATATTCCTACCTCTTGGAGCTGCTTATTCCTATAATTTCCCTTATATTTAACATTGTATATTATATATAATGGGAAAGTTTACTACGACCATAATTACTTTTACCCCTCATCCTTTTCCATTTTCCCTGTTTCCTCATAGATATTTTAACCATTTCAATCTAATTTTTACTTTCTCTACTGTAAGTAAAGTATTGCATTCCACCCAAAAATTCGATGTCGAGATTTCACCGAAAATATATGTTTTGAGATCCCCTGAATCCAAAAGAGAGCATTTTTAGAAAAAGGTGAGCGCGCGCGTGTGTGTATGTCTGTCTGTCTGTGCACAGCATAACTCAAAAACGAAAAGTCGGTTAAAAACCACAGTTGGTATTTAAGTTTAATGTCTTTCACGGATGCGACATGAAGATTTCGAAGAAAAGAGCTTCACCCTAAACTACTCTTTACATGGAAAATTTTGATTTTCTTGAAAACGGCTCTAATTATTTTTATTAAAATGCCATATGTTTAAGATATTTGTATGACAAATGAAATGTATATTTTGAATTTTCTGGCTATAGCCTAGGTAGTCCTGTTTACTCTGGATGACTTTTGTAATAACTCGTAAACTTTAAAAAACTGTACAAAAAATGTAGATCTCGCTAAAACACACAATTTATGTCCCAATAAATTTGTTTGTAGAGTGAACCATTTTGGAGATATTCCTTGTTATTTGTGTCAGTTTCGGAAAACTGACATGGAATATCGTTCATTCTTTTATATGTTAAGCTTGCAAAGAGAACGGAATCTCAAAGCTTTAAAAGATTTCACTATCGCTCAAAGCCTATATATTCTAATATTCCCCTTGCACCTACAAGGAAATAAGCAATAAGATAATTTGTACAAATGTTTATCTCAACTAACACGAACAGGATATAGGAATAAGTGTTTGTAAGAATGGTTAGTACAAGAGTAGGGAAAGTCATGTGAGTGCAACACATCAGATTTTTCCTAAATACTTTCCTGCTTTCTCAATGTATTGGTCTGATTTTGAATTAAAATTTTTCCTAACTTTTAAGTCTTTTGGGAGCTCATTCCATTTTTTGGGTACTAGATTCTCTCTTCCTTTATCCGTATCATTACAATCCAAAATATAGCGCCAACTGGTCTACAAAAATTAACTTTTTCTCTTTCACAAGAATTAAAATAACAGATTCTAAAAGTATTTTTCGTGCTGAATTCAAATATAATAACAGTTTGTCCGCATCGGGCAGGAGTTTTGTGTGATATTCATTTGAATTTTTATAATATTCTAAAAAATCCGTAACTAGCTATCTAACTCAAAATTATAGCTACTGATTCTGACTTACCTAGAAAGTGGTAGATAGTGATTTTCGGGTATATTTTGCATCTGGAACATCTCTCATTTTAGTCCAACAGTAGTCAGCCAGCATATTGGAACCCCACTTGCCTTGGTACCTCTTCTCTATCGTAGAAATTTGCTGATGAAAACGCTCACCGTGTTCATCGCTGACAGCTCCAAGGTTTTCGAGGAAGAAGTCCAAGTGAGAGTCCAAGAAGTGAATTTTTAAAGACATTTTGCATCCCATAGCTTTATAAGAATGCAGAAGATCAGCCACTATGTCACGATAGTTTTCTGCTTTATGGTTTCCAAGAAAATTGCAACATAAACTTTTGAAAGACTGCCAGGCTGCTCTCTCCAGTGGATTTAACAGTCCCTCGAAATGTTCATCAGCCATTAATGATCGGATTTGTGGTCCTATAAAAACTCCTTCTTTCAATTTAGCATCACTGACTTTGGGGAATTTCGATTTCAAGTACAAGAATCCATCAGAAAGTTTATCCATAGCTTTGACGAAATTTTTCATAACTCCTAACTTAATATGGAATGGAGGTAAAAATATTTTTTCAGGATTCACTAAAGGGACACATGCCACATTTTTCTGGCCAGGGAGAAGAGATTCACGTTTTGGCCATGACTTTCTAACGTAGTGAGACTTCTTATCTCTGCTGTCCCACTCGCACAAAAAACAGCAAAATTTGGTGAACCCAAGTTGCAAACCAAGCAATAAAGCAATGACCTTTAAATCACCACAGATATTCCATTCATATTTCCCATATTGTATTTTCTCTAAAATTAGTTTCATATTTTGATATGTCTCTTTCATAGCGGCATGCGCTACTGGTATTGATGGAAGTTCATTGCCAATATGTAGCAGCACAGCCTTCAAACTTACTTTAGAGGAGTCTATGAACAATCGCCACTCATCTGGTCGGTGTTGATGCCCAAGAGTTTCCATAAGTGAACAAATATTATTACAAAACACAACACCATATTCTTCAGAGAAGTATTCTTTGAAAACACTATGGCGGCTACGATAACTACTTATTCTTACATCTTTTTGGAGTAAATTCCACCCTTTGAGTCTGGAAGTTAAAACTTCAGCTTGCAGTTTAGACAGATTTAAATCCCGAATCAGGTCATTAAGGTCTTGCTGATTGGGAAAGTATGGTTCTGATGAACAGCTACTGGCTTCATATATAAGATCATTTTTACTTTCATCTGAATCATTTTGAGTTACAGTTAGGTCAGAATCAGAGTTATCACTTAAGGTTGTATCTACATATACTGGTACGGGGATCTCTTCACTGTGTAAGACAGGTCTCAATGCAGATTGCAAATTCGGATACTTAACTGTATATTTTGTTTTAGATGTGATTCCTTTAATATTTGTCAAACAAAAATAACAGTCAGTTAAATGATCCTTCGGTTCCCTCCAAATCATGGGAATTGCAAATGGCATATGATGTGTACCATTTTTCCACCCAGTCAGCAGTCTAACACACGAAACACAGCATGTATTTGGGGCCCAGCTCTTATCAAAATCACCAACTTGACAGCCAAAGTAAAGATGATAACACTTCTTTACAAGTGGGGTCATATTTCGCCTCTGAGACTTGAAGGTCAGCTCACCGCAAATATAGCAGAAATTATCTGTATGATTTACACACTTTCTTGGCATGATGAAAACATTAAGCACTGAAATACAACATGCACAACATACACAATACACTTCTAAGCAGAAAGGAAGGAAATATTTCACTAGTGAATAATGTCACAGTCAGCTCAATACTGACACATCACAATGCCAGACAGGTTTGAGCATGTCTAAACATGAATGAACCTGCACAGTCTTGTTTTGTGGTGCTTCAGCGTGATATTACAAATAATTTCAATAAATACGGCTTGAGTAAAATAGCTACATATGAGGTAAAGGTTCCTATGACAGGTCAAAGAAAACGCTAAAATCATATTTTGAAAAGTAGCTTTCAGAGAAAAACTATACCTGATGGGAAAATTCTGATTACATATCTGAATTCAGGATGAAAAAATGCACTAGATTCACTATTCAGAGTTCTTGTGAAAAAAAATCTTGTCGACCAGTGACAATCTACCACAATTTGTGCATTTCTTCCCCCTTTTATCCCTATCATGCCACTTAGAGTCATTACCCCCGTCCTAGCCCATGCATACCCCATTCTCGCCTCTATATTGCACACTCCCATGTATTTCTCTCTCCCCATTCCATTTTTAAGAATCTATAATCTATTAATGACCTTTGTCATTAAAGCTGCTCAGAATTTCTTGTTCTTCGATATCCTCCACCCTTGTTCTAATTTCTCTCCAGAAACCCTTTCTTTTATTGTTTCTTCCTGTCTATGTTCCTCCACGCCTATTTCATTCAATATTATTCGTATTTTGTGTATCCAAGTTTCTTTTCTCACCATTTCCTCCTGCACAACCATGCATTGTTCTAATATACCATTTTCCTCTAATGAATTTATTCTAAACCAGTATTTAATTGCTCTTTCTACCATTTTACCTTTTGCTCCTAATCCCCCTAGTTCTGTCTGAGCTAGCCCATTTGGTGAATCCTTTGCTAACCCCAATAATACGTGTAACTTGGGAAGCTTATCTTCAACAATTAAATATTAACACCAAACTTGAAGATCTAGACGATGAACATGTAAACGTTGTTCGCAATTTTGCAGACATAAGAACTCGATGCCTCACAGAGTTGCATATACCAGAGAAGTCCTCCACAAACTCCGTTAAACAACTTAGGGAGAAACTAAGACTCCAGGAGTTTGAAGCCTGGTGTGCATACCCTCAGAAAGGAAGAGGAGTGGCACTCTTTGGCGAAGTTCCTGCTGCCAACACTTGGATTTTGAAACATAATGGGTTATCCAGCTCAGAATTGCGTGACATGTTGAAGATGACAGCTATGGTGGCTCCAGTACGTTCACTTCCGGGACGCTCCACGGGTACAAGCCACTGCAGACATTGCAGTGAGATAGAAACTTTACCGCATGTACTCGGGAATTGTCCTCAGGGAGAGTTGCTGCGAATAAAGCGTCACAACACCATAAGAACTCTGCTTGCCAATGCTTTGCGAAGCACAGGATTAGAAGTCCACGAAGAAGTACACTGTGTGGCTGACTGTGGCAGTAACCGTCGAATTGATGTCATTGCTATCGACAGGAAGAAAGGGACAGCTGAGATCTTAGATCCCACAGTGAGGTTTGAGACATCCTTAGACCAGCCAGCAGAAGTGGATCGTGAAAAGAAGAAAATATATGAGCCCACAATTCCATTCTTCAGTGCCTCATATAATATCAGCAACATCGTGGTCACAGGCCTATTCTTCGGAGCAAGGGGCACAATACCAAAATCATTTGTGCAATGGAGACAACAATATAAGCTCCCTAAACAGCTACAGGACGACATTGTCCTAACCACAATAAAATACTCTATGGCAATATGCCGAAATCATTTGTATGGAAACCATAACATTTAAATTTGAAAGTACTAAAATATAAAATAATCATTTAACTGTGCCATATACTAACAAAAACTTTGTTGTTTTTTTGTTGTTGTTGTTTTTTTTATTAACCTTTTTATGTATTCATTTCAAACACATTCTGTGTCACATGGCAAACCTTTATATAAGGTCAGATTTAATAATAAATATTTACAAAACTTTCTGTGCATCATGTCTACATTTTCCCAACCTTTTTCCAGCCCCTATATTTCTGCTGCATACTTCTACCACTGTGCTTTATATCCTTTCTAGCCATACAATTTTCATTTCTGATATGTTTTGACCCAAGCTCCACTTACCTGTACTGATTGTTTCCCCTTTGCCAATACATGTTTCTTCTGTTCACCCCAGTCCCTTACATTGTTGAGCTTAACTCGTAGGTAATTAATTTTCCTCGCTACATCCAACTCTGTTCCCTCCCAATACCATTTTTCAATCTTGCTTAATTTATATCCTTCCTTGAGGATCATAATTTTTTATTTCTGTTTATTTATTTTCAACCCCCAGTCTTTACAGTATTTGCCAATAGCTTCAAATTATTTTAATTTGCCCTACAACTGAAACGGAACCGGCCACTAGATCGTATACAAACAGTAGCCCTGGTATTTCCTTATTGTTAATAACTGGTGCGTGTTTATTAAACTAAACTAAAACTAAACCCCGGCGCAACAACCCATGAAGGGCCAAGGCCTACCGCCCAGCCGCTGCGTCCCCCGCCTCTGCCCACTACAGGCGTCATTGGTGAGGTGCAGTACTGGAGGGTGGGACGTGGTCAGCGCCCCGAGCCCTCCCGGCCAGTTATGCGGTCTTCTAGACCTGGCGTGTTTATTAACTTTTCCTATATCTTCTATAACAGGCATGTCAAACATCACTCCCAGGGTGTGAAGAGAGGAGTCCACCCCTCCTTAACTGCAGTAGCACGCGCTAGTAGAACCGGTTTTCGCTTTGTTTTTCTCGTTCTCCGATTTGAAGGGAGGGAAAATAGGGGAATATTTTCCCACTTGGCGAGTGCTGTTTGACATGCCTGTTCTATAATATCATCTACATTGGACTAAGTTTACATCCCTGTCTTACTCCTGAAACGCTCTGCACACATTCCGTTAATTTATTGTCTGGCAATTTTACACAGAACTCATTCTCCTGCTGTATCTTACACAATAATTCAATAAATGTGTTACTTACCCCTTTCTTTCTTAATTTTATCCATAGCGCTTCTCTTTTAATGGTTTCAAACGCCTTCTTTAGATCAATAAATACCGAGTACATCCTTCCCCTTACTCAAATATTTGCCTACAATTGTCTTAATTATGAAAATATTATCAGATGTTCTCCTACCTGCTCTGAAGTCTGCCTGCAGGTCTGACAATTTGTTCTCCTGCTCTACCCAGTTCTGTAGCCTATTAGGTAAAATTCCCGTAAAAATCTTTCCTAAAATTGAAAGTAAATTTATCCCCTGTAATTAACCGGATTATCTTTTCAAACTTTTATTTTACATATTGGCACTATCATACTTGCTCTCCAATTCTTGGGTAACCGTTTTGTTTCAGTTTAATCATTATTTTTCTTCTAGTTTCATCTTTTGCCCAAGCTTTCCAAAATTTCCCTGGGATAGCATCTATACCACTTGCTTTGTTAGCTTTTAGCCTCTCAATCTGTTCACATAATTTTGTGTCTGTGATTTCCCCATCTAATTCATCCATAACTTGATGGCCCTCCTGTAAAGGGAATTCTGTTCTCAGGTTGCCATCTTGACCTAACAATGCCTTAAATTTTGAACACAATTTTTCTGGGTTTATAATCTCATCCATTCTTGAACTACTTTTATGTAGATCTTTTACTATAGACCATATTTTATTTACAACATGAACTTTTGCTGTCTCATTTAACAATCTGATTATTTTTATAGCCCATTCTCACTTATTCTCCTCAATATGCCCATCTGTAAATTAAGAAGTCTTCCCTCTCTTCTCTTTCCCCCGATTGTCTCCAGTTTCTTAGCTGTTGTGTCACTCTTCTCTTTGCCATTTGGCAATCTTTATCAAACCAGTTCTTTTTGCTGTCATTAGAAATGCCCCCTTTCATTCTGCCACCGGGATGTTTTAAGCTAAATTCTACTAATTCTGGTTCTCTCTGCTGCTGATTAAGCTGTTCGGTCGCCAGGCGCGGCTCCTCAGGGTAGGCAGGGTAGGCACTGCCTACCCTATCGTAATACATCAACAAATAATGTTTAACTATGATTCTGCATTTTATCATTTGAACCGTCATTTTCCCCTAAATTGCAGTTCAAGAAAAGTTTTCTCGGTTATAATGACCAGCGCATGGTCAAATCCTTTAATCTCAATTCCGATTCATCAAAACTGCGCTGCGTGTTTGAAACGCGCGGCAGAAATGATACGCATGGAGCCTGGGTAGTGGAGAGCAGGCTAGCTTAACCTCTGCCTGCCCGGCCCCATTTCCTCAGTACGAGGCCCTTGAACAGGGATAAGGAAACATTCGGTCTGTATATGCACTCCGAGCATGCGTAGACGCGTCTGCCAGCAGTTCGAACACTTGCCGGCCCAAATCCGAAATTATGCGACATTTTCCGAACAGCCATACTCCACGAACGAAGATCTCAGAGATCTGCATCTGTCGTTATCTCTGTGTAATACTAGTATGACCGACTTAATTAGTGAACTATTACAAATTGCGCTTTCGCGGCGCACTGACAATGAAAAGAGGAGTGTTTTAGCTATTTAACACAAAGCTGCAGTCAGACAATTTTTCAATTTCTTAATCTATTTTAGTCATGGGCGTAGCGAAACGGGGGCAAGGGGGGCCACGGCCCCCCCTTGGAAGTTGGTGAACTTAATGTGCAATCAGTTACTGACTTTTAAACTATTATTTTAATTTTGATGTAAAGAACAATTTTTGTTTAGCACAAATTAGTACGGTTATCTGCAACAAATACTATAAATTTTGACAGTAAAATAATGATTTAATATTATATGATTGCAAATTTCCAACATGTGCCCCCCCCCCCTGGAAAAAAGTCTGCCGACACTCTTGATTTTAGTTTTGGCGGTAATTCGTCCGTAAGTCACACTCATTCACTCTGCTCTTATTAAACAACCAAACAATATATTGTTTGCGTTATCCGCAATGACTTCGCCCCCTATATTTCGGATAAACGGGGTTTATTATTATTATTATTATTATTATTATTATTATTATTATTATTATTATTATTATTATTATTATTATTATTATTATTATTATTATTATTATTATTATTATTATTATTATTATTATTATTATTATTATTATTATTATTATTATTATTATTATTATTATTATTATTGTTGTTGTTGTTGTTGTTGTTGTTTTTTGTTACTGTTACACTTTGCCTACCCTAAAATTTTGACTGCGAGCCGCCACTGTCGGTCGCACGTGCTAGTTGGAATCTTGCCGATGCAGTGTAATGCTGACGAATTTTCGTTTCACTCCTTCGATCCAAAGGTCGGCTGCTTTAACGAATGCCTTGTTTCTTTCTTCAGTTGCTTTCATCATTTCCCTTATTGCAATTACTTTCAATTCTCTTTGCTTCTTACCCAAATCTTATTTAGTAAATATTGATGTACCCTTTAGCTGCTTGCTCTTTCTGCACACTTCTCATTTAAATTTCATCGTGGCTGTTTTGACATTTATTGGCTTGGCCTCTGCTTTCTTTTTCCAATCCTAAAACAGTCCACAATCCCCAATCCTATAATATTCAGCTTTAATTTCATTTGGAAAAGATCTTCGACCTCCTGCCAAACTTTTATATCTCTTCTTTAATCTACTTCAAAAATAATTAGGTTTAGCTTTCTGTCTCTTTCCTTCTAGTCGAGTTAACCTCTTTTTACACTCCTTTACCTCTTTATTTACTTCTGCTTCAAGTTGTCATTAATATTTTGGTCTGTTCAAACTTAAGGTCTTGTTCTTATCAATTCCACTTTCCAAGTTTTTAATTTCTTTTATGTCTGTAGTAAGTTTCTAACAATTTATTTATGCGCTCCATCTTCAACGGTCGCGAGCGCGTGTGCGACACGTTCGTCCCCCTACACGATTTGCCAGCAACTCCTCTATGAATATACGAGTATAAGAATCTGCATGTTTCAAGTAAGTATTCTTTGTGTACTGGAAGGTGAATTGCACCATTCTTCAACTTATTTTTCGCTGCGTTCTGCGGTTGGTTTTTTTAATCACAATTACTAAGGAACACTTGAGTTATAATGCATCTGATACAAAGAGTATAGTTAAAAAGTACTTAGACGAAAGTTGAACTCCTTTTCACTCAAAACATTCTCTCAATTTTACTCGAAGTTCATTGAAGTGGGCTATTTAAAGCTGCACCTTGACCTCCTCCTTTTTATTTTTAAATGTGTTTTCGTCACAATACATGAACTCCAAAGAATATGTTGATTTTTACCAAAATTTACGTACTAAACTGACAATGTTTGTGAAAGTCTTCGCGCTTTGACTTCCTCACTCTGCCTTCACGCATCTGCTCCATTAAGATATTTTAAATGTCGTAATGCAGTTTTAAAGAGACGCTGTAGTGTATTGTGAAATGTGTTTATACTGGGTATTCTTTCATGTTACTTTTTTCCATTTTGTTCTTCTGCGCCCACTTCTCAAGTTGGTTGGTTGCTCTTTGCAGGCCGTGTATGGAGTTCGATCATATGGCCATCTCGTCCGCATATACCTATGTAGGTTATGACGTCTTTCGTCTCTTGTCTAAACACTTGTACAATGTCGCATGTGGCAATATTGAAGAGTAAGGGAGAACGACATTGCAAGACTCAGTTGAGCCGCGATACGCAGTTTAGTAAATTGATGTCATAAAAATAATGCAAATACATTAAAAGATAGAAAATCTGTAAGCATATTCATTCATTCATTCATTCATTCATTGTAGTAGAATTCCAGTTTCAACTGAGTGCACTTGAAAAATATCCATGCAAAATAACTCCCGAAAATGGTAAACATCAAAACCTGTAAGCTAAAAAAAATATACAAATTCGGTGATATGATTCTATTGCACCATCAAATTAAAGAGTAAAGGGAACATCTCGGGCAGTGTGATCTGCACGCATCTATTGTAGCTAACGCCCCCAACCCCCGCCGTGGCCGAGCGGTTAGCGCGCTCGCCTACCACCTAGGCGGCCCGGGTTCAATCCCAGGGACCAGCATGTGGTATTCGTGGTGGACGAAGCGGCGTCAGGGCGGGTTTTCTCCGGGTGCTCCGGTTTCCCCCGCCATCTCAGTCCACCGGTGATCCATCTTCATTCCATGTGTCATCAGTGTCACCGCCTGCGGTGCCGTAGTAGTAAAAGCGGGCGTTAAACACAACAACAACACAACCCCCCCCCCCACCAGGAAAAAGAGATGAAGTGAGAGAACCCACCACCACACCACCTGACTGCAGACAGGTTACAGAGACAAGTCCCTTGTGTTTTACTTTTTATGTTTTCCTGGATTTTTATGTCTAAACCAGCTTGTAAAAATGCACTCTTACGGTCAACATTACAGCCAAAGATTGTAGAATTTGAGAAGAAGTGCTTTATTTCTATTGCTAATTTGCGGACTCAAACTGTGATTTATTTTTTCTGCAGGGCTGCAGTACGAGAACTAGTAGAGACTGAAGAAGAATTTGGAAGAGACCTTCTCCAAGTTGTGGAGCGCTATCTTAAACCCTTGGATAGCAGCAGCGTCCCACGTATTGTGAGGGACAACAAGGACCTCATTTTTACCAATTTCAAGCAAATTGCGGAATTCCACAACACGTAAGCTCAATTTTTACTTTCTTTACTACTTAGCTTTAGTAAGCAGAGGAAGTATTGCACTCCACCCAAACATTCGATATGAAAATGTTTGCGATCCATGAATATTTAGAAAATGGCTCGTGTGTATATGTGTGTCTGTGTGTGTATGTGTGTGTGTGTGTGGGTGGGTGGGTGGCTCCCACGGTCAATTTCTTCCCGATTCCCTCCGAAGTAGTAGTTCTAAGTATGCCGATTCCCTCCGCGCCAGAAAGTAACTGCAGGAATTAAATATTCCGATTCCCTGTCTAAGTCGATTTGGTCCTTAGTTTTATGCTGGTAATACCTACTACCCAAGTCCATAGTAAAGACACCAATCGATTCAGTCGCCTGGTATCAAGGTCGTTTCTATGTTTACAGGCCTGGATGCGCGATTTGTGACCTTACAACGTGAGACCCATGTTCCAAGTAGGCAATTCATAGGTATAGACTAATCACGTGCTTAACAGCACTTTTCCGCTGGAAAAAGCATGCATTCAGTTATATTTTCACATTTTCATATTAAAAGTTATTGTGTGTTAGTGCAAAACTTGCTTTCCGTGGTTGTTAATGGCATTTAATTGTAAATGGCAGCTGTTAATCTTACCATATCAATGCGAATATATCTCCAACTTGCTCCTTCTTCCTGGAGATAATACCAAACTGTCTGTTTAATAATGCAGTAGTTTTTCAAAAGATGTTAGCCATTACTTGTACTATTTTCCTCGTCAAAACAACATTTGGTAATTCGCAACTCTTGCGTTACAGTCAGAACCAACATATTAATGTCGCGTGTCTCGATAACTAAATGTAGAATTTAATTTCTCTGGTTTTCTACTTTAAGGAATTCTTGTACATATGTCTCAGAAATTAAGCACTGATAGGGTGTTAAGAACTACACCGGAATAAGTTGAGAGATTGTAATTGTGGCTGACATAAGTAATTTGGATAGGCAATGTATGGTCCGCGACTAAACATAACGCAGTTATATGGCGTTAAACATATTAATATCAGATGCTGATAAGTCGGCGTTAAAGCAAAGCCTGGTGAAAGGTTGGTTTAGAATGTCTTTAAAACTGCTGTCCGAGTATAGAAATATCGATTTTCAGCAGTTCGTTATCAGCGTTCTTAAGGTCTAATGTCACAAAATAACTCTCAAATCTCAGACCAATCACCACAATGCGATACTGAACAACGACTAGCTGCCTTCTTGCGCTGTGATGTCTACTCCAAAGACGTTTCGTTGATTGCTCTTGTGGCTCAATTTGTATCGTCAAAGGCTATGGTTACAAAGGTCGTGGGTTCGTTTCCAACATGCAGTTACTAATTTTGCTTTCCTTCTTTATTCCATCTGAAGAAGAGCATTAACACTACTATCATTTCCTTATTCGGCTCACACCAGAAATCTTGAATAGAGTACGACATTCGTTCTTTCGCCACTGTCAATTTTGCCATGAAAATTCAGGTCACAATTTCGAGCAGTTCCTATAAAACAGACGTAAAGTGTTAGATATTTTTATGCTTTTACTCTTTCTTTGTCCCTTTAAACTAATTTTAATTCTGAAGTGTAGCATATGAACGTATTACGCAGGTTTCAATCCTTTTTTTTTAGCAAGAATTGTAATTAATTATACTGACATGTTGAAATAAAACTTCATACATTGAAACATAATTTAAAATGTAGATCATAACAGCATTAATATGGTCTACTCAAAATAAGAAAAAGAAGAAATAAGGAGACTCGAACTCGAAAACGATGATGAACTTATGCTCGAACACTGTCATAATCATTGCGCCAGAGAGGTACACTCTAAGACGTCTTTTTCTTTTTGCGTGTTACGAATGGTTCATATTAGTCAGTGGCGTACTGGCTCTGTAGAACCTTATAGCCCTAACTTCGAAATTTGAACGAACAGGTCATAAGTCTCCTATCTCAAATTATTTGTTTAAGACATCTCCATATACTCTGAAAATATTTCGGCGTGCGTGTGTGTGTATATATATAGAACGTACATCCTGTTATATCATACGCACCCTATATGTTGTTAGCTAATGCTGGATTTTCGACAATGAAGT
This sequence comes from Tenodera sinensis, assembly GCA_030765045.1. Taxonomy (NCBI): domain Eukaryota; kingdom Metazoa; phylum Arthropoda; class Insecta; order Mantodea; family Mantidae; genus Tenodera; species Tenodera sinensis. The sequence goes on along the minus strand of CM060965.1, from coordinate 128,558,911 downwards.
CATTAATCTGTTGCTCTCCAATATTTTTCACTGATGGATGTGGCATTAGAAGTGGACCGGCCTATTTGAAGGTGGTCTTGGTCCATTTCCTCTTGCAGATCACATAGAGCAGGCACCCCAAGTCGAGTCAAGGTCGCTTGAGGCGCGCGGGGCTGAACGTTACACTCACCGCGGGCTGCACAGCCACCCAGTCCAGTATATCAGTGCAGTGGTGGTGTAACGCTACATATCAGTATTGCGGTGTCCTACTTACGATGGATGCACAGCCACACACTCCAGTATAACAGTACAGTGGTGGTGTAACGCTACATATCAGTATTGCGGTGTCCTACTTACGATGGCTGCACAGCCACCCAGCCCAGTATATCAGTGCAGTGGTGGTGTAACGCTACATATCAGTATTGCGGTGTACTACTTACGATGGCTGCACAGCCACACAGTCCAGTATATCAGTGCAGTGGTGGTGTAACGCTACATATCAGTATTGCGGTGTCCTACTTACGATGGCTGCACAGCCACACAGCCCAGTATATCAGTGCAGTGGTGGTGTAACGCTACATATCAGTATTGCGGTGTCCTACTTACGATGGCTGCACAGCCACACAGTCCAGTATATCAGTGCAGTGGTGGTGTAACGCTACATATCAGTATTGCGGTGTACTACTTACGATGGCTGCACAGCCACACAGTCCAGTATATCAGTGCAGTGGTGGTGTAACGCTACATATCAGTATTGCGGTGTACTACTTACGATGGCTGCACAGCCACACAGTCCCGTATATCAGTGCAGTGGTGGTGTAACGCTACATATCAGTATTGCGGTGTCCTACTTACGATGGCTGCACAGCCACACAGTCCAGTATATCAGTGCAGTGGTGGTGTAACGCTACATATCAGTATTGCGGTGTCCTACTTACGATAGCTGCACAGCCACACAGTCCAGTATATAAGTGCAGTGGTGGTGTAACGCTACATATCAGTATTGCGGTGTCCTACTTACGATGGCTGCACAGCCACCCAGTCCAGTATATCAGTGCAGTGGTGGTGTAACACTACATATCAGTATTGCGGTGTCCTACTTACGATGGCTGCACAGCCACACAGTCCAGTATATCAGTGCAGTGGTGGTGTAACGCTACATATCAGTATTGCGGTGTCCTACTTACGATAGCTGCACAGCCACACAGTCCAGTATATCAGTGCAGTGGTGGTGTAACGCTACATATCAGTATTGCGGTGTCCTACTTACGATAGCTGCACAGCCACACAGTCCAGTATATAAGTGCAGTGGTGGTGTAACGCTACATATCAGTATTGCGGTGTCCTACTTACGATGGCTGCACAGCCACACAGTCCAGTATATCAGTGCAGTGGTGGTGTAACGCTACATATCAGTATTGCGGTGTCCTACTTACGATGGCTGCACAGCCACACAGTCCAGTATATCAGTGCAGTGGTGGTGTAACGCTACATATCAGTATTGCGGTGTACTACTTACGATGGCTGCAAAGCCACACAGTCCAGTATATCAGTGCAGTGGTGGTGTAACGCTACATATCAGTATTGCGGTGTCCTACTTACGATGGCTGCACAGCCACCCAGTCCAGTATATCAGTGCAGTGGTGGTGTAACGCTACATATCAGTATTGCGGTGTCCTACTTACGATGGCTGCACAGCCACACAGTCCAGTATATCAGTGCAGTGGTGGTGTAACGCTACATATCAGTATTGCGGTGTCCTACTTACGATAGCTGCACAGCCACACAGTCCAGTATATCAGTGCAGTGGTGGTGTAACGCTACATATCAGTATTGCGGTGTCCTACTTATGATGGCTGCACAGCCACCCAGTCCAGTATATCAGTGCAGTGGTGGTGTAACGCTACATATCAGTATTGCGGTGTCCTACTTACGATGGCTGCACAGCCACACAGTCCAGTATATCAGTGCAGTGGTGGTGTAACGCTACATATCAGTATTGCGGTGTACTACTTACGATGGCTGCACAGCCACACAGTCCAGTATATCAGTGCAGTGGTGGTGTAACGCTACATATCAGTATTGCGGTGTCCTACTTACGATGGCTGCACAGCCACACAGTCCAGTATATCAGTGCAGTGGTGGTGTAACGCTACATATCAGTATTGCGGTGTCCTACTTACGATAGCTGCACAGCCACACAGTCCAGTATATCAGTGCAGTGGTGGTGTAACGCTGCATATCAGTATTGCGGTGTCCTACTTACGATGGCTGCACAGCCACCCAGTCCAGTATATCAGTGCAGTGGTGGTGTAACACTACATATCAGTATTGCGGTGTCCTACTTACGATGGCTGCACAGCCACACAGTCCAGTATATCAGTGCACTGGTGGTGTAACGCTACATATCAGTATTGCGGTGTCCTACTTACGATAGCTGCACAGCCACACAGTCCAGTATATCAGTGCAGTGGTGGTGTAACGCTACATATCAGTATTGCGGTGTCCTACTTACGATAGCTGCACAGCCACACAGTCCAGTATATAAGTGCAGTGGTGGTGTAACGCTACATATCAGTATTGCGGTGTCCTACTTACGATGGCTGCACAGCCACACAGTCCAGTATATCAGTGCAGTGGTGGTGTAACGCTACATATCAGTATTGCGGTGTCCTACTTACGATGGCTGCACAGCCACACAGTCCAGTATATCAGTGCAGTGGTGGTGTAACGCTACATATCAGTATTGCGGTGTACTACTTACGATGGCTGCAAAGCCACACAGTCCAGTATATCAGTGCAGTGGTGGTGTAACGCTACATATCAGTATTGCGGTATCCTACTTACGATGGCTGCACAGCCACCCAGTCCAGTATATCAGTGCAGTGGTGGTGTAACGCTACATATCAGTATTGCGGTGTCCTACTTACGATGGCTGCACAGCCACACAGTCCAGTATATCAGTGCAGTGGTGGTGTAACGCTACATATCAGTATTGCGGTGTCCTACTTACGATGGCTGCACAGCCACACAGTCCAGTATATCAGTGCAGTGGTGGTGTAACGCTGCATATCAGTATTGCGGTGTCCTACTTACGATGGCTGCACAGCCACCCAGTCCAGTATATCAGTGCAGTGGTGGTGTAACACTACATATCAGTATTGCGGTGTCCTACTTACGATGGCTGCACAGCCACACAGTCCAGTATATCAGTGCACTGGTGGTGTAACGCTACATATCAGTATTGCGGTGTCCTACTTACGATAGCTGCACAGCCACACAGTCCAGTATATCAGTGCAGTGGTGGTGTAACGCTACATATCAGTATTGCGGTGTCCTACTTACGATAGCTGCACAGCCACACAGTCCAGTATATAAGTGCAGTGGTGGTGTAACGCTACATATCAGTATTGCGGTGTCCTACTTACGATGGCTGCACAGCCACACAGTCCAGTATATCAGTGCAGTGGTGGTGTAACGCTACATATCAGTATTGCGGTGTCCTACTTACGATGGCTGCACAGCCACACAGTCCAGTATATCAGTGCAGTGGTGGTGTAACGCTACATATCAGTATTGCGGTGTACTACTTACGATGGCTGCAAAGCCACACAGTCCAGTATATCAGTGCAGTGGTGGTGTAACGCTACATATCAGTATTGCGGTGTCCTACTTACGATGGCTGCACAGCCACCCAGTCCAGTATATCAGTGCAGTGGTGGTGTAACGCTACATATCAGTATTGCGGTGTCCTACTTACGATGGCTGCACAGCCACACAGTCCAGTATATCAGTGCAGTGGTGGTGTAACGCTACATATCAGTATTGCGGTGTCCTACTTACGATGGCTGCACAGCCACACAGTCCAGTATATCAGTGCAGTGGTGGTGTAACGCTACATATCAGTATTGCGGTGTCCTACTTACGATGGCTGCACAGCCACACAGTCCAGTATATCAGTGCAGTGGTGGTGTTACGCTACATATCAGTATTGCGGTGTACTACTTACGATGGCTGCACAGCCACACAGTCCAGTATATCAGTGCAGTGGTGGTGTAACGCTACATATCAGTATTGCGGTGTACTACTTACGATGGCTGCAAAGCCACACAGTCCAGTATATCAGTGCAGTGGTGGTGTAACGCTACATATCAGTATTGCGGTGTCCTACTTACGATGGCTGCACAGCCACCCAGTCCAGTATATCAGTGCAGTGGTGGTGTAACGCTACATATCAGTATTGCGGTGTCCTACTTACGATGGCTGCACAGCCACACAGTCCAGTATATCAGTGCAGTGGTGGTGTAACGCTACATATCAGTATTGCGGTGTCCTACTTACGATAGCTGCACAGCCACACAGTCCAGTATATCAGTGCAGTGGTGGTGTAACGCTACATATCAGTATTGCGGTGTCCTACTTATGATGGCTGCACAGCCACCCAGTCCAGTATATCAGTGCAGTGGTGGTGTAACGCTACATATCAGTATTGCGGTGTCCTACTTACGATGGCTGCACAGCCACACAGTCCAGTATATCAGTGCAGTGGTGGTGTAACGCTACATATCAGTATTGCGGTGTACTACTTACGATGGCTGCACAGCCACACAGTCCAGTATATCAGTGCAGTGGTGGTGTAACGCTACATATCAGTATTGCGGTGTCCTACTTACGATGGCTGCACAGCCACACAGTCCAGTATATCAGTGCAGTGGTGGTGTAACGCTACATATCAGTATTGCGGTGTCCTACTTACGATAGCTGCACAGCCACACAGTCCAGTATATCAGTGCAGTGGTGGTGTAACGCTGCATATCAGTATTGCGGTGTCCTACTTACGATGGCTGCACAGCCACCCAGTCCAGTATATCAGTGCAGTGGTGGTGTAACACTACATATCAGTATTGCGGTGTCCTACTTACGATGGCTGCACAGCCACACAGTCCAGTATATCAGTGCACTGGTGGTGTAACGCTACATATCAGTATTGCGGTGTCCTACTTACGATAGCTGCACAGCCACACAGTCCAGTATATCAGTGCAGTGGTGGTGTAACGCTACATATCAGTATTGCGGTGTCCTACTTACGATAGCTGCACAGCCACACAGTCCAGTATATAAGTGCAGTGGTGGTGTAACGCTACATATCAGTATTGCGGTGTCCTACTTACGATGGCTGCACAGCCACACAGTCCAGTATATCAGTGCAGTGGTGGTGTAACGCTACATATCAGTATTGCGGTGTCCTACTTACGATGGCTGCACAGCCACACAGTCCAGTATATCAGTGCAGTGGTGGTGTAACGCTACATATCAGTATTGCGGTGTACTACTTACGATGGCTGCAAAGCCACACAGTCCAGTATATCAGTGCAGTGGTGGTGTAACGCTACATATCAGTATTGCGGTATCCTACTTACGATGGCTGCACAGCCACCCAGTCCAGTATATCAGTGCAGTGGTGGTGTAACGCTACATATCAGTATTGCGGTGTCCTACTTACGATGGCTGCACAGCCACACAGTCCAGTATATCAGTGCAGTGGTGGTGTAACGCTACATATCAGTATTGCGGTGTCCTACTTACGATGGCTGCACAGCCACACAGTCCAGTATATCAGTGCAGTGGTGGTGTAACGCTGCATATCAGTATTGCGGTGTCCTACTTACGATGGCTGCACAGCCACCCAGTCCAGTATATCAGTGCAGTGGTGGTGTAACACTACATATCAGTATTGCGGTGTCCTACTTACGATGGCTGCACAGCCACACAGTCCAGTATATCAGTGCACTGGTGGTGTAACGCTACATATCAGTATTGCGGTGTCCTACTTACGATAGCTGCACAGCCACACAGTCCAGTATATCAGTGCAGTGGTGGTGTAACGCTACATATCAGTATTGCGGTGTCCTACTTACGATAGCTGCACAGCCACACAGTCCAGTATATAAGTGCAGTGGTGGTGTAACGCTACATATCAGTATTGCGGTGTCCTACTTACGATGGCTGCACAGCCACACAGTCCAGTATATCAGTGCAGTGGTGGTGTAACGCTACATATCAGTATTGCGGTGTCCTACTTACGATGGCTGCACAGCCACACAGTCCAGTATATCAGTGCAGTGGTGGTGTAACGCTACATATCAGTATTGCGGTGTACTACTTACGATGGCTGCAAAGCCACACAGTCCAGTATATCAGTGCAGTGGTGGTGTAACGCTACATATCAGTATTGCGGTGTCCTACTTACGATGGCTGCACAGCCACCCAGTCCAGTATATCAGTGCAGTGGTGGTGTAACGCTACATATCAGTATTGCGGTGTCCTACTTACGATGGCTGCACAGCCACACAGTCCATTATATCAGTGCAGTGGTGGTGTAACGCTACATATCAGTATTGCGGTGTCCTACTTACGATGGCTGCACAGCCACACAGTCCAGTATATCAGTGCAGTGGTGGTGTAACGCTACATATCAGTATTGCGGTGTCCTACTTACGATGGCTGCACAGCCACACAGTCCAGTATATCAGTGCAGTGGTGGTGTTACGCTACATATCAGTATTGCGGTGTACTACTTACGATGGCTGCACAGCCACACAGTCCAGTATATCAGTGCAGTGGTGGTGTAACGCTACATATCAGTATTGCGGTGTCCTACTTACGATGGCTGCACAGCCACACAGTCCCGTATATCAGTGCAGTGGTGGTGTAACGCTACATATCAGTATTGCGGTGTCCTACTTACGATGGCTGCACAGCCACACAGTCCAGTATATCAGTGTAGTGGTGGTGTAACGCTACATATCAGTATTGCGGTGTCCTACTTACGATAGCTGCACAGCCACACAGTCCAGTATATCAGTGCAGTGGTGGTGTAACGCTACATATCAGTATTGCGGTGTCCTACTTACGATTGCTGCACAGCCACCCAGTCCAGTATATCAGTGCAGTGGTAGTGTAACACTACATATCAGTATTGCGGTGTCCTACTTACGATGGCTGCACAGCCACACAGTCCAGTATATCAGTGCAGTGGTGGTGTAACGCTACATATCAGTATTGCGGTGTCCTACTTACGATAGCTGCACAGCCACACAGTCCAGTATATCAGTGCAGTGGTGGTGTAACGCTACATATCAGTATTGCGGTGTCCTACTTACGATAGCTGCACAGCCACACAGTCCAGTATATAAGTGCAGTGGTGGTGTAACGCTACATATCAGTATTGCGGTGTCCTACTTACGATGGCTGCACAGCCACACAGTCCAGTATATCAGTGCAGTGGTGGTGTAACGCTACATATCAGTATTGCGGTGTCCTACTTACGATGGCTGCACAGCCACCCAGTCCAGTATATCAGTGCAGTGGTGGTGTAACGCTACATATCAGTATTGCGGTGTCCTACTTACGATGGCTGCACAGCCACACAGTCCAGTATATCAGTGCAGTGGTGGTGTAACGCTACATATCAGTATTGCGGTGTCCTACTTACGATAGCTGCACAGCCACACAGTCCAGTATATCAGTGCAGTGGTGGTGTAACGCTACATATCAGTATTGCGGTGTCCTACCTATGATGGCTGCACAGCCACCCAGTCCAGTATATCAGTGCAGTGGTGGTGTAACGCTACATATCAGTATTGCGGTGTACTACTTACGATGGCTGCACAGCCACACAGTCCAGTATATCAGTGCAGTGGTGGTGTAACGCTACATATCAGTATTGCGGTGTCCTACTTACGATGGCTGCACAGCCACACAGTCCAGTATATCAGTGCAGTGGTGGTGTAACGCTACATATCAGTATTGCGGTGTCCTACTTACGATAGCTGCACAGCCACACAGTCCAGTATATCAGTGCAGTGGTGGTGTAACGCTGCATATCAGTATTGCGGTGTCCTACTTACGATGGCTGCACAGCCACCCAGTCCAGTATATCAGTGCAGTGGTGGTGTAACACTACATATCAGTATTGCGGTGGCCTACTTACGATGGCTGCACAGCCACACAGTCCAGTATATAAGTGCAGTGGTGGTGTAACGCTACATATCAGTATTGCGGTGTCCTACTTACGATGGCTGCACAGCCACACAGTCCAGTATATCAGTGCAGTGGTGGTGTAACGCTACATATCAGTATTGCGGTGTCCTACTTACGATGGCTGCACAGCCACACAGTCCAGTATATCAGTGCAGTGGTGGTGTAACGCTACATATCAGTATTGCGGTGTACTACTTACGATGGCTGCAAAGCCACACAGTCCAGTATATCAGTGCAGTGGTGGTGTAACGCTACATATCAGTATTGCGGTGTCCTACTTACGATGGCTGCACAGCCACCCAGTCCAGTATATCAGTGCAGTGGTGGTGTAACGCTACATATCAGTATTGCGGTGTCCTACTTACGATGGCTGCACAGCCACACAGTCCAGTATATCAGTGCAGTGGTGGTGTAACGCTACATATCAGTATTGCGGTGTCCTACTTACGATGGCTGCACAGCCACACAGTCCAGTATATCAGTGCAGTGGTGGTGTAACGCTACATATCAGTATTGCGGTGTCCTACTTATGATGGCTGCACAGCCACCCAGTCCAGTATATCAGTGCAGTGGTGGTGTAACGCTACATATCAGTATTGCGGTGTCCTACTTACGATGGCTGCACAGCCACACAGTCCAGTATATCAGTGCAGTGGTGGTGTAACGCTACATATCAGTATTGCGGTGTCCTACTTACGATGGCTGCACAGCCACACAGTCCAGTATATCAGTGCAGTGGTGGTGTAACGCTACATATCAGTATTGCGGTGTACTACTTACGACGGCTGCAAAGCCACACAGTCCAGTATATCAGTGCAGTGGTGGTGTAACGCTACATATCAGTATTGCGGTGTCCTACTTACGATGGCTGCACAGCCACCCACTCCAGTATATCAGTGCAGTGGTGGTGTAACGCTACATATCAGTATTGCGGTGTCCTATTTACGATGGCTGCACAGCCACACAGTCCAGTATATCAGTGCAGTGGTGGTGTAACGCTACATATCAGTATTGCGGTGTACTACTTACGATGGCTGCAAAGCCACACAGTCCAGTATGTCAGTGCAGTGGTGCTGTAACGCTACATATCAGTATTGCGGTGTCCTACTTACGATGGCTGCACAGCCACCCAGTCCAGTATATCAGTGCAGTGGTGGTGTAACGCTACATATCAGTATTGCGGTGTCCTACTTACGATGGCTGCACAGCCACACAGTCCAGTATATCAGTGCAGTGGTGGTATAACGCTACATATCAGTATTGCGGTGTCCTACTTACGATAGCTGCACAGCCACACAGTCCAGTATATCAGTGCAGTGGTGGTGTAACGATACATATCAGTATTGCGGTGTCCTACTTACGATGGCTGCACAGCCACACAGTCCAGTATATCAGTGCAGTGGTGGTGTAACGCTACATATCAGTATTGCGGTGTCCTACTTACGATGGCTGCACAGCCACACAGTCCAGTATATCAGTGCAGTGGTGGTGTAACGCTACATATCAGTATTGCGGTGTACTACTTACGATGGCTGCAAAGCCACACAGTCCAGTATATCAGTGCAGTGGTGGTGTAACGCTACATATCAGTATTGCGGTGTACTACTTACGATGGCTGCAAAGCCACACAGTCCAGTATATCAGTGCAGTGGTGGTGTAACGCTACATATCAGTATTGCGGTGTCCTACTTACGATGGCTGCACAGCCACCCAGTCCAGTATATCAGTGCAGTGGTGGTGTAACGCTACATATCAGTATTGCGGTGTCCTACTTACGATGGCTGCACAGCCACACAGTCCAGTATATCAGTGCAGTGGTGGTGTAACGCTACATATCAGTATTGCGGTGTACTACTTACGATGGCTGCAAAGCCACACAGTCCAGTATATCAGTGCAGTGGTGGTGTAACGCTACATATCAGTATTGCGGTGTCCTACTTACGATGGCTGCACAGCCACCCAGTCCAGTATATCAGTGCAGTGGTGGTGTAACGCTACATATCAGTATTGCGGTGTCCTACTTACGATGGCTGCACAGCCACACAGTCCAGTATATCAGTGCAGTGGTGGTGTAACGCTACATATCAGTATTGCGGTGTCCTACTTACGATAGCTGCACAGCCACACAGTCCAGTATATCAGTGCAGTGGTGGTGTAACGCTACATATCAGTATTGCGGTGTCCTACTTATGATGGCTGCACAGCCACTCAGTCCAGTATATCAGTGCAGTGGTGTTTAACGCTACATATCAGTATTGCGGTGTCCTACTTACGATGGCTGCACAGCCACATAGTCCAGTATATCAGTGCAGTGGTGGTGTAACGCTACATATCAGTATTGCGGTGTCCTACTTACGATGGCTGCACAGCCACACAGCCCAGTATATCAGTGCAGTGGTGGTGTAACGCTACATATCAGTATTGCGGTGTCCTACTTACGATGGCTGCACAGCCACACAGTCCAGTATATCAGTGCAGTGGTGGTGTAACGCTACATATCAGTATTGCGGTGTCCTACTTACGATAGCTGCACAGCCACACAGTCCAGTATATAAGTGCAGTGGTGGTGTAACGCTACATATCAGTATTGCGGTGTCCTACTTGCGATGGCTGCACAGCCACACAGTCCAGTATATCAGTGCAGTGGTGGTGTAACGCTACATATCAGTATTGCGGTGTCCTACTTACGATGGCTGCACAGCCACACAGTCCAGTATATCAGTGCAGTGGTGGTGTAACGCTACATATCAGTATTGCGGTGTCCTACTTACGATGGCTGAACAGCCCCACAGTCCAGTATATCAGTGCAGTGGTGGTGTAACGCTACATATCAGTATTGCGGTGTCCTACTTACGATGGCTGCACAGCCACACAGTCCAGTATATCAGTGCAGTGGTGGTGTAACGCTACATATCAGTATTGCGGTGTCCTACTTACGATGGCTGCACAGCCACACAGTCCAGTATATCAGTGCAGTGGTGGTGTAACGCTACATATCAGTATTGCGGTGTACTACTTACGATGGCTGCAAAGCCACACAGTCCAGTATATCAGTGCAGTGGTGGTGTAACGCTACATATCAGTATTGCGGTGTCCTACTTACGATGGCTGCACAGCCACCCAGTCCAGTATATCAGTGCAGTGGTGGTGTAACGCTACATATCAGTATTGCGGTGTCCTACTTACGATGGCTGCACAGCCACACAGTCCAGTATATCAGTGCAGTGGTGGTGTAACGCTACATATCAGTATTGCGGTGTCCTACTTACGATGGCTGCACAGCCACACAGTCCAGTATATCAGTGCAGTGGTGGTGTAACGCTACATATCAGTATTGCGGTGTCCTACTTATGATGGCTGCACAGCCACCCAGTCCAGTATATCAGTGCAGTGGTGGTGTAACGCTACATATCAGTATTGCGGTGTCCTACTTACGATGGCTGCACAGCCACACAGTCCAGTATATCAGTGCAGTGGTGGTGTAACGCTACATATCAGTATTGCGGTGTCCTACTTACGATGGCTGCAAAGCCACACAGTCCAGTATATCAGTGCAGTGGTGGTGTAACGCTACATATCAGTATTGCGGTGTACTACTTACGACGGCTGCAAAGCCACACAGTCCAGTATATCAGTGCAGTGGTGGTGTAACGCTACATATCAGTATTGCGGTGTCCTACTTACGATGGCTGCACAGCCACCCACTCCAGTATATCAGTGCAGTGGTGGTGTAACGCTACATATCAGTATTGCGGTGTCCTATTTACGATGGCTGCACAGCCACACAGTCCAGTATATCAGTGCAGTGGTGGTGTAACGCTACATATCAGTATTGCGGTGTACTACTTACGATGGCTGCAAAGCCACACAGTCCAGTATGTCAGTGCAGTGGTGCTGTAACGCTACATATCAGTATTGCGGTGTCCTACTTACGATGGCTGCACAGCCACCCAGTCCAGTATATCAGTGCAGTGGTGGTGTAACGCTACATATCAGTATTGCGGTGTCCTACTTACGATGGCTGCACAGCCACACAGTCCAGTATATCAGTGCAGTGGTGGTATAACGCTACATATCAGTATTGCGGTGTCCTACTTACGATAGCTGCACAGCCACACAGTCCAGTATATCAGTGCAGTGGTGGTGTAACGATACATATCAGTATTGCGGTGTCCTACTTACGATGGCTGCACAGCCACACAGTCCAGTATATCAGTGCAGTGGTGGTGTAACGCTACATATCAGTATTGCGGTGTCCTACTTACGATGGCTGCACAGCCACACAGTCCAGTATATCAGTGCAGTGGTGGTGTAACGCTACATATCAGTATTGCGGTGTACTACTTACGATGGCTGCAAAGCCACACAGTCCAGTATATCAGTGCAGTGGTGGTGTAACGCTACATATCAGTATTGCGGTGTACTACTTACGATGGCTGCAAAGCCACACAGTCCAGTATATCAGTGCAGTGGTGGTGTAACGCTACATATCAGTATTGCGGTGTCCTACTTACGATGGCTGCACAGCCACCCAGTCCAGTATATCAGTGCAGTGGTGGTGTAACGCTACATATCAGTATTGCGGTGTCCTACTTACGATGGCTGCACAGCCACACAGTCCAGTATATCAGTGCAGTGGTGGTGTAACGCTACATATCAGTATTGCGGTGTACTACTTACGATGGCTGCAAAGCCACACAGTCCAGTATATCAGTGCAGTGGTGGTGTAACGCTACATATCAGTATTGCGGTGTCCTACTTACGATGGCTGCACAGCCACCCAGTCCAGTATATCAGTGCAGTGGTGGTGTAACGCTACATATCAGTATTGCGGTGTCCTACTTACGATGGCTGCACAGCCACACAGTCCAGTATATCAGTGCAGTGGTGGTGTAACGCTACATATCAGTATTGCGGTGTCCTACTTACGATAGCTGCACAGCCACACAGTCCAGTATATCAGTGCAGTGGTGGTGTAACGCTACATATCAGTATTGCGGTGTCCTACTTATGATGGCTGCACAGCCACTCAGTCCAGTATATCAGTGCAGTGGTGTTTAACGCTACATATCAGTATTGCGGTGTCCTACTTACGATGGCTGCACAGCCACATAGTCCAGTATATCAGTGCAGTGGTGGTGTAACGCTACATATCAGTATTGCGGTGTCCTACTTACGATGGCTGCACAGCCACACAGCCCAGTATATCAGTGCAGTGGTGGTGTAACGCTACATATCAGTATTGCGGTGTCCTACTTACGATGGCTGCACAGCCACACAGTCCAGTATATCAGTGCAGTGGTGGTGTAACGCTACATATCAGTATTGCGGTGTCCTACTTACGATAGCTGCACAGCCACACAGTCCAGTATATAAGTGCAGTGGTGGTGTAACGCTACATATCAGTATTGCGGTGTCCTACTTGCGATGGCTGCACAGCCACACAGTCCAGTATATCAGTGCAGTGGTGGTGTAACGCTACATATCAGTATTGCGGTGTCCTACTTACGATGGCTGCACAGCCACACAGTCCAGTATATCAGTGCAGTGGTGGTGTAACGCTACATATCAGTATTGCGGTGTCCTACTTACGATGGCTGAACAGCCCCACAGTCCAGTATATCAGTGCAGTGGTGGTGTAACGCTACATATCAGTATTGCGGTGTCCTACTTACGATGGCTGCACAGCCACACAGTCCAGTATATCAGTGCAGTGGTGGTGTAACGCTACATATCAGTATTGCAGTGTCCTACTTACGATGGCTGCACAGCCACACAGTCCAGTATATCAGTGCAGTGGTGGTGTAACGCTACATATCAGTATTGCGGTGTCCTACTTACGATGGCTGCACAGCCACACAGTCCAGTATATCAGTGCAGTGGTGGTGTAACGCTACATATCAGTATTGCGGTGTACTATTTACGATGGCTGCACAACCACACAGTCCAGTATATCAGTGCAGTGGTCGTGTAACGCTACATATCAGTATTGCGGTGTCCTACTTACGATGGCTGCACAGCCACACAGTCCAGTATATCAGTGCAGTGGTGGTGGAACGCTACATATCAGTATTGCGGTGTACTACTTACGATGGCTGCACAGCCACACAGTCCAGTATATCAGTGCAGTGGTGGTGTAACGCTACATATCAGTATTGCGGTGTACTACTTACGATGGCTGCACAGCCACACAGTCCAGTATATCAGTGCAGTGGTGGTGTAACGCTACATATCAGTATTGCGGTGTCCTACTTACGATGGCTGCACAGCCACACAGTCCAGTATATCAGTGCAGTGGTGGTGTAACGCTACATATCAGTATTGCGGTGTCCTACTTACGATGGCTGCACAGCCACACAGCCCAGTATATCAGTGCAGTGGTGGTGTAACGCTACATATCAGTATTGCGGTGTCCTACTTACGATGGCTGCACAGCCACACAGTCCAGTATATCAGTGCAGTGGTGGTGTAACGATACATATCAGTATTGCGGTGTCCTACTTACGATAGCTGCACAGCCACACAGTCCAGTATATAAGTGCAGTGGTGGTGTAACGCTACATATCAGTATTGCGGTGTCCTACTTGCGATGGCTGCACAGCCACACAGTCCAGTATATCAGTGCAGTGGTGGTGTAACGCTACATATCAGTAATGCGGTGTCCTACTTACGATGGCTGCACAGCCACACAGTCCAGTATATCAGTGCAGTGGTGGTGTAACGCTACATATCAGTATTGCGGTGTCCTACTTACGATGGCTGAACAGCCACACAGTCCAGTATATCAGTGCAGTGGTGGTGTAACGCTACATATCAGTATTGCGGTGTCCTACTTACGATGGCTGCACAGCCACACAGTCCAGTATATCAGTGCAGTGGTGGTGTAACGCTACATATCAGTATTGCAGTGTCCTACTTACGATGGCTGCACAGCCACACAGTCCAGTATATCAGTGCAGTGGTGGTGTAACGCTACATATCAGTATTGCGGTGTCCTACTTACGATGGCTGCACAGCCACACAGTCCAGTATATCAGTGCAGTGGTGGTGTAACGCTACATATCAGTATTGCAGTGTCCTACTTACGATGGCTGCACAGCCACACAGTCCAGTATATCAGTGCAGTGGTGGTGTAACGCTACATATCAGTATTGCGGTGTCCTACTTACGATGGCTGCACAGCCACACAGTCCAGTATATCAGTGCAGTGGTGGTGTAACGCTACATATCAGTATTGCGGTGTACTATTTACGATGGCTGCACAGCCACACAGTCCAGTATATCAGTGCAGTGGTGGTGTAACGCTACATATCAGTATTGCGGTGTCCTACTTACGATGGCTGCACAGCCACACAGTCCAGTATATCAGTGCAGTGGTGGTGGAACGCTACATATCAGTATTGCGGTGTACTACTTACGATGGCTGCACAGCCACACAGTCCAGTATATCAGTGCAGTGGTGGTGTAACGCTACATATCAGTATTGCGGTGTACTACTTACGATGGCTGCACAGCCACACAGTCCAGTATATCAGTGCAGTGGTGGTGGAACGCTACATATCAGTATTGCGGTGTACTACTTACGATGGCTGCACAGCCACACAGTCCAGTATATCAGTGCAGTGGTGGTGTAACGCTACATATCAGTATTGCGGTGTCCTACTTACGATGGCTGCGAAAATTGCGCGAAGAATTCGAATTCAAATTCCAGGACATCATATCACTTGAGGAACAATTTAAGTTATTTGCAGCACCATTTTCAGTGGATATTCTCGATAGTCCTGTTGAACTGCAGTTGGAAGTAATACATTTGAAAAATGATATTGAATTAAAAGATAAGTATCAAAACATAAAAAAGTATATATCATTTCTACACCTCTATAAAACGCCAAATATTTCCTAAACTCCACAGTCTTGCAGGAAGCATTTTGTTCGGGACAATCTATGTTTGTGAATCACTGTTTTCCTTAATGAAGTGTACAAAGTCACGTCACAGAAGCCAATTAAGTGATGAACACTTGAAAGCATGTATGCGATTGGGTAGCTCGCAAACAATAGTCCAACGTATTGAACAGCTGGTGGAAAACAGATAACTGCAAAAATTACGACTATTGTCGGATGGCTATGAAAGGGTAGCTTTCACAGATACTTTTATTTGAAGAATATTTTATTTATTTGTATTGTTTACTTCATTGAATTGCATAGTACCGACAAGAACAAAGTTCTACGTCATATTACATTATTTATTTAGTTTATTAGTTTTATACGAATGCTTGTATTTCGTTAAATGAATTTCCTGGCAATAAGATTTTATTTTGTATTATATTAGTTACCAGTATTAAAGTGTGTAAAATACTGGTATCGGTATCATGTAATTGACAGTGAAAGTGTAAGTTAATTTACACAATACTAGTTCCGCCACTGTAGCAGCTCCATTTCTTGCCCACAACCGGACGGTCAGGACTGGCGGGCTTTTATTTCCGCCCGAGCGGGTAGTCTCTTGGGGACACCTGACATAGAGGATAGAGTGGTGAGGAATATATCCCAATTCTGTTTAAATGTTTTGCCAGACAATCATGTCCTGTAATCAACTTGAAGATTGCAACTGCTGTTTTTCGAGGATACTCAGAAATTACTGTTTGAATGTTTGGTAGTTCCCATCTTTTATTTTTTGATTTTTCATAGTAATATTTTGCAATAACTTTTTTGAATTCAATATCTATATATACTGTTATATCATACGTGAACTGTGATGGCCACTCAGCTCTCCCCTAAAAGAATTCACCCACCAACAAATGTACCTATTACTTTTTGTGATCACTGAGCATTTTCACATTCTCTGATAAATATTTTAAATGCAATGATTTCGAATTACTATTTGGACTGAGGGTTTGAGAAAGTAGTCTGAGGTAATCAGGATGGGGTGAAGAAAGTAAATTGGAATCACGTATCTGTGTATAAGCTGCTGGTTGAGAAAAATGAATTGAGCACGTCCATGACAGAGTATCGGGAGTATATTTAACTTACTTTTGATTAACCAATATTATGTGTTCTTCAAGAATTTAGTTTTGAAATATTCTGTAGAATCTTTATTAATTTCCCCCAACGTTCCTTTAAAGTGTTGGCAGCCTGAAGCAGTCTATGCTGTGTTTGTTCACATACTATTGTGAACCATGCAGACCTACAAGAGATCAAATTTGAACCATTTAACCAATCTCATTTCTTTACCAAGGATCCGTTTGGACTTATGATTGGGTGTTACAAACTTACCCTGATGAAGCTGAATAATGAAATTGGAATTAATTTTCAACGTTGCTCAAAGTTTTGGAATTTCTTCAGCATCAGTTTTCAAAGAGGTCAAATCGTTTTCTTTTATGATGACAGTGAATCCCTCTAATTTCATGTCACTAATTCTATTTTTAATGCTCTGAAAATCAACAATTTTGTCATTTCCGAGTCATTTACGAAATGCTGCTGCATCCCTTTCCAACATTTTCCCTCTTCTTTCTTCTGAAGCCCTACGTTTGGGAGCTGGTTCAGAAGTCAGATATGGTTGTAAATAGGAAACAGTGCGGAGCATGCATCTTCAGCAAGTTCATGAGTTGTCCTGGGTACTCCAAGAACACTTCCATCATTTGGCGTGGCTGTAAATTCATTCACAATGTGCTGCTCAGAAAAATGTTTGATACATACCACACCTGGTTCACAATTATCTCTGCGAATAGCACGCACCCAGTGCTGTCTCTTGTGTGGATCCTTTCAAACAAAGTTTGACGTGCAACCCGACACACTACACTTTCTAAGCATTTTGTATTGAAAATCACACTGTTTTGTAATGTAATTTTTCGCTCACTTAATTATTTACTGACGCCTTGTAAGACACATGCAACTTGTTCGCATTCCAACTACACACTGATATGCTGCATTTCTATTATGCAGGTACAGCTCGCGCGTTCGAGCTATAGTGCAGGGATCTCCTCTAAGTATCAAATCGCTCGTGTTATTGACGCAACACATGTGTGTATCGCCTGCTCCCCTTCGCGTACAGTTGGCTAAAGCATTGTTATACGCAAGTTAGTGTGTTTTTACATGTGTTGAGTTTAGTTGTGATAATGCATCCTGCAATTTGAAAGTTAAAAGGAAGGACTCTTCATAGCCCAACTCGTGAGGTGATAGCTAATGTGTACGAACACATGACGGAAGAGAAAACATAAGGAGCGCTACACTGAAGAGCATTTCAGATAAATTAAGAAAGTGCAAGAGATTTGCTGTAACCACTGGTGTCTCGCAGAGTTCTGTTCGCAGAATTGTGCAAGAAAAGTAAAAGCATGAAGAGGACGGATATCTTTTGGAACTCCTGGGAAAAAGCATAACGAAAGAGGTAACAGAGATTGACGACTTTGACAACTGTGTAATTAGACGTACCTATTATGCTTGACTTCTACGCCCAACAACAGACTACACCAACAATAAGAAGACTTCTGCAGAAACTACGCAATACAATAAATTTTCCAGGTGAATCTATAAGCCTTCGTATCATAATTAAGAAATTAAGCTTTAGATGGAAAAAGACAAGGAGCAACAGGCGCGTGCTAATTAAAAGGCACACTATTCGATCTCTGCGTGTGAATTATCTTACTAGTCTTCAAAAATAAGAGCCGAGGGACGCCCAAAGTTTACGAAGACGATACTTGTAGCCATAGTAGCCACAAAGTGTCCTGATATAGCACCTCAGGTATCAAAAGAGGATCAACTTATAATTGTTTATGCAGGTTTGGATTGATACCCAATTCCCTCCTTATTTATAAATCACAACAGAAAACTGGAGATTTTCATAAGGAAATACCGAAAATTAGGTCAAATGACCTCGCAAAATGTTAATTACAAATTTACTCCCTAATTGGGTTTTAGTAATAGCCAACGCTTCTTATCATAATACACAAATAGACAAACCTCCAACTTCAAGCTCTAAGAAGAGACATGATTTCTTGGTTACAAAATCACAATATCCCTGATCAAAATAGCACCAAAACAAACTTATATGATTTAATTCTAGCCAACAAGTGACTCAGAAAAACTTTTTAATTGACCAAATACTATCTGAGTATAACCACACAGCCTTAAGGCTCCCTCCCTACCACCCAAATCTGAGTCGCATTGAATTAATATGGACAGACGTCAAACAACGGATTGCTAGCAGAAATGTAACCTTTAAAACAAAAGACGTTCAAACCTTGTGCCCCCAAAGATTTGAGCAAATAGGCTAAATAAAATGGGAATATATGTTTCATATGTGGATCAATTGAACAAGAGTATTGGGAGAAAGATGATCTAATGGAAGAGAGAATTAAAAGAATAATAATTGAAGACAATGGAACAGAAAGCAGTGACGAGGATAATGACAGTGACAACGACTCCGTAGAAGGTGAAGGTATGTCAGACATAAAAGAATAAAATTACTCGTGGAATGCGGCTAAAGACTAAACTTTTGTTTTACTGAGTGCGAAATTTCTGTGCAACTGAAAAATTAATTCAACTATGGTATTTAATTTGGTGGTGACTGTACATACATGTGTGAAATAAACAGTCTAGCGGTTCTTGAGAGACTAATGATATTTCAATGCGATATCGCTGCTACTGAAACCAGTTAAGTGACTCCTATTAAAGCCCTCGTTTAAATACAGAGAGACCCAGAAACATGAAAACTGTTACGTGGTGTTTTACCACTGCGCAAACGGAAACACGATAACAACAGCTGATGTACAGAAGGTCACGTGGTTGACTTGTTTTTCTCTGCTCTGGAAGTGCAGTATAGAAGTGACGGAGACATCACGTGAGTGAATTATTACTGCGTGCCCCATTATTTTGTCCTGTACTTAGTCACAAAGTATATTATGGCTCAGCATTTATTTTCTACTGCACACCGTGTAGTATGTGCTAACTCAGTCAACTTGCGAAGTGAAAGTGCGATTTGCAGAAACATTTCCATTGTGATCTGCGATTTCTATCTCTGGGGAAGCCTAAAGTGTACAAGACATACTCACACACCAAATTGCCAGCATTCCTCAACGTGAACTACTGACGGTAGCCAGTTTCAGCATCTCCGTTAATAAGATTGGTAAGTAAAGCCTTTAAAAGTAGTTTTTAAAATGTATGGTTTCATCCGCGCTGCTCTATGACAGCGCAGTCGGCGACGAACGCCGAGGACGCGTACAGATAGAAAACAGCGCAGACGGTTCTTTTGGATCACCGTTAACTGTGCCCCAAAACCTTTGCGCGACTTTTTTATAGTAAACAAGCGGTAATGTGAGCCACCAGTGATGACGCCTTTTTTATTTAAACATCTGTTCAAAGTTGAACAATAAGTAACAATCATAATATATTACTTTTACAAACTATGGCCCATTGCCCATAAATTTGCTTATAATTTGGGTGCAAATCTGTACTACAATTCCAAGACCTGGTTTCTCTGTAGTCGGCTTGTTGTGCTGCTGCTGTTGTCAAGTAGATTTATTGTCAGTGTATTGGGATGACTGTTGAGACGCTTTTGGTAGGACAGGCTGTATGCTGCGATTTCCTGTTTGATTTTTGGAAGTTTCAAATCATGGTAGATGTACTTATTGCCGATGTACCAGGGAATGTTACCAATGGTTAGGAGAGTTTTGGATTGAAAACGTTCTAGTATTTCGATGTTTGAGTTGCTTGCTGTATCCCATAGTTGAATTCCATATGTCCAAATTGGTTTAAGTACAGTTTTATAGATGGTTAGTTTGCTTGCCACTGAGAGTTGTGATTTAGGTTCAAGAAGCAAGTGCATTTTGGACTATTTTAAATTTAGCTACTTGGTTTGGTCCATATGTGGTTTTTCCAGGTGAGTCGTCTATCAATGTACATCCCTAGGTAGGTCACGTCTTGTGCTTCTGGGACAATCTGATTGTTAAGAGTAACAGGTGGACATGAGCGTTTTCGGAGTGTAAATGTTACGTGGTGACTTTTAGATTCATTAACTTTAACTCTCCGCTTATTAAGCCAGATTTCTATGTCAGAAAGATGGTCTTGTACAATTTGGGAAGCAATAGTAGGATCTTCATGCGCTGACAGAATGGCTGTATCATCTGCAAAAGTTGCTATAGTTGTGCTTTCTTTTGTTGGTAGGTCATCAGTGTACAATATGTAGAGAATTGGTCCTAGTACACTACCTTGTGGTATGCCTGACTTAATAGGAGGCTATCTTGGAATTTTACTTGAAAATATCTTTTTTTATGTAAGATTTTAACACATAAAAATAATGTGTCAAAGATTTCTTCAGCTTAAACTTTAGTCCAGTATACCAAACCTTATCAAATGGCTTACTAACATCAAGAAATACTCCTCAGCAGTACTGGCGTTCAAATGCGTGGTTAATCACTTCAGTTACTCGATGTATTTGTTCAATTGTGGAGTGTTGGGGTTGGAATCCAAACTGGAAGCTGGGAATCAGTGAAGACAAGTAAGGTTTCAGTTTAGTAAGAAGTAATTTCTCAAATAATTTAGAAAGTACTGGGAGCAAACTAATTGGTCGGTAAGACTTTATTGCATATTGGGTTTTCCTGGCTTTAGGATGACTATGATCTGTGCTATTTTCCAAGCTCCAGGGAAGTAACCAGTCCTTAGTATAGCATTAAACATAAAAGTTATGAATATGGCTGCTTTAAATGGTAGCTCCTGAAGCATTCGTCTAGTGATGAGATCATATCCTCGGGTCTTTTTAAAATTTAACTGGCTTATAACTGTTCTTGTCACCCTATATAATATAGGCGGAATTGGAAATGTATTTGAATGGTAGTATGGAGATATTCCTTAATCTCATCTTCGTCTTTTTTCTGGATGCACGAAGGAAAGGGTTGAAATACTGAAGAAAGATGTTCGGCAAATAGGTCTGCCTTTTCTTGACTACTTCTTGCCCAAGTACCGTCATTTTTTTGAAGTGGGGGTATCGGCTCCGTTGGTTGTTTCAACTTTTTTGTGGCCTTCCAGAGCGAATAATCTGTAGCTACCGTAGGAGTTAAAGTTCTCAAATATTCTGGATATTCTCATTTTTAAAATTCTGTATCAGTCGCTTTAGCTCTTGTGAAGATCTGTTAAATTAATTTTTTATCGCTAGGATACCTTCTATTTTGCCAGTTTTTAATTATTGTCGATGTTCTTTTATTTTTTGCGAATAATCTGTGGACATTTATTAACAGGTAAGCAATTATTAAGGTTCAATTCTGGAGTAGCCTTCAACACAGCAGAATGAATTAGCGTGGTAAAGTTGGCTACGTGTTCTTCTATTTCTTCAGATGTTTTAAGGCTAACGATTAGGTTTATGTTATCCTCTATGATTTGTTGAAAGTGATCCCAGTCAGCGTATCTGTTACTCAGAGTGAATGGCCGTTGTTTCAAAGCTACAGTGGTGCTCAACGTCATTATTATAGGAGAATGGTCAGAAGACAAGTCGAAGCATGACTCTATTGTCAGATAATTTGGTGAAATTCCCTTTGTTACAAAGAAGTCTAATAGATCCGGTATTTTGCTTATATCCGACGGCCAGTATGTTGGTTCTCCAGTTGATAAACTCTGTAAATTATTGTTTGCTATTCAAAATAGAGCTGTTGGCCTCTGGTGGAGGTTAAACGAGGTCCCCAAAATGCACTCTTTGCATTCCAGTCACCACCTGCTATGAATGTATTGCCTAGAGTCTCAAGAACACTTCAAATGCCACTTTGTTTATGGTATGTCGAGGAGGACAATAGATGGACGATTTAGTTAAGGGACCTTTTGGTGTGATTACATTTATGCTTGTAGCCTGAAGGAAGTCTTTATCGTTTTAAGGCATTTCGTGATGATCAATTGAATTTCTTATTATAATGGCAGTTCCGCCATGAGCTCTACCTGTTTGTGGTGTATATTGCATATCCTGCTATTCTTAAATAATTTTTGTTCGTAAACCTTGTTTCGGAAATAAGCATGATATCTATATCTTCTATTTTTAAGAATACTTCTAATTCTTGTCTGCGTTTATAGTACCTACATTACCTTGCAGTATAGCAGTGCATTAGAGTGTAGACCAGGAGCGGGCAAACCTGCAGCATTTCCCCAGTGACGTCAGAGATAGGCAATCGGAACGCAACCCCCGTTTCCCCCACCCCCAAACCTCCTACTTATACCTGTGGTGGAATGCTCTTATTTACTTCGGTGCTTGGCTAGCGGTGAAATGGCATGAAACATGTTATGAATACAGTAGTTTGTACGGTGAATAAAATCAAATCAAACGCATTAAAAAATCGTCAGTTTAAAAACATTCTAGAGGACTTATCTGCAGATTATGAGGATCTTATGTATTATACTGATGTTAGGTGGCTAAATCGAGGACAATGCTTCAACGTTTCTTCAATCTTCGGGATGTTATATATGATTTTATGAAAGAAAAGGTAAAATATTATACTATTAATAAAATTGTACCACTACTACTACTACTACTACTACTACTACTACTACTACTACTACTACTACTACTACTACTACTACTACTACTACTACTACTACTACTACTACTACTACTACTACTACTAATAATAATAATAATAATAATAATAATAATAATCATATTCATATTTTCACAGTAACTAAATTTTATTATACAACTTTCTTTATCTGCTTTTCAGGTGAACATATCTAATTATTGATGAACTCAAAAATGATGAATGGATCAGAGATTTGGAATTCCTCTCTGATATGTGTGAACACTTAAATCACCTCAATATCCGCCTACAAGGTCGTGGTCTAAATATTGTGAACATGTTTGATATTGTTAAATCAGCCGTAGCGAAACTGGAACTATTGAAATCACATCTACAAGAAAAAAATTTGCTTCAGTTCCCATGTTTAGGATGCATTTCCAATATTATGGAGGCCGACTTCAATAAGAATATTATTGCAATAAATAATTTATTATATGAGTTCAAAGAACGTAGATTTAGTGACTTCCGCAGGATAGAAAAGGATTTTAATATTTTTCTAAATCCATTTCGTGTGGAAATCAGAAATGTTAGACCGAAATTACAGTTAGAGATGTTGGATCTCCAGAATGACAGTTTCATAAAAGAAGAATGTCACGGTCTGGTGGGAGCTAGAATATTTAAAAAGTTGTCATGTACTGTATATCCTTTGCTTAGGCAATTTGCCTCACGGATTATGAGCATGTATGCATCTACTTATCAGTGCGAACAACTATTTTCTAAAATGAAGTATATAAACTCCAACCATAGATCCTGCATAACCAATGAACATCTACCTTGCAGAACTAAAAATAGCAACCACAAATATTAATCCTAATTTCGACGAAGTTATCTTATTACAAAAAGGCATGATGTGAAAGAGACAATAAAGGTCATATTTATAAACAATCCACTATTAATTTACTTATCTAGCAATAATAAGACCGTCTAGTTTGTTTGTAAATCCGCCGCTTCGTATGCCCGGCTACCCCCTCCCACTGTTCAGACCTACTACTTCAAGTCAATCCTGTTGGTTGCGTCAAGCCCCGGACATTGTACCCATCCCTGGTGTAGACAATGGCAAACGTGGAAAAATCATAAGTGAAAGGGACAAAAAATGATTCTGTTAGGGAACTATCAATTTAGCTTCCAAAAATATTGAAATACAGCGTTAGGAGATGGAAGTGTGTGTTACATAGCTGTAAGTGCTTTATAAAAACTGATTTAGACGATAAAGTTATCATAGAACAAAACGTGCAACATAATCATGCCTGTGAAACTGATGGAAAATTAAATAGACAAATCATTAGAAATGGTATTAAAAGGAAAGCAGTTGAAGATATAAGAGAACGTCCATGAAAACTCCTTCAAAAAGAGGTAAGCCAAGAACAATTAGAGGAAGTTCGGCTTATATAGAATACCAGTTTTTATTTCAGTCATATTTGAGGTAATAGTATTATGATTTCACTACTTATGTTTTAGTGAATAGATTGAGCCTTTTTAGAAAGTTCTTATAACTTACTTTGAAAAACAAAATAGAATTTGTTATTAATTTTCAATAAAAAGTGTCAAATTGTTTATTGCGGGTAGTATGGAATAGGAAGGGTAATACGTAATACCACATAGATTTCCCAATTAATAATTTTTTCAAGTAACAGGTTTGCATAAGAGGTTATTTATGTCTTGCTAAATCTTTTGCTCACATCCACTGAATTGTATTGCAATAATAAGAACGTAAGCTGCAAAGTGCAGTGCTTGTTTTATTTTGTATTGAAAATGTATTTGCAAAAATCGCAAACATAATGAAGCTTTTCCGCTCCTGCGCACTCGTATGTCCGCATGTTACACATTAGGTACTGGAATCCACTACAGAAAATGCACTGTGCATCTCCATCCGAGGGAATATCTTCCCCCATTACTATGACATTTATTTGGAATTTCTGTAGAACAACATTTAAATGTATTATAAAATGTTCTAAGGTTCTAAATTTTATTCATCAGAAACAATGCGCGTATTAAGAAATACTTGATATAAATGGAAGGTATTACGGGATACCAGTATTCCGTATTATCTCCCACGCGATATTGAAGCAAACGGTGTCACTGCACGAAAATAAAATAATATAAAATAAAAACGAAAGGTCTGTGCAGCATGAATGTTTCAATCTTTGTTATAATCATTATATTAATTCACATCTATAATATACACTCAAATATTTTCACAAATATTTAAAGACTATCCTGTAAAACGTTTTAGATGATAGATGTCCGATAAATCATTCACACTAAACACCACGTGGCACAAACCTTGCGAGACTGCTTGCAGGGCTCTAAAAGTGACCTCTAAGGTATTTCTAGTAGACACTGTTGGATAGCAGCACCAAATAAGCAAGTAACTTGAGTATTCCATACTACCCGAACTTCCTCTACATTTCCTTACTACGACGATGTCCAGTGCATAACGGAATGTATTTAGAGCGCGAGAAGAAAAGTAAGGTATCCATTACCCCCAACTGCATATAATGTGCAAAGGGTACTAAATTAATTGAAATCAAAACAATGACAAGTGAAAACTTGTTGCTGGTGAACAGGGTACAGGAACAGATAGTCATATTCAATTGTGTATGTATGTAACTGAAATTTAGTATGCTCTGCAGCCTGTTATTAGACCAGACGTTTCAATACTGCACCAAAAGTTTGTTCACTTTGCACATAGTGAGAAATGGATGTTATATTCCATTGGTTTTCATGTTGTTAACCCTACCAATCCAGAATCCAGAACATAGAGAGTAACAACGGGCGGATAGTTTGTGACCACCACTGGTAACAAAATGTATGAGCAATTTTTAAAGCAAATTTGTCTTAAAATTGTGTATTATATTATGTTATGTTTATAACGATAACATTGAGCGTTGTTTATCTATTCCTTTTTTACTTTTTTACATTAATCACGTTATACCGAGGGGTAGTACTTCGACCACCTTGACATTTCATTGTTTCCCAGAAAGACCAACTTAAAAATAATTACGTAATTCAGTAGTAGAAACAGTGATTGACAATAACTAGTGACCACATGCCTTTAAACAAAAAATTAAGATATAGAATTTATAGAATTACACAAGGTGAACATAAAATCTCCCCCCCCCCCCTTTGGTAACGCCAGGGTTAAATAGCAAATCAACGAAGACATATTTTACTGCACTGTCTTTATTAATAGGAGAATGCACAAAACTCGATCTTACGTTAAAGCTGTCAGAGTTAGCTGCGGATTTTGTGGTAGCTATTCGCACTGCTGCGAGGTCGGCTATTGCTAAACCTTTAAGGTACCTGTTTGGACATCTTTGGACCCATTGGACGTCGGAAATTGTTTCGTCACTCGTTTCATGTCGCAGGTACCTACTTGAAAAAGTAAAAAAGTGAGAGAATTCTGTGAATATGTAACATACAATTACATCTATGAGGATGCCACTGTCCCATCGAATCTATGGCTGCAAAAGTGCTACTGCACTTCGAACGACGAAAGCCTGTGAAAGTTTCCACGCAATATTCAATAATTGCTTTTACACATCACACCCCATTATATTGGTGTTCCTAGATGTTTTATCCAAAGTACAGAGAGATATCAAAATTAAAATAAATGCTTCCGCTATCCACCCAGCCAATATTAAAAAGTCTTATATGCAAAAAATAAACTATTTGGAGAACAAAATTGAACAATAGATAACGAAGAGATCAGTCTGTAGCAATATTGCAATGCCATGTTTTACAAATTACTTTCCAATGTCTTTATGTAGAGGATTTTGGCTGATTAATATACATGATTAATTGGTTTATTGATATTTTTAAACACACCAAGGTATTGATTAGTTGCTTGGGTTGATATCGTTGACAGTCCGAAGTGTATGTAAAGTGTGAAGGAAAATGGTGCCATTAAGCCATGGAGTGAATCGGGCTGCACTTTATTTGAATAACAGAAAATTGGGAGGAAATATGGCTGTACCCTATTTTAGAGGGAATAAGAACCTCATTTTTGGGGAAACGGTCGGACCACACTGCCTATGAACAGCCTATCTGAAAAATGAAATGCATTAAATAGTAAACTTGGTATTTATGTCCAGCATATTCCAAGGATGCAATACGAAAATTATCCAAAAAATCTCCCCACCCGCAACCTTGCATGAAAAATGTTTGGTTATTCTTGATTTTCTTAGAAATATCTGTAACAATTTTTATTAACACTCCGCGTGTTAAATGTTCTGGGAATACTCTTGAAGGTCCTATTCATTCTGAATTACTTTTGCATAGTTGGTAAACCGTAGGGAAAAAATATAACATGAAAATTTCGGGAAAGAAAACGAAGGCAATGGCAATGATAGGAAGAGAACAAAAAAGAATAAAAATCGCTATCGAGGAAGATATAATCGAACAAGTATCAACATTTAAATATTTAGGCTCTAAAATATCAACTTGGAACACAAAAGTAGATATTGAGGAAAATATAGAAACCTACAATAAACTAAATGGATGCATTAAAAGACACTTCGGTAGAAGTATGAGAAAAGAAGTCAAACAAAGATTACATAATATTGTGTCCAAACCAGCACTAAAGTACTCTTACGAAACATGGGTCCTACGATCTAGGGAAAAATCCAGATTAGAAGCAGCCCAAATGAGATTTTTACGACCACTATTGGGAGTAACAAGATGTTACAGAATGAGAAATGCTGATATACGAGCACAACTTATGGAAGAAGATATAAATGAAGAGATTCAACGGTATCAGAAAGAGTGGAAAGACCATGTTTTAAGGATGTCCCCTTCGAGATACCCACGGCAAGCTTTATTTTACACACCTTCTGGACGGAGAAACATTGGACGACAACGGAAAAGATGGAGTGACCAATTTATTTAGCCTCGGAACAGGTTCAGGCCTAAGCCTTGTCAGGAAGAAGAAGAACAAGAACAAGAAGAAGAAGAAGAACAAGAACAAGAACAAGAAGAAGAACAAGAACAAGAACAAGAAGAAGAAGAAGAACAAGAACAAGAAGAAGAAGAAGAAGAAGAAGAAGAACAAGAACAAGAAGAAGAAGAAGAACAAGAACAAGAAGAAGAAGAAGAAGAACAAGAACAAGAACAAGAAGAAGAAGAAGAAGTAAACCGTAAGATATAAACTCTTACTACAAAAACCGTAGACCTCGTTAAAGCACACCTTTATATACAATTTCTAAGATATTGTTTGTGATTGATCTGAATTTTCAGAGCCTTAATACTTTTTTTCAATTGGTAAGTTGGTTATCGTTTGTCTCCCCGATCAACCAAATGACAGCATTTCATAACCATCATATAGTGACCCGCTAAAACGTTAGCGTACTGTATCCTTATACACAAACCGAAATGTGTAAGTTTGTAATAAAAGTTTATATCAAACATCAAGAAGTATATGGAAAAATACCCTTTGTAGAAGAGTGAGTTGAAAAAGTAATTTAAACAGCATATACCTGTATGGTTTAGAAACCAAACGTCACTTAAATATCAATTTAATATTTGATTTCAATGTCTTCCAGGGATTCGAAAATTTTCAAGAACAGTCTTTTTACATTAAAGAATTTTCGTTAGTTTTAATTTTAGCATTTTAACATTTAATCAACAAACCCTTATTGTCCAGATCTGGTAGGCCTAGTTCTTTTTTCTAGTATTTAACATCCGCGTGTAGGTACTACATACGGCACCGCAGGCAGTGACACTGATGATACATAGAATGAAGATGGAACACTGGTGGAATAACATGGCGGAGGAAACCGGAGAACTTGGAGGAAACTCGCCCCTACTCCGTTTTGTCCATCACAAATCCCACGTACGGTCGCCTGGGATCAAACCTGGGCCGCTTTGGCGAGAGGAGAATGATCTAACCACTCGGCCATGGCACGGCCACGGCAGGCCTGGAGATAGCTCAAGTCACAATCCCAGCATACGCCACTGCTGACCCGCAATCCACTTAAGTGACCTGAGATTGCCGCTCCACTGTGAACTACATTTCACAATTTCACACGCTATGTCATACAAAGCACCAGAAGTTGTCAGGTGAAACAACCCTAAAACCTAAAAATCTCTCCTGAAAGTTGCCGTCTTTGTCTGGGTGTCTTTCTTACTACTACAGACAACAGATTGATATTCATGATATCCGTAGTGTCATCCAAGGAAATACCAAAGGAGTTTCGATTACTTCCTTCTTAATATAATTCAAAGTAACTGTGCCAACAGAGTAAAAGAAGTCGTTCTGTATTAAATTAGAAGTTCCCTGAAGAATTGTGGATGTTTCTAAGTGGTGGGCTAGAAGTGGGTCGTATTTCGAGAGCAAAAGCACCAAATCTTTATAATTATCCTTATTCAAGGATTCGCCTGTTTCATAATGTCCTCTAAAACCAAGTTCGTGCACTCCAACAAACACTACATCAATGAACCGCTTTAAGATTTCGCGATTTTTCTACAAGTTCATTGTGCTTTTGATTTTCACTTTTCAGTTCAGCATTTAATGCATGATCGATTCTTTGCGACTTTCCAAAATTTTTCATTTCAAAATGCACTACAAATGAGTTTTGCAAAATGAATGTCGCCTTATTACCTTATGTAAATTCTTTAAACCTGAAAATCCAGGTTTATTCCGCATACTCTTTTCCGTTGAAAAGAGAACATGAGGCCAGCAATACAACTTGCACTTACTTTCAGAACCGGCAAGCCATTCGACAGTTTTATATCGGGTGGAAGGGATGTCATTACATTAATTTAAACCAGTGATAGGTCTCGAAATTTGGAACACATTTTGTATCTTACGTTTTTGTTTCTGACCATTTCCTACGGAGACATTTTAGTTTTCTCGAAAACAAGCTGGCAACACTGCAGATTGTGTGGGTGTCACTTTCCCTAGCTCAGTACATAAACACAGTAACGGTGCTTATTGAGAACACAAACAAATACCCTGCCTTGTCCTTCGGTGTTTACTTCGCGAGTGTAAGCCAATCACAGCGTTAGCTCCCAAAACATTAAAGCGAAAGCTAAAATACCAGACATGTTTACATGCACAAACCAGGTCAATTCCCTGACCAACCTCAACGCAACGTTGTCGACTTACTGCACGTGTGAAAACGCTGCTTGGAGCATTCCTTCACGTCTTTTAAGTGATTAATTATTTTGAAACCCTGTGTGATGTCCCATAATTACTATTGAAGCATGTCAGAAATAAGTAATTCTACGCATCCTACAAGTAAGAAACTGTTATCTTCGTACATTCCTGTGGAATTACGCATCCAAGTTGGATCAAAAACCATTTATTTTTTCTAAATCGGCTATCAATGAACAAAATCCCATTATACTTTTTTGTTTGTAATGCTTCTATGAAACAAATATTAGAAGGAATGTAATGATTTCCCTTCCATCCTGTATAATTCCACATTGAAACGCCTCACATAGGTACTCACATTCTTCGTTAAACTTGATAATGTCGGTTTTGCTTTACCCTGATTTATTATAGCCTTTTTTCCCCTTCTTAACCGTAGATGAAAAATCCATTGTTCAAAACCTGCACACAGTGTAACACATGTTCGTGCTGCCAGACAATGTGGCAGTGGCAGCAGCCATACTGTTTACAGACATCTGTTTGAATGTTCTTCACGGAAACACACTCCAAGAAATGTTATGTTATAAAACAAATTATTAAGACATGATACTATCACACGCACTCAACCCGCGACCGCATGCTTCATGTAAGCCCGCTTCACCAGGCTTTGGATACGGAGTGCAGGACGCCCATGAAGCACAAGGGCGATGGCCATTGAGAGCAGAGGAACACCGGTCAGTCGATGTGGGAGGAGCTATACGCTGTCTAGGTACGTTAGAATGAGTTGTAGAGTTGATTGTCCAGTGAAGTTTTTGTGGAGTTATCCTCCCCCAGTGGGAGGCACCCTTAGCTTTGGGTCTTTTTTTCGAAAAGACGTAGCACTTGCTTGTAGAGGAGGCGTTTAGCTGATATTGACATCACCGAGTGCCTGTTGTACTGAGAATAGAGCATGTTCATCCTCTTGTTATTTTGTTTGCGACGAAATAGATATAATCCTTCCATGTCAATTTCATATCCAGCTGCACTCCTAGATATTTAACGGAGGTTCTACACTCGACCTCTTCTCCGGCAAGGCGTTATGGCGGAACTTCGATTAAGGGGATTTTAGAAAATGTGATGGCCTGGCTTCTTTGTGGATGGACACGGAGGCGCCACCTTTGGTTGGAGAAGGTCGGCGTAGCGCTGGAGTCTGAGAGCAGCCATACGGTGTTGAGTTGATGTGAAGTGACTGCCGTATCGTCAGCAAACAAATACAGTGAGCATTGTGGCAGTGAAGACAGGATATTTATGTATAGAAGGAAGAACGTGGACCCGAGAACGCTAACCTGAGAGACCCAAGCTCTGATAGGACGGGGCCTGGAAGTTATCCCATCGTGGGATACGGCGAAGGTTCTGTTGCATAGATAGGAGTGTATCACATGTATCAAGTACCAAAGGATTTGGTATTGAATTAACCTGGAAATTAATCCTTCATATCCCATTCTATCGAAGGTCCTGGTGATGTCCAGCAGCAGTGCTAAGATGAAATGCTTCTGTTGAAAGCCATGTAGCCGAAGTAGCTGATTTTGTGTGGAGTGCTGTGCCCGAAAATTTAAATGATCTCCATTAGCTTACTAAAGATGAAGAGCAAGCTGATCGGCCTGTAGCTCTCAGATGTGGTGCCATTTTTCCCGGTTGCATATGATGATTACCTTGGTATGTTTCCAAACCTTAGGGAAGTAGACGTAGTGGAAGATGGCGTTGAACAGATTTGTGAAGGACTGTACCCAAGGAGCCGCTAATGCCTTTAGAGCCGCGTTGGCCAGGTTGTCAGATCTGGGAGATTTATAATGCCGGAGAGAGCTTACGAAGCCTTGCACTTCTACTGCGGAAGTGGGCACTTGAGAGTTCCATCTTTCGGCAGGTTCAGATAGGTCTGCACCTCCTGCACCACTGAGTGAATGTGGTCAATGTCGGGGGCGTCAGCAGCTGTGAACGTCGTCTCCAGGTAGGCGGCATGAAGTTCTGCTTTTTCCTTAGCAGATTGAGCTAGTGCCTGTACTTGGCGTAAGGGTGGATCTTTGCGTTGCAGGTTGAGCAGCGTCTTTGTTATTTACCATAATGAGCTAGCCTCAGGTCTTAGAGTGTTGAGGCGTTCTTCCCAGCATTCGTATCTACAGTCCCTGCGCTCCAGTTTCAGTAGTTCCTGGAGACGACGAAACTCGTGCCGATCAACTGGGCAGCGAGTATGCAGGAACCGCCTTCTAGCTCTGTTCTTTTATTGCATTGTATCTCAGATGATCTGCGATAATGGATCCATGCTAAACCTGCAGAGTTGTGGTTTTGGAGACGCCCTTGTCACAGCAGCTATCATATGACTGGTAATGGCATCCACTAAGCTGTCGATGTCCTCTAGGTCATTGCATTGTTACAGGGGAGGCTGCATCTCCTCCATCAGTTTTGAAAATTGTCCCTAGTCGGTGCTCCTAGGAGCTAGGATGGCTCTGTGAAGCTTGATGGTCAGCCTTCCCGGAAAGGAGCGAATTACGGTGTCGTGGTCCGATGAGCGCTGGCACTGTAAACAGTGTGAGGTGCGGCCGCACGTTGCGAATTAGCGCAAGGACCAGTCAATCTGGTGGTCATCTGTCTCCCTGTTGTACGGTGTCCTGATTTGGAGCCTGGCTAAAATACCTCGCGATACAATGAAACTGTAAACTCTGTGACCGCGATGACATGGAGGAGTTCCAGTTTGAGTGTTTGCCGTTGAAACTCCCGCAGTAACCGTAGCGACCAGGGAGGCAAACAGGATATCCAGATCAGTTTCCAGTAACGGGCGCGTTGGTGGTACGTACACTGAGTACAAGTGCAGTGGTCCTCTGGCAGTCTCCACTTGTATACATTTAACCTTTAGGTGGTGTGAGGCTGGGACATGCAACTGGTGTTGAGCGATGGAGCGGTCTATATAGATAGTTGTGCCTCCTCTGCTGTCCGCTCTTTCAGTTCTGTATGACCGCTTACCAAGTAGGCTGCATTTTATGTGTGGTAACAGATGAGTTTCCTATACCCGTAAGATGCTCACTTTCTGCACTGCCAGGAAGTTCGATACCTGCGTAAGTTGTCTGCGGAGACCATTGTCATTTCAATAACAGATATTCAGGAGAGTATAGGGGGCTTTCTTCTTCTGACAATTATACTCGGCGCCAATTAAGAAGGGGATAGACAAATGTTAAGCACGTGGCGGAAAAGCATAAATGAACGGGAGGGGACGGATGCCTCTTAGCAGTTGCCATAGCAACGAAAAGAAGGACCAATTAGGGCTAAGGCGTTATAATGGCGCTTGCATAGAAACGGTACACACTAGGACCTTGTTGCCGATATGTAACACGCACGTAACACGTGATTAGCATGTGGCTCATGAGGAACCCAGCAGTAACATAAACTGCTTTTGCTATGTTCTGCAATCGCTGCATATAAACAAATAGTGCTGTAGCCCGAGCTTGCAATGCTTGCATCAGTTCACAGCATCAGTTAGAGATTTCCTGCGTGAAGAGAAATTCGTTTGCGACATTCTATATAAAGATTATTTCCCTTGTATTTACGTATGTCTGAGTCTGTGTATCCTTGAGTAAGTTGCGAGCTTTTGCAGTTGTGCCAACACTTGTAATGTGTGTTTAACAATGTCGAAAAATACTGACAGAGATAGTGCTGTCAAACGAAAAATTGAGCTTACTGGTGAACCGAATAACACTGTATTTGGTAAAGATATCCCAATTAAAGGACAAGCGCGAGAAATAGTATGCTTTGAAATAATATATAATTGCATATTCTATCCTTCAAACGTAGATTTTACTGTTGTCTTTGCATACGAATGTAAATAATACGCACTCAACATTCCAGGCGCAGTCCAACCTTCTTCGTACAACAATCATGCACAGTAAGTGGCAACGAATAAGCGGCAACGTCGCCTCTCCCTCACTGCGAGCTGTCAATCCTTTCTTAGTTGGCGCCGACATTAATATCCATTATTGATTAAGAAGGTGAAGATTGTCTGAATCAGGACCATCTCGGGTGATGTTTGAATGGCCGGTTTAGAAGAGCCTCCATAAGGGCAGCCACAAACTTGAGCGGAGCGTTTACCTGTGAGCGTCTGGCTCCTTTGCTGCTGTTTTCCAATCCATACCATGCCTCCTGCCAGATAGGGCACTTGGCGTAGCGGCATGAATGATCAGCTCCGCAGTTGGCGCAGCTGTGTTTGGTTGTTCCCACTTTGGTGCAGCTGTTTCGAAGATGACCAGTTTTTCCACAGTGAGAGCATACTGGTGCATGCGTCGGCACTGTGAAAGAATTGCTGGCAGTTTAGGTGTTTTGGCCGAAATGGCAGTTTGCAGGTCTCGACGGTGACGGCAGCCGAGAACATCCTGGTGAATTTGTAGATGTTTTCTGCCATTTTATTTTTATCAAGGCTACCCTAAAGTGGGGCAGGGGGCCTGGGTTGGGGCCTCGACAGTGCGCAATCGACTTACACTTGCCACTGGAAGACCTCTAGTTAGGAGCTTCTGTCTTACCTGTTTTATGGTGTACTGGGGAGGTCCTTTAAAGATGACATGGAGCCTTTTCTCTTCGAGTAGGAGTGTGGCAACGTATGAAATATTTTGCTCCTCCAACCATCTTTGCATTTGGCGATGTGCCTCTGGATCTGTAGGCAGAACAGCCACCGTGTTACGCATGTTTTAAACATAAATGTGCCCTCCGGTCCAGGAAAGGAGTTTAGTTTTCTGCCACCCTCTGGCTGCCACAGATATATAGGTGGAGGTTTAATTACTCTTGGAGTTGGTTGATGCTCTGTATTATCTGATATTGCGACTTTCTTTGGTGTTCCAGAGCGGAGACATTTCACTGGACCTGGGATAGCATTTTTCTCTGTAGGTGTTGTAATTACTGTTGAAGTTGACTACTCAATCTTCTTTAGGACGTCATATCGGTTCTCCATACTCTGCTGCGAATTAGCTGGAGCACTGGACTGTTGGCATGTTTGGTTACCTTTCCTGGATGCTGCCTGTTTCCATTGAGAAGTTTTGTAGTTGTCATTGTTTGAGAGATATATAAGTATGAAAAGTGGTGAAAATAAGCATCAAATTATGCAAAAATGAACATAAATGCAAAAGCTTCCAGGGCTCCAAAACCCTCAGCAGGCATCTCCATAGTTTAATGGTTTATAAAAGTAATTTACATCTCAAATCATAAATTGATTTTGTGTGTTTCAGAGTTCTCATTGAAGGTGTGAAGTACTATGCCAGTGAACCACGTATGCTGGGACGCACCTTTCTTCGCCTAGTAAGTGCTGCATTACTAGATAAGATGTGTTTTAAATTGGTTCTTCTTCTTGTTCCTCCTTAACATGGATCACCCCTTTAGACCTGTTCAGGAGCTAATTAAATATTGCTTCAGTATTATATATTTCTTGCCAAAACCAAACTTTTTTAATAGTTATGCAATAAAATCAATACTTTCTTCATATTCTGACTATTCCATTGTCTTTAGGTATCAGGTTTCTTCAGCTACTTCCTGTGCTATTCTTTGTACTTCCCTTATCTTCCCATAACTGACTGCCAATTTTTCCAGTACTGTCTCAATTCTAATCTTGGTCTTCCTACACCCCTTCTTATGTGTGTCCTTTAATTATAGATTCCTCTCATTGTTAGTGTTCTTTTCTTCTTTATCACATGCTCAAGCCATCTTACTCAATTTCTGCCTGTTGTCTTAATTATGTTTTCTTCACTTAGTCTTTCTTTTCTTGTAGTATTCCTAACTTAGTCTCTTCAAGCAAACCTAGCTACTTTCCTTAAATATCTCATTTGAGTCATACTCAATGTGCTTGTATATTTATTTAGAATTTCCTAATTTTCACTTGCATAAGTTAATACTTACTTGACTTGACTTAATTCCTCTTATTCCCTTTGAAATATAGGGCATATGTGAAATGTTTCCATTGTGAGCTTCTGTGTACATGACAATGCTCTGACTTCCTTCCAAGTTTTCCCCATTTCAAGTGTCCCCTTTTCTGCAGTCCTCGCCCATGTCCTTCTAGATCACTTTCGCCTTTGTACACCTTGTGGATTCCATTCTGTTGCTGTGCTTTCTATATACCCTATTTGTTTCCTTAATGTATCACCAATCTATTTCCATTTCCTCTTTATAATTTCCTCTGTGACTGGAACTTGGTTCGTTCTCCATAGTTCCTTATAAGTTAATACTGGTTGGTAAAATCTTTAATGTAACCTCATTTTTGTATGTCTATCCAATTCTTTTTTCCCAATTATAGTATTATATATTTGATAATGTATATTCATAACTTTCTAGATCCTATTTATTTCTTGGTCTATTCTTCCATCTTTGATTAGTATCATCTCTAGGTATTCATAACTTCTCATCTCTTCCAATTTCTCTCCCTTCCTCTGGATATTTATATCTATCTCATTTTCTTCTTTATTTATGTTATTGCCTTGCTATTTTCAACATTTATTCTCATCTCTCCTTGTAATTATAATCTCCTCTCTTTCTGCCAGCAGTACATCAGCGTGTACTAAAACTTGTGCACCTACTGGTCTCCCATTCCAGTATTCTACCTATTGCCTACGCCTTCTCTTTTTGGAGTATACTATGATTTGATTCATAAATATGACAAATAACTGTGGCCTCAGGCTATCTGCCTGTTTTAGTCCTCTTTTCATTTAAAACTCTTATGAGAGACTTCCTACTATCCTTATAATACCTACCATCTTCTCATATGTGCTCTTTATTACTCTAATTTCCTATCCATGACCAATTCCTTCAACACTTTCCAGATATCATCCCTAGGCATTTCATCAAACACCACCTGCACATTTAAAAAGCCAATGCACATCCCTCTTCACCTACTTTGGCTTAGGTACATTACCTGCCTCATTACAAAGATATCTTTTGTTTGCTATTTTCTCAAAATGCACTTTATTCTGTTTACACGTTTCCTTCTGCCTCTTTTAATAATTTTATCTTCATTATTCTTGAGTACACTTTGAGAGGTACTAACAAAGAGATAAATAACTGTAGTTTTCACAATTTAAAGTCTCTACTTTCTTATAGGTAGGTATTATTAGATTCTTGTGCCTGTCTTCTGGTATCTTCTCTGTTCTCCAGGCATCAATCCTTATTTCTACAAACCATTTAAATGCTCATCATCCTGTATATTTTAACATTTATGATGTCACTTTATCCAATCCTAGTACATGTTTTAATATCATTCTTTCCTTTGTAACTTTTAGATCAGTCTCGTCTAAGGACCATTTTTATTTTCTCTACCATGTACATAGTAGGTAAAGAAGGTGTTGCATTCCATCCAGAAGTATGATACCAAGATTTCACTATAGAGGTTACAGTGTTAGAGGTCCCAAAGTCCAAAAATCATCATTTTTATAAAAAGGACTATATGTACATGTGTATCTGCCTACCTCTCTGTCTGTGAATAGCATAATTAGAAAACAAAAACTCAATTAAATACTAAACTTGGTATTTAAGCTCAGCGTCTTTCAAGGATGTGACATGAATATTTTCAGGAAAATTCCCTCATCCCAGATTGTTCATTACATGAAATATTTTTCAAAAAATTTTTTTATCAAAAATCGCTCTAACAATTTTGATTAAAATATCACATGTTTAAGATATTTTTATGCTAAATTAAATGCATATCTTGAACTTTCTGGCAATGTCCTTAAAAATTCTCTTCCTTCTGGATGACTTTTGTATACCTGGTAAACCATAAAAGAAAGATTAAACATACAAAAAATGTAGATCTTGTTAAAATACATCAATTACGTCAAATATATTTCTTCTTGTAGAGTAAACCATTTTAGAGGTGCTCAGTGCTATTTGTCTGAATTTTCCAATGTTTATGCATTTCTCAAACAGGAGAAGTAGAATTTCAAACATATCACATATCGACCAGCTTTAAAGGATTTGTTTATCACTTAAAGCCTACTATATTTCCATTTTTCTCTTGTACCTACAAGAACATTAAAAATGGACTAATTTTTGCAAACATTTATCTCAATTAACGTGAAGTAGATTGGGGAATAAACATTTGTAAAAATAGTTTGTACAAGAGTAGCGAAAGTTATATGAGTATCAGATGTTTTATGTACCTTACTTTCACTTTCACTTTCCTTTTCTACTTCAAAGGCTGATTTATATTAGTCTACCCACACTTTCAGAATTTTTTTTCTAGCTCTTTTAATGTTATTCCTGTCTTTAATGTTTCTAAACAAATCATTATTTTGTAATTATGAATTAAAAGTTGTATGAATAAGGCAAACAGCACTGCTCCCACTTCATAGTGTTACCTCTTTAGAATACATAATGTACTACACAACCAACATATTAATGTTTGTAAGGATTATTTTATTAGGTAGAAACTTGGAAACTAAGTACTGTTACATTCACAATAACAATATATTTTGTTTTATGTATATAACAAACATATTGAACATACACAAAGAAATTTCAAACAATATGAATAAGTAAGCTTTAACCTTTATTAGTGCTTGTGCAGTCTGTATGTGGTTCTTAGTTTGTTTCTCTTTTCCACATCTGCCACTGTCTTACTCTTCATCAGTCCCATTGAGTATGTGCCAGTGTATGCTGTATGGAATGAAAGATAGAAGTTGTAAAATATGTTTTTATATTTTGACAATGAGCAGACTGGTAGATTTCTTAATCTTCTTTCGTTGCAGAAGTTGGTCCACATTTTTCTGATATGAAGTTCTGGAGGTAAATATCCTCTCCTTGATTTTGCTCTTCCATTATGGCTTTCTCTAAATCTGTACTTCTTAATTTCTTGCTTTATAGCAGCAGTAATATTCCTGTTCTGTCACCTCCTCTGGTTTCCTTTGGCACATAAGCGAAATTTTCTAGCCAGGAGAGATAATCTAACTTTTGACACCCCTGTGATTCCTTGGAAGCTTTAGTTTTAGGATTTCATGGAGTGCGCTTGAGACCACATGAACATGTAATTGCTGGAGTGTGAGCTTTCCTTGCCTTACATTTTGATTTCCTACCTCTTGCACATTCTACGACTGGTAGAGTTTCAAAATCTGAGCTCCTGTCCATTGTGCACAGTACAGTGCAGTGTCTCAACTAAGAAAGAATAAAAATGCCATGTAAGTATAACAAAGCTTGTAGAAGCACCTGCCTGCTATGCAAGGGGTCCTGGATTCGATTCACGGCAGAGGGGTATGAATTTTTCTCCAGCCAAGATTATTCCTCATCCTTCCCTGAGTCTGGATGTATGAATGAAAGTGTGAATGTGTGTGTGAATTTAACGTATAAAAACCCCCAAAGACCGAAAAACCCGCTGTTAAACGAGTAACACCATGCCAATAGGCAAGGTCGCTGATATGACCTGGAACAAAAATGGAACACAAAGCTTGCACAAATGAATGTAAAATCCAAGCTCACAACCTGAGTTCGCAGTTATTCCCAACGATGCAGTAGTGTACAAAGCTTACAGAAATGATTGAGAACTCCAAGAATCACAACAGTGAGATGGCCGTCAATGCCAACATGCATTTCACAGAATTCAGGTTGCTACACTTTGATTCATAAAATCATAAAATTGCATCTATCAACCTTTGGTTTAACTGAGCAAGTGCACCTATTTAGTTTTGAAAAAAAACTGCTAATATTCCCTAGCTTCTACACAGGACACGATTCGAATTTGGCAAAATCTGATTTCACAGAACGATGTAGAAGGTGAAAGTTATGTCAATACTATATATAACTCAATTTCGTAAAATTTTGCATCTAAAATGCTCCTCAATTATGGATTTTGTGCTCAGATTATCCGGAATTTCAGATTTTTTGGGGTTCAGATTAGCAAGGTTCTACTGTGTGTATACATATAATGTTAGATTTAAAATTTTGAAATAAAATTTATTACTGCAGTTAAGTTAAATAAATCTCTATATATATATACATATTATAAGAAAAACATGTTTATAATATTTTCATGCTCCTTTTCTATTTCAAGTTGATTGTCTTTAAAAATAATAATGTTGATATCACCAAAACCTCACAAAATGAAAAATGTTAAAAATGTAGAAACTTGCCACTGAATAAACTAATAACATAAAAATATAGGAAGGTGCATCCCCCCCCACCAGAGGTACTTATAGATCAACTGATCTATAATGCATGAAAACTACCTGCATTATTGACCATTTCAAATTGTTTGTGGTTTGTACATATTACAGAACAGCACCTGGGCGACCGAGCTTCGCTCGGCGTTTTTCGCCCTTTTTTTTGTGAAATTTTGGTTTTAGTGGGAGAAGATACTTATTTAGATAAACTGAAAGTCAAAACGTTAACTAAATAACAATTTTTGTCGCAATTGTGAAGAGCCATTTCCGAGATACAAACATTTCATAAACACCATCATTTCAGATGTAAAACGTCTACTGCTGAACGCAGGCCTGCCCCATAGATATCCACCCAGTTTGACGTTTTCTTTGAGCATTTGTTCGATTATGGAGTTCAGTTCTTTGCTGCTGCGATTGACTCCAGGGCGTTAACACGTTCGCCAAGGTCCTTCATCTTTCCGTCGAGTTCTTCTATGGCTTCCTTTACCCTGGCCAATCGCTCGTTAGTATTCTCCAATATATCTATCTTCATATTACACATTCCCGTCTACATCCTTTCTGTTTCGGAGTTTACATTTTCAATTTTCCTTCCATTTTGTCCATTTTTGTTCCTATATTTTCTATTCCAATTCGGTTTTCATATTTGTTTCCTCTGCCGCATTCCGGAATTCATTTCATTTCCCATTATGTCCATCTTGGCTAACATTTATTTCACACCTGTTCCATATTGTGCTTTTCGGCGCACTCCTGACATCAATTGTGATACTTTACTTTTTTTTAACTATTTCTTTACTTTTTATTAAAACACCGGAGCAACAATAAGCAACAGCACTGTTGAACAATAACAAATACTACAGGAAGAAAAGCTGGTTGATAAAGCCATGTGAATGTACTACGCATTTCTGTTTCAATCATATAGAAAATTGTATGAATTGTGCGCAATTGTTCGCCGAAGCGGGAGTGGTGAAAGAAATGTGATTGTGTTTAGTAAAAGAAAAATGAGTAGAAAAACTGTGTGAATGTTATACGTTGTACTTATATTTCAAGTGTATGGAAAAAGTATAGATTGTTTGAATAAGAGGGAGTAGTATGTTAGGTAAAAGAAAAGGGAGCAGAGAAAACCATGTGAACGTAATACGTTGGATGGTAAAATGGATTGCATAAAAACCTTCGCCATGAAAATAATTAGATATGTCACTTTTCAAGGCGATCGGTCAACCTGTTTTGGAATTTGCTCACTCTTCAACATACGATATGTATAGGCGTTGGTATGTATGAAGTAGATAAACGATAGGGAATAACATGTGAATTGTTACGTAAAACAGAAGTGAGTAGAGAAAATAGTATGAACGTAATACGTTGTATTTCTTTTTCAAACATATCAAATTGTATGAATTATATGTTGAAGGGCGAGTAGCGAAAGAACACTGATGGTGCCTCGTAAAGGAAGAATTAGTAGAAGTCGTGTGAATGAAATACGTTGCATTTATGTTTCAATCACACAATAAAACATTTTTTATGGAAAATTGTTTATAGAAGAGTGAGTAGAGAAAGAGATGTGAATGTGTTACCTGAAAGTGAGAGGTGAAAACAGTGTGAAAGTAATAGCATTTCTATGTCAAATATTCAGAACATGGTGTGACTTATTTTAAAAGTGCGGATAAAAATGTTTTTGGTGCAAAATCGTTTTTTATGGAAAATTGTTTATAGAAGAGTTTGCAGAGAAAGAAATGTGAATGTGTTATCCAAAAGTAAGTAGAGAAAACACTGTGAATGTAATATACAGCATCTCTATTTCAAACATACAGAAAATTGTATACTTATTTGTAGAAGAGTGAGTAGAGAAAGAGATGTGAATGTGTTACCTAAAAGTGAGAGGAGAAAACAGTGTGAATGTAATAGCATTTATATGTCAAACATATAGAACATCGTATGACATATTTTAAAAGTGTGGATAAAAATGTTTTTGGTGCAAAATCACGTTTTTTATGGAAAATTGTTTATAGAAGAGTGAGCAGAGAACGAAATGTGAATGTGTTACCCAAAAGTTAGTAGAGAAAACGCTGTGAATGTAAAATGCATGTATACAAAAATTTAATAAAATCTTTATAGAGCCGTTTTTGAAATACCATGAGTATATTCAAGAATTGCTCTGTAGAAGCGGGAATAAAAAATGTTATTTTTTTATGTAAAATCGCGTTTTTTCGGGAATCGCACCTATATAGATGAACTTAAAAAGCAAAACCCTATCTGAATACAAAATTTGATCGAAATCGTTAGAGCCGTTTCCAAGTTGCCCGGAATAAATATATATATATACAAGAATTGCTCGTTTAAATATATAAGATATAGCATTATATATAAATAATATGTAATATAAATGTAATAATAATAATAATAATAATAATAATAATAATAATAATAATAATAATAATAATAATAATAATAATAATAATAATAATAATAATAATAATAATAATAATAATAATAATAATAATAATAATAATAATAATAATCATCATCATCATCATCATCATAAGGTTCCTGAGAACCTTCAGCTAGCTTTGGGTGATCAATAATATCACAAGAAAATCATCAATCAAGGCATGCAAAGTTAATGTTAAAATTCAATGTAAACTTCATGATTTGTTTTTTTTGTTTCCTCCTTCCCCCCCCCCCCCCCCTCAATGTTTAGTCGCGATATGATTTTTATGTTGAAGCGACTTCAAACAATAACAATTAATAATAAATTTAAAAAAAAAAATAATACATTAATAAAGAACGAGCCAGCATATCGTGGACCCAGTAACAAGGCAATAAGGATAATGTACACAATAATTCGCACTAGCGATATTTATGTATAGCGGTATGTCTGTGGCGGCAACGACGCCAGTGAGTGCATTTGTGTTTAATGTGTTGGCAACGAAAACTAGTGTAGTGTAAAAAGCAATGTTGGCAGATGTGAAAATCGTCCGCTAGTCATGCAGTGAAACCTAGTGGGCGATTGTGAAACTACTGTCGGCGCATGCGCAGTAAGTAAGTTCAGACTTAGAATCTGGTTGGCAAGTGGCAAGTAAGGCAGTAAGTAAGTTCGGACTTAGAATCTGGCTGGCAAGTGGCAAGTAAGCTAATCTAAACATGAGCCGTTAATGCTTCTTAGGCATTTTCTATAATAGCAGACGAAACAGCTGATATTGCAGGAACTGAACAATTGTCTCTTGGCTTAAGATTTATTACTAATAAATATGAAGGCAAGGCGACAGTGTGTGAAGAATTTTTAGGTTTTGTGCCGCTTAATAAGCTTAATGTTGAAGCAGTTTCTGAAACTAACTTATCCTATTT
The DNA here is from genome assembly GCA_030765045.1 of Tenodera sinensis. Lineage (NCBI taxonomy): Eukaryota > Metazoa > Arthropoda > Insecta > Mantodea > Mantidae > Tenodera > Tenodera sinensis. Next base: position 128,514,767 of record CM060965.1, on the reverse strand, counting down.
GACAAAGATCGGTGTTGACATGTCAAAGCTCGTAGGTCAGGGATACGATGGATATTCGGTGATGTCAGGGAGAATAGCAGGAGTGACTAAACTCATTCAGGAAAAGTACCCTAAAGCAATATACGTACACTGTTCTTCACATAAATTAAACCTTGTTGTAAATGATCTCAACCAAGTGCAAGACGTCAGGAATGTGTGTGGAACCATAAAGGAAATAATACGCTTCTTCAGAGAGAGCTCACTAAGAAGGCGACTCATTCCTAATATTCCTTTATTGTGTGAAACGAGATGGTCAGCAAAATATAAAAGCATCAGGATTTTTTCAGAAAAATATAGAGAAATTATTTCTGCACTAGAGGAATTAGAAATAAACGGTAATAGTACAACGAAACAACGCGCTTCTCAACTTCTCTGTTCTGCAACAAATTGTACTTTCATCATTACTTTACATGTGATAGCATTATACAGTGGCATGTTGGAACCAGTCACTAATATTCTACAGGGAGTTACTATAGATATGCATAGTGTTCGTGGTAATATACGCGATTTAATTGTAATATTTAAAAAGCATAGGTATGAAGGAGCAACGCAGTTCAAAGAAATAATGCAAACTGTGCGTGAAGTGGCCTCCTGTGTAAACATTGAAATAACTCTTCCTAGGCAAGCTTCTCGCCAATGCCGCAGACAAAGTTATCAAATGGCTAAAGATCCAGAAGAATATTATCGCTTATCTCTTTTCATTCCATATTTGGAATCCCTGATAATGTCACTGGAAACTCGATTTTCAGAAAACAGTGCCGTGATTAATGACATTCTCAAACTTCATCCAGCAAACATGAAATCCTTGAATTCCCTGGAGTTTGGTAAAATCGTGAAGAAAATTCAAGAGTTCTATAATGTTGAGAATTTGTTGTCGGAATCTAAATGTTGGTTTGACTCTTGGCAAAATAAGTCTGAAAAAGATGCAAGCAAGCTCCATTTAATTGAAGTTTTTGAGGACACCAAATTATTTTTCCCAGCTGTATCTAAAATAATCAACATAGCACTAACTTTACCTGCCACAACATGCACAGTTGAGAGATCTTTCAGCACACTGCGCCGAGTGAAGACCTGGTTACGGGCAACGATGGGTGACGATAGATTAGATGGACTTTGCATGCTGAGCGTTCATCGGGAGCGGATAAAGGCACAGCTCTCATCTTTCATAGAGGAAGTCATCGTGGCATTTTCTAGACGGTCCAGAAGACTTCAGTTCGTATTCAAAGACTAGGGTAACGTGAACATCAAAATTATTTTTAATAGTTTATTCACAAAATGTATTAGTTTCTAATAACAAACTTTTACTTTCTCTACTACATATACTAAGTCAAGGAAGTATTGTATTCCATCCTAAAATTCGATGTCGAGATTTCACCGGAAATACAAGTTTTGAGGTCCCCTGAATAAAAATAAAGCATTTTCAGAAAAGCGCGTGTGTGTATGTGTGTGTGTGTGTGTGTGTGTGTGTGTGTGTGTGTGTGTGTGTGTGTGTGTGTGTGTGTATGTGTGTGTGTGTGTGGATGTATATGGAAAGCGTAAGTCAAAAACGAAGTCAGCTAAAAACCAAAGTTTGTGCTCAAGTTTAATAACTTTCAAGGATGCGAGACGAAGATTTTAAAAAAATTCCTCCACCCTAAACTACATTTATATGGAAAATTCTTGGAAATTTTTTATTTTCTCGAAAGTGGCTCTAATGATTTTGATTAAAATGCCATGTGTTTAACATATTTTTATGATAAATGAAATGTATATTTTGAATTTTGTGGCTATAACCCATGTAGTCCTGTTTACTCTTGATGTCTTCTAAATAACTCATAAACCGCTAAAGATAGATCAAATCTTTCTATGCAAAAATGTAGATCTTGTTAAAATACACAATTTATCTATGTCCTCTTATTTTATTCCTTGTTATTTGTACTTACACTTTTCTCAAATGGAAGGTCGTAATTCACTTTTTTGCATCTTAGGTGTGCAAAGAAAACGCAATTTCAAAGCCTTCATATAACGACCAGCTTTTAAACATTTGACTATCGCTCAAAGCCTAATATAGGCCATGGCAAGGCATTTGATTTTCTCAATACTGCTATAAGGAATTAGTTATTATATATATTACTTGGTGACATATGTACATATCTCTTGTTTGTTTAAGGTTAGAAAATACATACTAGTTTGTGGAAATATTAGTAAAAATTTTATATGCAGGAATAATTAATTACGATTTATTGAAACGTATACATTGCTATGATTTCGAAATGGCGATATTTACGTCGGCCACATATTTTCAACCTTATTTTTATGAAATAATAGGCGTAATGGACATTGACAGACAACAAAACAGCGGACTAATTCTTGACCCTACAAACCTATACCAAATGAAGGAGATTGGTAATCAGGGGAAAAAAACTATATTCTGAACCTTGTATTCCTTATTTAAAAGACATAACAAATTTCAAATTTGGAAATGATTGCTCACTTTTTGGTGCTCGTTGAGTGATTACTAAATTTGCTATTAATTTGTTCCGACGTGTTGAATTGCAGTTAAGTATTTTAGAAGATACGTTTATAAATTATCCGTGATTCTTTGTACATATTACACAATCATCTGTATACTACTCCAAATTAAATAAACAATTCTAAAATGGTTAGCTGTCCTATTTCGAAATTTTATAATAATTTTGTACATTATTACACTTTATCAAATATTTTTAATTATACGATCTTTTATTCTTTATCATTCATATTTAAAATTGTCTTTTTCTACAAATCTATTAGCTGGCATATCTTTATGACAACCCTAAAACAGGACAGCTATCCAACTTCTCTCATATTTCCCTTGCACCTACAAGAATACTAGCAATAATTTTTGCAAATGTTTATCATGAAGAAGATAGTTCTTTTCAATGCAATTTTGCTTACATCCTATAGGTATTTAATGCAACAATTCTGTATGCAGTTATCTTTTACTTAGAGCTAACAGAAACAAATATCTCGGGTCACGGACAATTCCGTAAACATAAGCATAACGCTGTGCCTCTTGTAAGCAAAGATAAGATACGTGCCTCTGGTATCGCACTAACAAAGATTATTATAAAGTATACCAGGACTCGGATTTTTAGGTAAATACATATTTTGTTTGCGTCCTACTCTGAACTTGAAACTAAGCTTAATGTCCTGGATATTCACACCGGAGCAAATACTGTAAGTTTTATTGCACATAAAAATGCATCGGCTGGCCCCGTGGCACAGTTGCTAGAGCACCTGCCTGCTGTCCAGGGTTCGATTCCCGGCAGGGGGGTAGGAATTTTTCTCCAGCTAAGATTATTCCTCATCCTTCCCTGGGTCTGGAAGTGTGAATTCAAAGTATAAAAACCCCAAAGGCCGAAAAAACCCACTTGTTAAACGAGTTACACCATTTGCCAATAGGCAAGGCCGCCGATATGATAAAGGCGGGATATAAAAAATGCATATTTCCTGACTTTTTATTTCAATAAATATTTTGGGATAAATTACACAAAAATCGCATAAAGGAAACAATTTAAAAAGAATTTTCATATGAAAGCAGCAATAAATTATTTTTAACAAGTCGCCATCCACTTCTTTAATGCTCAATTACGCAAGTTGGATGTCGATATTTGTTATTCATTATTGGAAGAACTGATAGTATCGCTTCCGTTGAAAGAAAATATAAACATCCTGCTTGCTCAAGCAACATGAGCCTGCAAGATAACAGGGAATTCCACCATTGCACATGTTACGCTAGTAGGTATATACACCGAAACTGCAGTCAAGTAGACATTTGTGAATCCGTAGAGTATACGACGTTCTATAGTTGTGTTGTGAAATTACATATCGACAGTTTTGAGTTCACAATGGATTAAGCCCGCCTCGGTAGCGTGATGGTTAGCGTTTCTATCTCACGTTCAAGAGGTCGCGAGTTCGAATCTCGCTTACGGTAAGTTATCCGGGTAAGGTTTTTTTCCGAG
>CM060965.1:128278245-128505745 GCA_030765045.1 Tenodera sinensis | reverse complement strand
TATGCAAGAACTGAACATTGCAATTAACAATCTAAATAACAAAGAGTCTCCTGGACCAGATCACATACATCCAGAGTTCATAAAAAACCTTGGAAAAACAGCAAAACAACAACTACTAAAACTCTACAATCTATCCTGGAAAACCACTGTACCTGCTGAATGGCGAGAAGCAATAATTGTCCCACTCTTGAAGAAAGATAAAGCAGCATCAGAAATAAAAAATTATAGACCAATAGCCCTTACTAGCATAATAGGAAAAGTGATGGAAAGAATTGTGTCAAATAGGTTAAATTGGTTTCTAGAATCCCAAAATTTAATTTCCCCATGTCAAGCTGGATTCAGAGAGTTCCACTGTACAAATGAACAAGTCTTACTTCTCAGTCAAGAAATCAAAGACTCCTTCAATAGAAAAGAAGATAATGTATCAGTTTTTATTGATTTCCAAAGTACATATGATTCTATATGCAGAACAAAACTGCTAAAGAAAGTAAAAAAAAATAGGGATACAAGGTCCAATGTTTTCACGGCTATGTCATTTCCTAACATTTGCTACCAGATATGGAAGGAATATATCTAAATATAAACAAGTAAACCGCGGCTTACTACAAGGCGCAGTGCTCAGCACTACACTTTTTAATATATTTATTAATGATCTGCCACAACAAATACAAGAATCAAGTGTGAAGTGTGCACTATTTGCTTATGACTTAGTAATGTGGACTTCAAAACCAAAAAACAGAAGTGCAGAACTAGAACAAACCATGCAACAATCCTTAAACAACCTACAAAAGTGGACCAAAGAAAATTTAATGACTGTTAGTACAACAAAATCAAACTACCAAATCTGTTCACTAAGAAAAAAACCACTAAAAATAAAACTAAATTTTGAGGGTCAGCAATTATCAGAAACAAAGGAAGCAAAGTATTTAGGAGTTATATTTGATTCTAAACTTACATGGACCAAACAAATAGAAAATGTAATACAAAGAGCAGAGAGACGCCTTTCACTGTTTAAAAGTTTAACAGGAATGAAGTGGGGATGTTGCAGAGCAACTCTTAACACAACATACAATGTATATATAAAGCCACTATTTACTTACAGCAGCGAAGTTCTTGTAACAGCAAACACAAAAAAAATTCAAATCCGTCAAAACCAAAGTCTGAGACTAATTACAGGTGCTATCAAAACCACACCAATAGCAGCTATGGAAATACTAACCAACCAATACCCCATTGAATATGAAATAGAAAAAGCGGCTCTTATTCAACATGAAAAGTTGATCAGACTCCCATTCAATACATGGCACAAGAGAAATTTTACACATACATACATTAAAGACTCAGGAGAGCTTTCTTTCCAAAATTCAAGACATCAAGAAGAATGTATACCTTCCAAATTCAAAGGAAAACTTCATATCTAAAGTCAATCCTATACAAACATTAGACATCACATATTATTTACACCTGACAGAAGAAGTTAAAAAAGCTGATACTCCAACTAGTGTTCTAAAATTATTGGCATTAGAGACAATCCATACTAGATTTCCAGAACACGAATGACTCCATATTTATGCTGATGGATCATTGATATCAAACCAAGATGGAGCAGGGGCTGGAGTCACGTGTTACCTCTTTTCCTATTACAAATCTTTAAGTTATGGAATTACAAACTTTGATGGAGAAATTGAAGCAATTCGAATGGCCTTACAAGGTCTTTTGTATAGAATTTGACATTTTCATCAAGCAGTTATTCTCTCAGATTCTAGGGCAGCAATAATAGTAATTACTTCCAAGTTGTCACCAAAAAACCAAACAATTATAGAATGTTGGAAAATTCTTACCCATCTAAGCGCACTTCAAAAACACCTAGACTTCCAATGGATACCAGCTCACTGCGGACTGAGTGGTAATGAGAAAACTGATTTTCTTGCTAAAAAGGGTACCGGCAATGTGCAGAAATCTATAGTTAATCTACCATTTTATGCAGCTAAAAGATTAGTCAACTCTGAATGCAAAAAAATTATTGCAAAATATTACTATGAAAAATCAAAAAATAAAAGATGGGAACCACCAAACATTCAAACAGTAATTCTTGAGTATCCTCAAAAAACGGCAGTTGCAACCTTCAGGTTGATTACAGGACATGATTGTCTGGCAAAGCATTTAAACAGAATTGGGATATATTCTTCACCACTCTGTTCTCTATGTGATCTGCAAGAGGAAATGGACCGAGACCACCTTCAAATATGCCCAGCCACTTCTAGCACCTCATCCATCAATGAAAAATATTGGAGAGCAAGAGGATTAATGACTTCATTGTCAGAAATCCAGCATTAGCTAACAACATTATGCTCTTAAGGGCAGTTTTTGTAGAAATCAACTGAGAAAGCAAAACCCCCAGTTTGCAAACCCATTGTAGATAGTTTCTAATGTGCTTAGATTTATCACAGCCATTCTTATTATATTAACTCAGTGTACTCTGCAATGAACAAATAATGCCAGAGGCTGTCTTTGCATTATTTGAGACTGAATGCCTTTATTCTTTCTGCTTGTGTTTAAAGCTCCATCATAGGCTTGTTCATATAACTGTGACATTGACAGATGAAGCCTAGCCATGACACTCTCACCTGTAGTAGAGGGTATGTTGTATAAACCCACAAAACTTTCATAGGATAAAAATCTTTGTCCATCCATTTAAAACACTCAGCTGTTCTTCAGTACTAATATGTTTATTTAAATCACATATTATGGAGAACATTAGAGGATATTATCTTTTAATATCATTATTCATCACATAGCTTTTTAATGATTTTATTTGCCATAATGCCAAGAATTGTATCTTTAGATTTTCTGCCCATATAGTTTTCCTGTTGTTGTTTAAGCCAGGATGAAAGTTCAGGAACATCTTCAGTTCAAAGTTTTAATAGTTCCATGAAATTGCTTGTTTGAGTATTATGAATTCAAAATGCAAATTCTTGTACCTAGATATATCTCAGAGCTAACAATTTTCTCAAGACATATTTTATGCTTCGTTTACTTATTTTTATGAGAGCTTTTCAGCAATTTGAATAGATGAGGTTTATTGTTTATATGATAAAATAGCTATGTGATGTAATGGACTAAATTCATGTTTTCTGAAATTTTCAATGCTATTTTTCCAACTTGTAAAACCAGTTTTGGGGAAGGAATCTTTCATTTTCTTTGTCAGTAATTTCTCTGGATTTTTTCCTCTCCATTTTACCCTTAACTGGTGATCTGAAAAATTTGTAACACAACTGGTGACATGCATGCTGTTTAAAAACACAACATACATGTTATTATTTGAATTCATGACATTTTATTTGAAGAAGAGCACTTTTAGCAATAATTTTATATATGTTGTTATTAATATGATACCGAAATTTAGATTCAAATCGAATGGGCTTGATAAAGACACGTTTTAATTTAATTGCCGGATGTGAAATTTGCAATAAGTGTTGAATAATAACATAGGTAGATAATAGAGTAGGAAGTGTTGTAAGGTGAGCAAAATATGAGTAAATAATAGTCGTTAAATTTGTAGGATAAATGCATTATTGGTTTGAAATTAACGAGTCATGACATCATACCACATAATTCGAAATTGCCATCAAAATTTAAGGTTAGCCAAAGTTTGAAAAACTAAGCTAGTTTGAAATTCACGGTCAAAATTCAGGTCTGCCAACCTTAAAAGTCGTGCGATATGTTTAATAAAATATAAAAGAAAACATTGTTTAATCATAGAAAGGTAACTATATATTCGGAATTCAAAAAAGGACATGTTTTAATAGAAAGGGACATTTCTAAATTGTGAAAAGGAATGAAATAGTATTTTGGATGCGAGGCTTTCTTTTGATGACGCCATGAAATTTGAAATCGGGAGGAACGTTTTTTTTTCTAGCGTGGGGAGACGCCAGTAAGCGTTACCAGATCGGTGGAGAACTGAGCTGTGGACACATGTGAGTTGCGGTTGCTCTGCGAGGATATATATATTGGAAGTCGGCATAACTCCCGAAATGTGTTAAAGAGTTGAGAATAAATAGTCTCCAAAGTTATTCTAGGTGATCTATATTAAATATACCCGCGCATACCATGGATTAAAGTCTCATGTTCAAGCATAGCCGGAGCAGAACTACAAGAATCGACAACGGTCGATACGTTACCACGAAGCATCACTTTTCGCTACAAATTGGATCCCATACATGGGGCAACCAATAAATGATCATCGCTTCAAATGGCGATCCAACGTGGGGCGTCGAGAGAAAAATGAAATATAGACCAACCCCAAGAATGAACTAAACCAGCATTGAACCAGTGACTAATAGGAAGGACGACCAAGCCAGCACCGAACCAGCAAACAAGAAAGGAGGTGCCCAGCAGGTCAACATCGTCAGAGAACATCGTGTGAAACATGTGGTGAATAAGTTGAAGTGCAGTTTAAAAAAAAAAAAAAAAAAAAAAAATCATAATAGTGAAAATTGTAAAATATTGGTGAGTAGAGAAACACATGCAAATAGCTTAGAAATGGAAGACAGTGATAGCGATTTTCTAGGTTTTGAGAGTCCGGAAAGTAATAAAAATGTAGTTAGGATGGAAGAAGGTAGTCAAAATATAATCGGTAGAAGAATATGCCAAGAAGTAGAAAACACCTATAGGTAACTCAGAAATGCTTGGTAGTAATTCAGAAAGGCCAGCGATTATGTCAGAAATAGAGAATATGTTTCAAAAGATAATGGAAAAGATAGATGAAACTAGTAAAGAATTAAGAATAGAGTTAGGACAGAAATTAGAGAAGGGACAACAGGAATTGGGAATGCAATTGGAAAATCAGAAGAGAGCTTTAGAAACCTTTAGGGAAGAAGTTAGGGAGGAAATTAATAAAGTTAGTAGTGAAGTAAAAGAAAATAGAGAACAGGTTAAGGGAGAATTAGATACAATAAGGCAAGAAGTAAAGAATTCTGAAAAGAAATTAGGTCAACAAGTGAGTGAAAAATTAGATAAAGAAAGGGAAAGAGTAACATATAGATTAGACAAACAAAGGGAAGAGGTAGTACAAAGGTTAGATAAAGACAGGGAAGAAATTAGAGAAGAGTTACAGGGGTGTAAAGTTAGAATGGAAAGATCTAATGTAGAAAGTGAAAGGCAGGCTAGAAATTTGGAGGACGTTACAGACCAAATAAAAGGGGTAGTAACAGAAATTACTCATGTAAAAGAGGCCTTAGAAAATTTGAAATTAAATGAAAATGCATGTAATCACCACAATCTTAATAATGAAGCTGCAAGAAACGAGGCAATACCAGTTGTATCAGCTGACATTTCGATGCAAAATAGGGGTAACAGTAATTCCCATTCTGATCTCAGAAATAGCTCAGGGACAAGTGACGTTTCAAATTTACATTGGCCTAACCATGTCTTAAATGAAATGACACCTCCAGTTTTTGAAAATGAAGATTCAGATGATCCTAAAGCCTTTATAGAAGGGTTACAAGAGTACTTCATGGTGAAACATATACCGGAGGAGTACAAGATGGTGATAGTAAGAAGGTGCCTAAAGGGTAATGCTGCCAATTGGCTAGGCCTTTCTATGGGTAACAATAATGATTACAGGACCTTTAGGAACATCTTTTTAACCAGATATTGGGGGGGCTAGTAGGCAGGCTAATATTAGAGTCGAATTAAGCAATGGAAAGTTTAATCCTAGATCGGAGGAATCGATGGTCAACTATTTTATGAGAATAGCGAGAAAGTCAAAGATGTTGGATCCTCCCATGGATGAAAAAGATCTAATAAATATAGTTACTCCACATTTTCCGGAAACGCTTAAACACTACCTAATCATAGCCTGACCCGGTAGCATTGCAGCTATGATCGAATTATTATCAGCCTTAGAAGTCAATAAGCCAAAACACGCATTTGGAAATAAATATCAAGAAAAAGAAACTGTAAATTCTTTCGGGCAAGGGGCACAGTATTATCAGAATAGAAGTGAGGTTAGGGAAAGGTATAAAGGACCAGTACCAAGGATGGAATCGTTCCGGTGGGAAAATCAAGGTAGATGTAACCAGGAAGGGCATCACCAAAATAGAATTGGTAATCTAAGGGGAAGAAATATAAGGGTGAATTATATGAATACAAATAGATTTGATCGGGGTAGACGGGGACATTATTTTGGACGTAGTAGAAATTCAAATGATGGGTATTGGACAAACAGAGATGATGAGTTTAGACCGAGGTCACCAAGACAGGGAGAAAGGTGTTCTAATGGACGAAATTCCCCTGAAAATGCGGAAATGGTTGAGGCCATTAACATTAAAGAAAACATGGTAGGAAGTAACCCCAATTTAATGCAGGAAAACAGATGTAACAATTCGGGAAATAGTACAGGAGCCATACATAAAAATCAGGAAAACGCCAGACCCAGTCAAACGCGCCTTCAGTGAGAACTGGGTATCCTAGTAATGATTGTGATAAGTACTCGGAAATAAATAGTCCTGGAAGGCAAATGATGATATAAAAGAAAAAAGAATGGAAAAATAGAATCGACGAAAATGAAAACGTAGGAGATCCACCTAAAATCAAAATTGGAGTAAATGGAAAACAATACAATGCAATTATAGATACGGGATCAAATAGCACAGTATGCTCACAAAATTTTTATAATAATTTACAAAGTAGTGGTTTTAAAGTAATGTCTTTACCAGTTAATGGGATATATTGCTCGCTAGCTGTGGGAAAACGAAAAGAGAGAGTAAAATTTCAAGCAATGATAAATATTGAAATAAATGGGAGAATACTAAGAATTTTATTTCTGATTGTAGGAAGACTTGTGACAGATGTTATAATAGGTTGTGATTGTCTTTATGCCTGGGAAGCTGTGGTGAATTTTAAAAACATGATTGTAGAAATGAAAGTTGAAGATGAGACCATTATAGTGCCATTTGTGGAAGATAGTAGTTCAGAAACTGTTGTAAGAGAAAAAGAGGAAGAAGAAATCCAAGGGGATACATTCTTTGTAGAATATGTTAAAGTAGGAGCTATGGAATTAACTGAAGTAAAGGTCGAAGAGTACAGTGTCGATAATAAAGAAAATGTAGAATGGGATAAAAATGATTTCATAGACAATTTGAGGTTTTCTGACGCAACTAGGTACTATGATAGGGAGAGTAGTGAAGACTTAGAAGAACTGTTGCGGGAAAAGGTAACTCAGGCTGATCAACTAAATGAACAGCAGAGGGATAAACTGTTTAAAATATTAATCCGAAATAAAGAAGTATTCTCTGAGAAACCTGGTAAATGTAATATTTATACTCATTCGTTTGAGATGATACCCATCAAACCTTTTACACATAAAGCGAGAGCTATCCCTAGTACCATAAGAGAAGAGGTAGATGCAGTTATAAAGTCAATGTTAGAAGATGAGGTTATTGAGATTTCGAATTCAGAATTTGTGAATCCCCTATGTATTGTAAATAAGGCCAATGGAAAGATTAGGGTGACATTAGACGCGAGAAAACTAAATCAACATTGTAAACCTGATAGATTTAGACCAGAAGGTGTAGAGGTAATATTGAACAAATTGCAGAAGGGCAAAGTTTTTTCTACTTTAGATCTTACAGCATCTTTTTGGCAGATCCCACTTAGAGAAGATTTAAGAAAATATACAGCGTTTTTACATTCAGGGATATTATATCAGTTTCGAGTTTGCGCCTTTGGTATGAATACCAGTGGTAGTGCACTATTAAGAGCTTTGTATGAAATTTTTGGAGAAACCATAAAGAAATTTGTAGCTCAGTATGTGGATGATTTTGTAATCTTTTCAGAAAATATAGAGGATCATTTAAATCATATCAATTATGTGCTTAGTCAGTTAAAGAAAGCAAACATGACAATAAAGCCAAGTAAAACTGCATTCTTTGTGAAACAGACAGAATTTTTAGGTTATGTTATTTCAAATGAGGGAATCAGGCCTAATCCCGACAGAATTGAGAGCATAAATAAAATACCAACTCCTAAAAATATAAAACAATTGAGGAGATTTCTTGGTATTCTAAATTATCAATCAAGATTTATCCTGGAATATGCAACCGTAGTAGCCCCATTAAGACAACTTTTGAGAAAAGATGTGAAATGGCAATGGTCATTAGTAGAAGAAGAATCTTTCAAAAAGGTAAAAACATTGTTTGCAGCATCCATTTTATTGGAAAAACCTAGGGAAGATCTCCCCTACATAATTTATACGGATGCTTCAGGACTTGGGTATGGTAGTGTCATTATACAAAAAGACGAGGAAGGAAAAGATCACCTCATTGCTGTAGCTTCAAGGGGGCTTTCAAGAACTGAATCACAGGCTTGCACTACAGAAAAAGAGATAGTGGCTTATTTACTTTGCACTTGTAAAATTTAGGCAATATGTATATAACAACCCAGTAATAGTTTACACAGATCATGTCAGTTTGGCATTTATGAACTCTTGCAAACTCACAAGCACACGTATTTCTAGATACATAAATGAGATCACATCTCATAACATAGAAATCAAACACATAGCAGGAAATCAAAATATTTTTAGTGATTTGTTGTCAAGGATGAAAACTAATTACACAATACCAGATACAATTAGTGACAACAAACATGATGTAACCATACTATATTTGAAAAACTTAGAAGGGACACAATTAGCTAAAGAATTTCGAAATTTGGAACGATTACAGACAGAGGAAGATGAACTTAAGAAATTGAGAGAAAAGGCACAACCAATCACAGAAAATCTAAAAGATAATATAGGTATTTATGAGGGAAAAATCTATAAATTTCATGGAAGAATTGAACCTAAATGGAAAGTAATGGTACCAAAAGCTTTACAAGAGAAACTTATACTTGCTTATCACAAAACACTAGCTCATACAGGTAGTGAAAAGCTAATCATGGCAATTAGTGACCATTTTTATATAAAACATTTGGCAAAGAAAGTGAGGAAAATATGTTCGAGCTGTGACTTATGTCAAAGGGCCAAACCATTTAACATCAAATTCGATATAGAACCTCAGACAATCATAAGAGAAGGGAAAAATGTACTAGTTACTGCTGATGCACATGGGGAGCTACCAGTAGGACAATTTGGATGTAGATATATGTTTGTTCTTCATGATGTTTTTAGTAAATTTATTAAAATTTATCCTGTTAGGAATATCAGCAGCAAAACATGTGTAGGAAAGATAATAAAAGATTATGTGCCAAAATATGGCAAGATACAGGCAATCTTAACAGATAATGCTACAGTTCATCGGAGCAAAATTTTTAAAGAAACCTTAGAAAATCATGAGATAAAGTTATATCATTGTTCCTCATACTTTCCATCAGGGAATCCAACAGAACGTGTCCTCCGAGATATAGGAATTTATTTACGTGTACTTACACATCATAATCACAAGGATTGGGTGAAATATTGTCCATTGATAGAAAAGATTATTAATCACACCATTAATGTAACTACTGGGTTTGCCCCAATAAAATTAATGTTAGGAATTGAACCAGAACCAATATTGATCGGGGTACCAAAAATATTCAAAATTAATGACATTCAGTTAAGTGAAGAAGAAAGAGCGAAAATTGCTTTTGAACGAATCAAGAAAAAGGCAGAGAAGCGAAAATTAAAGAAAAAGAGTAGAAAACATAAATGGGAACCTAAGATAGGCGATTGGGTACTAGTTAAAGACCATAAGTTATCAAGTGCATTGCGAGGTAGGAACAAAAGGATGGAATTGTTATATAAAGGTCCTGCAGAAATTATATCAAAATTTGGTTATCATACCTATGAAGTAAAAGATGTTAAAAATGAAAAATGTCTGGGAAGGTGGCATAAACAACTCCTTCGACCATACAAGAAACCGTGTGGTACCTTGGAACCTTGATTTCATGTAAAAATACGAAGTGTCATTTGTTCTATTGGCGCCCAATCAGCTTTTAGATAAAATTTAAATTTTAGCTTACTTGAAAACCATTGGTCAGATACTTATGTATTCATGACAAATGCAGAATGTGAATTTCTATATACTATTCTATATACTACAAAGAGCTTAAGAATATATTGTATAGAGCTCATAATAACAGCTTCAGAAAGATTGTTCATCTCCTCATAGAGAGAAAACAGAATATTTAATTTGTAAACATTTATAAAATATATATATATATATATATTTAGATGTATAGATAGTTATCACAGCAAGACAAAGAAAGAACTTGTCTGAAGAGTGTAATGGATTTATATAAATATATGTACATTTTTTAGTGCTTAAAGGATCTAAAGCGCGTCTCACCCTTAAGAGACAGTACACGTTAAATGGAGCGCAGTGTTGCAACATGTACTAGTTGCGAATCTCTCTCCGCGAGCGACTCGAGGTGGCCTGAGTCCTGTACTTAGTCCTTCAATTGCTGCTTGACGAGACGGACACTTTTAACTTTGGTATCCCTTCACGCCTTTGTTACTGTATGACCTAAATTTACAAATGACTCGTCTGTATAAACAATTGATTTCCCCTGGTCCCTAAACCTTTTACGTCTTTTAGATATTTATGTCGCCATCTGATGATATCGATATCGTCTCTTTCTATTAATATGCACTTGTTACCCTTTCTTTCATATTCGAACCCCAAATCAGAGTGGCCCTTGAGAAATTTGGTAGGGTCTCATCACTGTTGAACTGTGACAAAATTATATTCAGCATGGGTGGAATATTTGCAAACTGTAAAGAATGAACAATTCGCCGCACTCCACCTTGCACTATTCAATCATATTGCGTTAACCTAGCGTTTTGTGTAGTCCCGCCCCTTTTGCTTTCTTTTTCGATGGCGTTCTTAGAGGTCCTTCCATTAGTTCCTTTTTAATCATACACACTACTACTTCTGAACACCCGATAGCCTTAGCTGTTTCTTTTACTGCCTTTACTGCCAAGCATTTTGCTTCAAAAATAATCTAACACATTCATAATTATTTGGCGTTCCTTACTTCTTAATTTACCAACATATCGTCTCTTCCTAGCTTCACCCTCCATAACTACAAATATTTACAAAAATATTAAACAAATAACGCAATAACAGCTCACAGTTACACACACGGCTTCTTTCGAACTAATGTTAGTGCTGCTCCTTATACTATCTTCTGTGTCAGGCCTGACGCTGAATAGATGAATACCTTTTGTTTGCCTTACTGGATAAAAGAAAGAGGTTACTGCCTTTTGGTTTATTTTAAAAACTTTCTCCAACCTTCCTCAACATTTGTTCTCGCTGGTTCCCTGATGTAAACTCAATAACAAAAAAGTTTCACACTGCGTAACTTTTGCAGTGCACAGATATAAAATTTTCCGAAAACATTTAATTTAAAAAATTATAACCCTTAACTGGGTAAACATAGAGAATTCAAAGTAGGCAGGTAGTAGCACTATAGTTTACTCTACCTAAGAAAAAAATATAGATGCATTCTAGCAGTTTGTTTGTTAGTTAGTGCGTGATGAGTGTAGAAACAGCAAATATCGGACTTCTATTGAAAAAAACGTTTTCTGAAGAAATTTGGACCTATAGAAATGTATAATGACTCTGAAAAGGATATAACCTGATAGAGAAAAAAATTCTGCATAGGATAATGTGTTCAAACCTGAAATTTATAACAAATGAATATTTATACCATGCTATTAGGAATGTGGCAACAGAGCGAGGGTAGAAAAGGACGCGGCTAATGGCAACTTGTATGCGCTAGATAGAGACAGAGATGTCCCATTTAACTCCATACTGTCTTCTAAGAGTGAAACGCTATATAGTAAAGATATGTGTTACAATAACAAAAGTGCAAAATCACAGTGCACGTGATAGTGAGAGCAAAGTGAGCAAACATGAACTAACTAAAAGAAGGAAGTATAAAGAAAGACTCTTGAAATTTAACCTCTATATAAAATTTTCACAGAAGAAACCATAACATATTGTAATTAGTATTTAAGGATTAATGTTAAGTCAAGTGTACAATTGTTTGTCATGTTATAAAGATTAATGAGAAGATATGTTAATAACCAATTTCAAAACAGTGTAATTGATAATTGTATATAATGGGAGTGTTGCCGATTATTCAAAATTCAGGAGTAATTTTTAATTTTTCTTTCGGGCAAGACATTTACATTATTTTATTATGAAATAATAAAATAACATAAATGGGGGCATTTGATACCGAAATTTAGATTCAAATCGAATGGGCTTGATAAAGACACGTTTTAATTTAATTGCCGGATGTGAGATTTGCGATAAGTGTTGAGTAATAACATAGGTAGATAATAGAGTAGGAAGTGTTGTAAGGTGAGCAAAATATGAGTAAATAATAGTCGTTAAATTTGTAGGATAAATGCATTATTGGTTTGAAATTAACGAGTCATGACGTCATACCACATAATTCGAAATTGCCACCAAAATTTAAGGTTAGCCAACGTTTGAAAAACTAAGCTAGTTTGAAATTCACGGTCAAAATTCAGGTCTGCCAACCTTAAAAGTCGCGCGATATGTTTAATAAAATATAAAAGAAATCATTGTTTAATCATAGAAAGGTAACTACATATTCAGAATTCAAAAAAGGACATGTTTTAATAGAAAGGGACATTTCTAAATTGTGAAAAGGAATGAAATAGTATTTTGGATGCGAGGCTTTCTTTTGATGACGTCATGAAATTTGAAATCGGGAGGAACGTTTTTTTTTTTCTAGCGTGGGGACGCCAGTAAGCATTAACAGATTGGTGGAGAACTTAGCTGTGGACACATGTGAGTTGCAGTTGCTCTGCGAGGATATATATATTGGAAGTCGGCATAACTCCCGAAATGTGTTAAAGAGTTGAGAATAAATAGTCTCCAAAGTTATTCTGGGTGATCTATATAAAATATATCCGCGCATACCCTGGATTAAAGTCTCATGTTCGAGCATAGCCGGAGCAGAACTACAAGAATCGACAACGGTCGGTACGTTACCACGAAGCATCACTTTTCGCTACAAATTGGATCCCATACATGGGGAAACCAATAAATGATCATCGCTTCAAATATCTGCAGAAACTGTGAACATTATACAACCTTTTAAAGCACTACAAAACAACATAAATGCAATACTTCACTTTTTTTGTTTACACTTGCACTATGCAGTACCTTATTTGTAAAACTACTGGTATATGGTTTAACAACAAACACTGATTGCAAAAATATATATCAACATACGCTATAGCTGTATTGCATAAAACGTGCATAGGGTAAACTATTGGTTTTTTCTCTCTTTCATGCAATGAACTAGTCATCTTCAGTGCGATTTACACATATCTTTCTGGTGCACTCTAAACACACTAGTATCTTGCACTTCAAACAGGCGTAAAAAGTTCTTCTCTTCTCTGCTGCTGGACAAAGTCCACAAGTTTTGCGCATTTCAAATTTCTGCTCTGGTTCTCAAGTGTAAGGTTTACATTTAGGATTCTTGATATGCCAGCCCTTATTTCTCTTGGAATTCAGTCATTCTGAATTCTTTTCTGCATGTGGGACTTTATTAATTGTGAGACAGAATATTGGAAGACCCCAAAAGAAAATCGTTTATGTGAATATTTGTTAAAAGTGTAATTTGTTTTTTGATGTTGGTATGAGATGGTTAAATGACGAAAACGTGTTAATAATGTTCATTGTTACGAACAACTAAGTTTGTTTAAAGACGTCATAAATATTTCCATACTTAATTTTAATATATATGTATAAATATTAGAATTATATGTGTTCCATAACAAAAGCGAAGGGAGGATGGTTAGGGATCGCTTCCCTAACAAGAAGCAACTATTTGATGTACACATACGCAGATGTATACGAAAAAGGCAGTATCACGTGAGGTGACGTCAGACTCTTCCCACTAGCGTGTGTATAGTCAAGGTGAAAGGACGTGTTGAGGTAACGTGTGAACATTGTAGAACGTTTACCAGACTTTCATCAAGCATTTGTTCCACTTTTTAAAAAAAGTGGAAAAGCTTAAATCATTTAAAACGGTGCTAGGAGGATTTATTTGAATGTAAAATATAGAAAAAGTGTTAATAAAATAATACATTGTGGTAAAGAAACATCGTGTGATTTTTTATTCCATCCGTTACCACGCCCTGAGGAAAATAAGAGCCTCATCGCTCAAACGTGAAACAACCTTCGATAAAAAACTGCACCAATTGGAATGCTAATAATCTGAGAAAATCCAGTTTTGAAATTAGAGAATTCTTAGGTTAGGAATGATATATGTAGCACATAGGCATTAGCAGCTATTATTCTGAAAAACACAACCATCGACCATCTTCTTGTCCTCCGACTGGTAGAATATGAAGAACATTTTTGATCAAGGCTATCAACACCTCCTTTCCTGGTGTTGTATGCTACTATTGCTTCAGGCTTTCCAGATTCTGTAGGAGCTCCTTAGTTATGGTACATGGAGGAAATCAAAATGATGGATCTATTTTTTCAGGGGCGTATAGTGTTGGACCCACTTCTCTTGTTTTAGATTGCAGGAATTCCTTGAGGATTTCCTTCTTATTCTTCTTTATTGCTCTGATACAGGTTAGTTGCTTCGACCTCAACTTTTCAGCCAGCTCCACGGAGGTGAACCTTCAATTGACTTACACAAACGAAGAACTGTTTGTGTTGTCTTGCTCAACTTTTTGTCTTCTGCCAGAAACCCAAACCCATCAGTGCTTTTGCCGGCATACAAATAACCATCATAAAAGTAACTTGTTCTTGCATCGGTCAGGCACATCATTTTTAGCCCATATTTTGCAGGCTTTGAGGGAATAAACATTTTGAACCTGCATTGTCCTCTGAAACTGATTAGCATCTCGTTTACACAGGGCATTGGTTCCCATTCAATATGACTTCTGTGAGTTTTCAATTAGTATGTTCAACAGCTGGGATATAGGTGCCACTGGATTCAAGACCTCTTTGTACTCTGTCATCAGGATTATCAAATCTCAGGTATAGCAGGAGATTTGTAAATCTCTTTGTAGACATAACAAGACAAAATTTTTCCCTTCCTGTACCATCTGTTGCAAAAATAGATGATATATCTTCATCATTTGACTTGAAGGCAGCAGTGTAGATCAGCAGTCCAAGAAAACCCTCAAACTCAGATTGAGTAACATCCTGTATTTCAGAACGGTCCTTATGATGATATTTGTCTCGCACTTTACCCAATTTCACATCGGTCCACTGTATGATTAACTGCATCATTTCAAAAGAAAACATGTAATTCCAGACAGTATTATAGTCTGTTTTACCACCAGTTCGTCTAAGAGCATGCAATGCAGGTAGTCAGATAATATTATGACTTGATGTGCGAATATTTCTCACAAGCTCCTGTAATGCCCACTTGTAGCAGTTCTTACCATATAAATACCTTTTTCTTGTATCAGGTGTCACTCGATAATCATCATTTTCTTCGTTGTGGTCATTTTGATCTTCTATTTCTTCACTCGATGCATCATTTTCAGTTTCTGTAGCTGTATCATGTTCACTATTTATTGCACACTCACTGACCGCATCACTTTCAATGTCACTGACATTTTCATTTAACCATTCATTGGCTTTGGATTCAAAATCAGGATCGTTAAGTCTTACGAACTGTGAAGGTCCAGCACTCTGCGCCATTGTAAACTCTATACTGCTAAAACGTAGACGGATGAAAAACTCACGCAACTGGTGACATGACGTCTGAGAGACATATTCAAAACTTTAGCTTCTCCTAGCTCGTAAATAACAAGACTGATATTGATGCAGGTGATGGCGAAACGTTTACTAAACGGAGATGGGAAGGTACTGTAAACATCACATGATAACTCCGTTTCGTTATCGATAGGTAGTATTTTATTACATTAGCTACATCTGAGAGACGTCATGTCACCAGTTAAGGGTTAAAGTACACCAGGTGCGTTTGCCTATATATTAAACCAACAAAATTTACCATTCCAACTTGGCTGTAATATGTCTTACATGTTGTTTTGGAGGTTTTTCTTGGGAAAATTTCTGGTAGGATATCAGGCTGCTTAGTGACGCTATAAATAATATAAGTTGTGCAAGCTGTGAAATAGATTGAATATCTCTAATTACAGAATTGGGCCTTGTACTGAGTGTTCCCTTGCCATTTTGTTGCAGGATTGTACTGATGAGTTCAGTTTTTAGGCACATTTTCTTCAAGCTTAATTTACTTGTTTAAATTTGCATTGTCGTTTTCTTTGTCCTTAACAGTCAATTTAGTTTGAAATATGAAGTAGAGACATTCTGACACTCAATTCTAACACTGTTTTAAAACTGTGCATTATGGCAGACTAATCACACATGCACAAAAGAAATCAACTTTGCTTTGACTAAAGCAAATACAAAGTGAGAACATGTGCTCCAGTTATGAGAGTTGCCAACGTTGCTCAAAATATGGGATGAGGAGAAAGACTATGGTTGATGCTGATCGACAGCTTCCAATGGGAGTCATGCTCAACACTCCCTGATGGTCTTTTATGTTGTTTTTGTGCATGTAACAAAGCTCTAAACAACAACCATAAACTATACTTCTTTAAACATTACCAGAAATTAAATCAGTCTACAGATTTATGGTTTGAAGAAAACCAGAATAGCCTCATTTATTGAGGAAATCCACAGCCCAATTCTTGCTAAAGGTAATCATACTGATGTCTTGTGCCATGGCATAGTGGGCTAGGGCATTATGCTTTGGTTCACTACCATGGAATGCGGCCTGGGTTCGATCCCACACCTAAGGGTGTGGATTTAAAGTCCCAGGTATAGGACTGGTGCCCACTCAGCAGTGTGAGGAAATTGAGGAGCTTGTGATAGGTCCCTGGTCATTAAAGTCAACTTTCCAGCTGGGGGTGTCAAGATACTGACCACATCTCCTCCCCGTATTGGTTGGATAATTGCCTAACTCTACCTTGCAGAAGTGGGCGTGAGGCCGGCATTCGGGTTGGCAGGCCCTGGTCCAATATGGACTGTAGTGCCACAGTTTAACTTAACTTATCATACTAATAGACATGCAGCTATCTCCTTTTTCATCCTTAAGATACATCTTGGCTGGAGATGCAGTGGTAGTACATCTTAAAGAATATTTCACAAATAAAAATCAGACTTGTTTATTCCATGCACAGGAAAGAATGCTTTACTTAATGACCCCCCCAAAAAAATCCATTACAGATACTGTGAACACTCAAAAAAAAAAAAAAAAACATAACCCAGTGTAGCCAACCATTTTGTTGCCACAAAGCACACTTTTCTAGTATAGGCACAGAATTTGAACTATGAATCCAAAGTAATAATTTCATTTTGTGTATGGCATAGCTTTCAAGATAAATTGGGGGGTCCAAATCCCCCTAACCCCTAATCAGGTGTGCCCCTGATGATGATGATGATGATGATGATGATGATGATGATGATGATGATGGTGACGATGACGATGACAATGACGAGTATGATGATGTTGACGACAGTGATGATTATGAAGAAACCTAAGCTTAAACCTTTACAAACTGTAAAGCAATGTGTCATTGTTATCTCACCCATGGAATCATATGATGCCACCTCTGTGTTTCAACATCTCTGCATTTTAAATTGTAATATGTTCCTGTGAGAAAGTGCAACCTTTGAAAAATCTGTTAAGTGTACTTCTATAATTGCTTTCAGGAGAGAGACTTCGATAAGCATGTGGCATATTGTCGAGATGAACCAGCAGCTCAAGATTTTCTTCTGGAGAATGATACTGTAAGAGACTATTTTGAGGTGAGTGGAAACATACACTTTTATGAAAATTTTATAAAAATGAAATAGATACTCTAAAATATTACAAAAATGTTTCAATATGACAAAAATAACCAAAAATGAGTGTTTAATACCACCTACATGTACTTGATTTCAGTTCTATAAAACTATAAATGGTTTAGGCTTCCCTTAACTAAAATCTTTAAGGTTTTAGTGTGCTATTCTTCTATACTAATAATGTAATTATGTAGAGCTTTTCCTGTAACAAGGAATAGTAAACTTTTAACTAATTTTTTGTGGGAATATTTTTATCTCAACTTACATAAAGTACGTCTGTAAGCTGTATGTCTTGTTACGTAAGACTGCATTTAAAGTTTGAATGAGAAGCATTTTCATTTTCTTCATTATAACATTTTTGAAGATTCCCCATGGCATGCTTCATTTGCTTGAACCCATTGATTTTGGTAGAACAATTTATATACATTCAGCAATTCAATTGGAATTTATAAGAGTGCCAAAACTAGTTCTAGTCCAATAAAAGATTGATGGGAACCTTTGCTTGCCAAGATATTTTTTGTTTTGTTTTTCTTTCTTCCATTAACTGACCCTAATGACCTAGCTGTTGATGGGCCCTTAAACTCCACTCTACTCCATTAACTGAGATTCCTTTATGTCCAGGCACCCACTCGAGAGAAGCTTTGTTGTGTTTTGTTAGTTGCATAATGCTTTCAGACAATTCCGGATTAACTTAGATGCTATGTAATGGTTAGAAATTGCTGTTGTGTGTTTGATTGTATTCTCTTTGCAAAAGAGAAGCGACGTTTTGTTGTTTGTTGCTAAGGACTGAAAATAAAGATTTGTTGATCAGAAGCCGAGAATTATTTTGTGCTTAATATTATAAGTTTTCATCATAACGAAGTAAAACTGCACTTCATTTAGTTTTTTAATGTTTATACGTAACATCTGGCGACCACGACAAGACTGGTTGTGCAGTTATTTTAATTGATGAAAAGAAAACACGAAATATGGACAGGCGTAATAAAATGGTGGAAGTGATCTCGTTAAAAAGAGAAAGAACACAATTACGCCGTTCGTTTTCTCGAGCTTATAATGCATTTCAGAGCAAGATCAAGGAAGTCAATATAGTACATGAAGATATTTTGACATGTTTTAAGATCCTTGAAGACAAAGCTGATAGATTATTCGCACTTGACGAACGAATCTGTGACGCTTGCAGTGTCCGCGAAGTTGAAAGTGAAGATGAAGCTATGGAGTTTGAAGAAATAGAAGCACACCGTGACAAGTGGGTAATAGCTAAATGTCAGTATGAAAAGTCTGTAAGAGCTGAAGTGCAGTGTGATGCTTCTTCTGTGAGGTCAGATACGTCCCAATCCAGCAGATTGCTCACGAAATTGCCGAAGTTTCACTTGTCAAATTCTCGGGAGATATTAAGCAATGGCTACCATTCTGGGCACAGTTTAAGAGAATTCATGAAAATAATGAATTACAGGACATAGAAAAAATTCTGTATTTAAGAGAATCTATGACCCCAGGCACGAGAGCCTACGAACTAGTAAATGGATTTCCCCCGACTGCCGAGAATTATTTTAAAGCTGTACAACTATTAGAAGAGCGCTATGGACGTAGAGACTTGCTAATAGAAATTTATGTGAGGGATATAATTAATCAAGTGAAAGAAAAGCCGCCGCTTTCAGTTTTGTATGAGAAGATTGAGGTTAATGTCAGGTCCTTAGAAACAATGGGATTAACAACAGACAACTACGCTGCATTATTGTTCCCTCTAGTGGAGTCATGTTTAAGTGATGAACTTATCCGCGTTTGGCAAAGGAAAGAAGAAAATATGCGAGAATATGGGTCACAGGAGAAACTGAAAAATATTTTAAAGTTTTTGAAATCTGAAGTGGAAAATGACGAGTACCTGCAACTTACAAGGAAGATTAGTAACGCTAGTGTAACTGATACAATGAAGAATGTAAAATATTTGAAGAAATGTCCAACTCCTACTGCACAGGGCTTCGTGGCAACTCTAGGAGTATTAAGTGTCTGTGTTTTCTGTGGTGAAGAGAACCATTTGTCGTCGGATTGTCCACAGGCTAAAAGGATGACATCTGAAGAAAAGAAGACAAAGTTGTCAAAGAAAGGTGCCTGTTTTAAATGTCTCAAGATTGGACATACTACTAGAAGATGTCACATGCGTCTCTCGTGTAATGTCTGTAAACGACAGCACTATCCAATCATGTGTGATATCTCCGAAAAGAAATTACAGGAAGAAAGACAGGCAGAATTAAAATCGAAGTCAGTTACTCATTTTTGTATTAATTATTCTTGTGTGTACCTCCAGACAATCATAGTTAAAATAGTTTTTGGATATAAGGTGGAAGTTGTGCGTGCTCTTCTGGATTCAGCATCTCAACATTCATATATCTCAGAAGATTTAGCGTCGAGAATAGGACTTAAAGCAACTCAGAAGATCACTTTGAATCATTCTGTTTTTGGAGGTCGGACCAAATCGGCAGTAGAACACAAAGTATTTAAGGTTGTCCTTCAGAATCTAGATAATTCTAATCAGTTAGAATTAACTGCCCTTGGTCAGCATATTATTTGTACTCATGTACCTCGTCTTACAGCAGAGCAAGTGAAGGAGCTAAGACTTATTCATCTGGATGTAGGAGAGAATAAAGATATCGAGATTCTTATTGGTGCAGACTTCTTGGGATCGGTACTCTCCGACGAGTGCAAAAGAGTAGGAGGGTTGGCTGCTATGAAGACTGCTTTAGGGTGGATGTATTCGGTCAATACGTGTTCATACCAAGTAAGCAGAGTGAGACAACACCTATTCTACTCAACCTAGAAAAGATCTGCAACCTATGGAAATTGGACGTGCTAGGAATACAGGATCCAATAATAGAAAGGAAGAAACACCAGTTGGAGGAACAAGCAAGGAGGAACTTCATCGAAACAGTAAAGATAAACGAAGATGGAAGGTATGAAGTTCAGCTTCCTTGGTTGAATGATCATCTACCTTTGGATTCTGCATACGACTTAGCAGCAAAACGACTGGAAGTTACTAGAAGAAAACTGGAAGCGAGTGGATACGTAGAAGAATATGATAAAGTTTTTAAATGTTGGCTAGATGAAGGAATAATAGAAGAAATTCCAGCCATAGAGACAGACATTTGTGGTCACTACTTCCCTCATCGACCTGTTATCAAGAATTCATCAACAACACCTGTTCGACCAGTCTTTGATGCCTCGGCAAGATAGGGTAATAGTCCTTCTCTAAATGACTGTTTAGAAAAGGGCCCAAATCTGATTCAGCTTATTCCTTCTCTCCTCATCAAGTTCCGGAAGAAAAAAGGTGGTGTTATTGCTGATATTCGTAAAGCCTTTCTTCAGATTTCCGTGGCAGCTGAAGATCGTGACTTTCTGAGATTCCTATGGGGAAAAGATAAAATCAGAACATACTGACACAAATGAGTAGTTTTCGGAGTGACATCGAGCCCTTTTCTGCTGGAAGCTGTAATTGAACATCTCTTGCAAAATGCCTGGAAAGATGCATGGGAAAATGAAGATATTTTAACCACTGGCATTATTGAACAACTGAAAGAGAGCTTTTGTGTCGACAACTGTGTAACAAGTGTTTCGAATGAAGGTGAATTAGAACTGTTCATTAGAGTTGCCCAAGATGTTCTTGCTCGTCACCAATTTGAGCTTAGTGGGTGGGAGAGCTCGTATATTGTGTATGAAGGTGATGATAAGATGTCATCTGTTCTGGGAATACGATGGAATCATGCGGACGATACTCTTAGTTTAAACTGTGATCACCTAAAGGAACTGTCACCAGAGAAGATAACGAAAAGAGTGATGCTGTCAGTTGTACACAAGGTTTATGATCCAATTGGATTTGCAGTTCCGGTTATATTATTGCCTAAGCTACTGCTCCAAGATCTGCATAAATATTCCTGGGATGCTGAGATACCTAAGGAAATCTTAATTAAGTTTAAAAGGTGGCTCACTGAACTGGAAAAAATCAGTAGACTACAGATTCCTAGGAGGCTTCCAGAGACACATCTGAATTGCAGCCTGCATGCTTTTTGTGATGCCAGTCGAGATGCCTACGCAACAGTGATATTTCTGCGGGCATGCACCGAGACAGGAGTTCGTGTTCAACTCCTCCAAGCGAAATCGAGGGTGGCTCCACTGCCTCGACCTACTATTCCGCGTCTTGAATTAATGGCAGCTACAATTAATACACGTTTGTTATCATCTATAAAAAATGATATTAATGTTGAAGATGTTTATTTGTGGACCGATTCGACAACAGTATTGGCATGGATAAAACGAGAAGTTCTTTGGTCAGTGTTTGTTGAGAACAGAGTTTGAGAGATCAGATAACTGACACAAAAGGAATGTTGGAGACACGTACCAGGTGTGCTGAATCCTGCTGACCTGCCTACCCGGGGATGTACTCCTGGCGTCAAAATGGTGGGAGGGACCATCCTGGCTATACCGTCCCATGAGTGAGTGGCCTACAGACTGTTGTAGTGTAAATGAAGAAGAAATCCTGCTTGAGAGGCGAAAATCCGCTACAGTTCTCTTGGTATCGGAAAATTCACAGGACTCAGACTGGTACTACAAATATTTTTCTCGATTTGAGAAAATAGTCAGGTTCATTGGATGGATTAAAAGATTCGTCTCAAACTGTAAGTCTACAAATCCACAGCGAGGAGAACTTACATGTTCAGAGATGGAAGAGAGTGAGAAAACAGTGATTAAGTTGATTCAGAGACAGCATTTCCATGGAATTGAGGATCAGAAACTTACATCAGTGGTGCCATTCCTGGATGAACATGGCATTCTGTGAGTGAAGACAAGAATAATTGAGAGAGATGACATCCCAGAATTCCGACAACCTGCTGTCTTACCTGCAGACAGTCCTGTAGTTCAGCGACTGATTTATGATGTTCATGTTCGACATGGACATACTGGACCACAGACTCTGTTGGGTATTCTGAGAGAGAAATTTTGGATCCTAAATGGAAGAAGGATTGTGAGGTCAACCATATGAAGATGACACATGTAGGAGGTACAAGAGAGAACGACTGAAGGTCACTACGCCACCTCTACCAAAAGATCGTGTGAGAGATGCAAAGGTTTTTGAAATTGTTGGTGTTGACTTAACTGGCCCATTATTTGTGAAGGATGGTCAAAAGGTATGGATTTGCCTGTTCACATGCGCAGTTTATCGTGCTATACATTTGGAACTGCTTACGTCACTATCCACAGATTTTATTTCTTCAAGGTTTGCGAAGATTTGTTTCACGCCGAGGAAGGCCTTCCACAATCTTCTGTGATAATGGAACGAATTTTAGAGGTGCCCATAATATGATGATTAAACTTGACTGGCATAAAATAGAAGTGTATAGCAGCATCCAACGTATCACATGGAAGTTTAATCCACCCACAGCATCCTGGTGGGGTGGGTGGTGGGAGAGATTGATTGGACTTGTGAAAGATGCCCTGCGTAAGGTCCTTGGGAAATCGTGCCTAACTATTGAGAATTACTGACTCTGCTATGATAGTGTGAAGCCCTTGTTAACAGCCGCCCTCTGACTGCAGAAACTGAAGATCCTCATGACCTAAGGCCTATCATGCCTGCCCTGTTTTTACAGGAGGTTCAAGAAATAGGTGTAGCAGATCTTGATCAGATAGATGAAGACCGACTTAAAAGAAGGGCAGCATATTGTCTGCAGTTAAGAAATGCACTGCATCAGCAATTCCGTAGAGAGTACCTTGGACAGTTACTGCTCAAGCGGAACCAGCATGATCACATTGAGACAGAATATTAGAAGACCCCAAAAGAAAATCGTTCATGTAAAGGTTTGTTAGAAGTGTAATTCGTTTTTTGGTGTTGGTATGAGATAGTTGAATGACGAAAGCATGCTGATAGGGTTCATTGTGACGAACAACTAAGTTTGCACAAAGACGTCATAAATCTTTCAATATTTTATTTTAATATATGTGTATAAATATTAGAATTGTTTGTGTTCCATAATAAAAGTAGGAGACAATAATTGGGATCGCTTCCCTAACGAGAAAGAACTATTTGCGCGGATGAATACCGCGGATGAAGCTTGAAAAAGGCGGTGTGTCACGTCAAAACGATGCCAAGAAATAGTTCACTAGCGTCGGTATCTCCGAGGTAGATGGACGTATTTTTATGTGTACGCGTCATGAAACAGTAAAAGTGAATTTACTGAGTGTTTAGAGACCTTTAATTAAATTTTGGCGATGTTAGGGAAGTTGTTCCCCTAACATAAGACTTTCTACTGTGATGTGATTTTGAAATAGTGAACAAGAAGGTGCAAATAAAATGTGTGACTAATGTTGGACCCAAGTGTATATTTATTCCATCCGTTACCACGACCTTGTAGATAGAAAACGAGTCTCATAGCTCAGCCCATTAGTATTTCATTAAAAACAGCATCAACGTGAAGCAAGGGGATGTTGTATTAGTTGAAGCAGACAACCTGAAGAGACTTGAGTGGCCGCTCGGAGTAAGTGAGGTACTCCTGCCTGGAAATTATGGGCGAACTCGTGTTGTAAGGGTTCGAACAAAGAATGGAATTATAATGCGTCCTGTTCAACGTTTGGTTCCCTTAGTGTTCTACACAATTATCTGAGGAGACTATCCCGAAGACTGATTCCTCAGAACAGAGAGAAGATCTCAATGAGACCTCACAGTGCAGAGACATGTTGTCTACTCGTAGTGGGAGATTAGTGAAGCGCCCTGCAAGATTTTATGAATGAGCCTCTCGTGTTGCAATTTTTTGAAGTTCCAAAATTGCAAGGTGGGAGAATGTTGTGTGTTAGATTGTATTCTCTTTGCAAAAGAGAAGCGACGTTTTGTTGTTTGTTGCTAAGGACTGAAAATAAAGATTTGTTGATCAGAAGCCGAGAATTATTTTGTGCTTAATATTATAAGTTTTCATCATAACGAAGTAAAACTGCACTTCATTTAGTTTTTTAATGTGTAATACATAACAATTGCTTTAAGGGTTCCTTGGCTTCAAGAAAATCGAAAGATGCTTCCTTTGTAGCCTCTTTTTAAATTCTGATTCCCTCAATTTGATAAACTTCGGCTTAGAGTTCAGTGGTATATCAACCAAGGGTGACCATGCCTAATCCTTTCCTTGGAATAAACCTCCAGATCCATTGTCCACATTGGAGTAACGCTGGTTAATGAATATTAAAAATAGAAGCGTTATTAACAGTAAAGTATTCTTCATGTTTGAGGTCACTTTTAGTCACCTTTTTACACTCACCTTCACTTAAATTGTTTTAAAAACAGGAAAGGTTTTCAACACCATTCAGTCCCATCATCAGCCATTGGGTAATTGATGCTATCTTCTTGTTCCCCCTCTCCCATTACCTCAAACTGGTTAATGTGTTAAGGAAAGTAGCTGAAATTAGATTGTTACTCTAAATTGATTGTACTGAATTCAACCTTTGAAAACAACTGTTGAAGAGCACTTAATGAAGGTATCACCAATGAACCTATTCCAGACCAATTTGCACAGATGTTTAGAATGAAGAAAATCTTCTTTTAAAAGAGCCATACATAATTTATGTATGGCAATGATATTCTGGAGCATTAGTAATCACCTTACACAGTTCAGCTACTTCCCTTGCTATGGGCAACAATAATTAACAATAGTTGATAGTAGTATGCATAAAATGCAAAAATAGTATGCATAAATTTATAACAATAGTTGCTCTGTGGCAGTTGCTTTATTTTAGAAGACTGACTTCATTTGCACCATCCATTTATAGCAATTGTTTACATAAGAACTCAGCCTCTATTGAAAGGTATACTAATCACCTCATAATAAGCAACCTGTGTTTATCCAATTTCCTGGCACATTCACATATTCTTCCTTCAAATTGCAAATATGAATCTAAGACAACCCTTACTTCACGCCGTTCTACAGTTGGTTTCCTTATATAAACATCAAAACACAACCATAGAAGTATCATTCTCCACAGGTTTTATAAATCTAATGATCCTCACCTATCATCTGATTCACACTCTTGCCAGTGACCAAAGTGAAAAACTAGCATTATGAACACTTCTTGCCAATTATTTTTAAAGCTAAAATTTAAACTGACGGTTTCAAATTAATTCTTAGAACAATTGTGCTTAAAAAGTGTGGTATGTGTACTACACTGCAAGCTTTGCAAAGCTTTCTACATTACTCCAACCTCAACAGCAGTCTTATTAGGAATGAATAGTCTTGTATAATTAAATAAGACAGTCTCCCTTTCAAGTTCACTTCATGCATCACATAGTGGCATAATATTTGATAATATATTAACCTTATACTTATAGATGCTCACCCTGTATCAGTGTGAATAGCATCCTTAGAAATAAGGAGCTGACCATGCAGTATTGCACTGTGTCCTGGACTTAATTTAACACCTGCAAATGATGCAGTAGCCAAAGGTGTTAACCTTGGCTCTCAAGACATATTACGACTACTAGAAGATCTCCCTGACAGCATGATTTATTTGGAGTTAAAGTGTAGAGGTTTTGGACAGTTTCAACATAGTGGTACGCAATCCTACAATGTCTAAATGCTCGTAGAAAACAGGTAAATTTGAGGAATGTTCATGTAACAACTTATAATATACTGGAAAAATTTACAATCTTTTCACAAGCTTGGCCTGGATATCAATCAGTTTTCAGCTCTAGAATATTGCTAAGGGAGAAAGAATTCAAAACTTCAAAAAGAATTCAAAAATGAAAGGTTCTTCATAAGCTGTTCACTCTTGAAAATAGTCCTTAATGATTAAGAGGGCAAAAATAGACTCTTGGTGGAGGCTCTGTCAAGATATAGATGATGTCTTAGACACGGCATAGCTCTCGAGAGTTATGGCCCAGAACCGTATAATCCATTAGGGACCTTAAAAATACCTGATGGAACTTATACAAAAACTGGGAAGGAAACAGCTTTACTGTTAATACAGGTACACTTCCCAGACTTGAGGGTCAGCTATTCCAAAGATGAACAATTCCACCAAACCTCGGTTGTAGAGGAAAGGCATTATAGACAGATTAGAGAACTGCATCTAGAACATTTGATTATAATAAATCTCATGGGCTATTAGTTCATTCGGGAAGGAATCCATGATACTCATACCTCTTCTTTGCAGGCTGTTTAGAATGAGCCTGGCATTTGCTTACACACCTGTGGTATGGAGAATGGTAAGAGTGATCTTTATTCCAAAACCTGTATGTAACGTCTGTAATCAGGCAAAATCTTATAGACCAATTAGCTTAACATTTTGTTAAAAATGATGGAAAACTTATTGATAAGCACTTGAGGGAATCCTCCCTAAAAGCAAGGCCATTAAACCCTAATCAGTATGCTTATCAACATAGAAAATCATGTGAGACAGTTCTCCATCAATTGATAAAGAGAATGAAAAACTCACTGAACCATTAAAGCATTGCTCTTGGTTCATATTTAAACATAGAGGATGCTTTTGATAAAATAACATGTGAATCTTTGATCCAGGCAGCCAAGAAACATGGGGTGAATAACACCTGTGGCACTTGGATTAAGACAATGCTGGAAGTTAGGAAAATTCTCATTAACCCTGGTAATCCTGCAGGTGCCTGCTACTAAAGGGGTGTGTTCTCTTGCCCCTTCTGTGGGACCTGATGGTGGATAACCTGTTGGTAAATGTAGAAAACTGAGGCTTCTAAAGCTCGTCTCAACCTTAGAAGACAGTACATGTTAAATGGGGTGCAACGTTGCAACATGTACTATATGTATGCCTTCTTTCATATTCGAACCTGAAATCATGTAAGAACCAACGCAGAGTGACTCTTGAGAAATTTGGATGATACTGTGACAAAATTATATTCAATGTGGGTGGAATATTTTCAAACACTAAAAACTGAACAGTTTGCCGCACTCTGCTTTGCATTATTCCATCATATTGCGTTAACCAAGCATTTTGTGTTGTCCTGCCCTTTTCGCTTTCTTTTTCATGGTGTTCTTAGAGGTCCTTTCATTTGTTCCTATTTAATCCTATACACTACTTCTTCTGAACACCCGATAGCCTTATGTGTTTCTTTTACTGCCTCATTAATACTCATTTGACTTGAAAAAAGTAATCTAACAGATTCATAATTATTTAGTGCTCCTTACTTCTTAATTTACAAATATATCCTCTCTTCCTAGCTTTTCCCTCCACAACTACAAATATTTATGGAAAATGCTAAATTAATAACGTAATAATACTTCACAGGTTCCATACAGTATAAACACATACTTCTTTACGAACTGATGTTAACTTTTACTGCTGCCTTGTGTCTAACGCTTGATGTCTTTTATCTGAATAGGTGAATACCTTTTGTTTGCCTTACATGATGAAGGAAAGAGGTTACAGGCTTCTGGTTTATTTTTAAAACTGTCTCTAACCCATCTCAACATTTGCTCTTGCTTTGTCCCCAATGTAAACTTAATAATAAAAAAGTTTCCCACTGCATAACTTTTGCAGTGCACAGGTATAAAATTGTCCAAAAACATTTAATTTAAAAAATTATAACACTTAACAGAGTAAACATAGAGAATTCAAAGTAGGCAGGTGGCGGCACTATAGTTTACTCTAGCTAAGAAAAAAATATAAATGTTGTCTAGCAGTTAGTTTATTAGTTAGTGTGTGGTGATGGTGAGTATAGAAACAGCAAATGTCAGAGTTTTACTGAAAAAAATGTTTTATGTAGAAATGTGGGCCTATAGAAGTGTATAATGGCCCTAGAAAGGATATAACCTAGTAGAGGAAAATGTTCTGCATAGAATAATCTGTTCAAACTTGAAATTCATAACAATGAATATTTACACCATGCTATTAGGAACCTGGCAACAGCATAAGAGTAGAAAAGGATGGAGCTAACAGCAACTCATATGCACTAGATAGAGACAGATATACCCCATTTAACTCCATACTGTCATCTAAGGGTGAGGCAACCTATATACTCAAGGATATGCAGATGACATTGTCATACTTATCCAGGGCAAGTATGCCAATATAGTATCAGAGCTTATGAACAAAGCTCTGAAGCATGTGGAAAAATGGTGCAGGGAGGTAAACCTGTGTGTGAACCCTTCTAAACTGTACCTGTTCCATACACACACAAAAGGAAATGAGAAAGTTTAAGAGCTTCACTCATTTTTACTTTCTCTACTAGCAAGTCAAGGAAGTATTGTATTCAACCCAAAAATTCGATGTTGATGTTTCACTTGAAATATATCTTTTGAGGCCCCCTGTATCCTAGATAAAGGTCTGTGTGTGTGTGTTTGTGTGCGCGTGTGTGTATATGCGTGTGTGTGTGCGTGTGTGTGTATGCGTGTGTGTGTGTGTGTGCGTGCGTGTTTGTCTGCCAGTCTATGGACAGCATAACTAAAAAATCTGATGTGTTACACTCACATGACTTTCTCTACTCTTGTGCTAACTATTCTTATTCCTATATCTTCTTCGTGTTAGTTCAGATAAACATTTGCAGAAATTATCTTATTGTTTATCTTCTTCTAGGTACCAGGAAAATATAGGAATACCGTAAATTTTGAGCGATAGTCAAACTTTTTAAATCTTTCAAATTCCATTCTCTTTGCACAGTTAACATATAAAAAGAAATAACTATGTACCATTTGACAGAAGTATGTTCTCCAAAACTCACACAAATAACAAGGAATATCTCTGAAATGGTTCACTCTACAAACAAATTTATTTTGACATAAATTGTATGTTATAGCAAGATCTACATTTTTTGTAGGTATAGTAAGATTTGGTCTATCTCTCATGGTTTACCAGTTATGCAAAAGTCATCCAGAGTAAACAGGACTACATGGACTATAGTCAGAAAATTCAAGATATACATTTAATTTGCCATAAAAACATCTCAAACATATGGCACTTTAATCAAAACCATTAGAGCCATTTTCAAGAAAATCCAAATTTTTGAAGAATTTTCCATGTAAAGGGTACTTTAGGATGCAGGAATTTTCTTCAAAACCTTTGTGTTGTATCCTTGAAAGACATTAAACTTAAATACCAACTTTGGTTTTTAACCAGCTTTTCATTTCTGAGTTATGCTGTCCACAGACTGACACACAGGACACACGTGCACGCACACAGTAAGAACCTACCTGGCAACAAAAGTCAACAATCAAGAATATGACGCACCACTGGAAATCAGGTATTGGAGACACCCTGCGGAAATACCCCTAATAGATGAGGTAGATAACAACAATGAATATGCAGTTGAAATGTACACCGATGGCAGCAAAACTGGTGATAAAGTTGGGGCAGCAGGGATCATCTTGATCCATGGCAACCTGGCATATAAATTAACGTTCAAGTTGTATCCACGATGCACGAATAACCAGGCTGAACAACTGGCAATATTAAAAACACTTAAAAAACTAGATGAGCTTGGATATGGAGAATGCAATAAAAAACAAGATGCATTATTCACAGACAGTAAGATAACTCTAGATCTGCTCAGGAACAACATAAAACATAACCAGCTGATAGAAGCAATCCAAACCAAAGTCCTTGAACTGTCAAAATCAAAGTGGACACTACATTTCGGCTGGGTGAAAGGACATGCGGGAATACACGGAAATGAACTTGTGGACAGACTAGCAAAAGAAGCTGCCGTGGAAGACACCAAAATAATACATGACAAAGTATCAAAAGAAGCTATAGTAACTAGAGAGAAAGAAACTGGACTCGAAGAATGTCAACAACAATGGACAGAATCCAGGAAAGGAGCAGCAACCAAAGAATATTTCCCATCCGTGAGAAGAAGATTGAAGCAACAGTTACCAATATCTCCAGAGTTGACAGCAATGATAACAGGATATGGAAAGCTAAGATCATATCGCCACAGGTTTGGATTTTTAGATAACCGAATGTGCAAATGTGAAGAAGAGGACCAAACAGTAAACCACATTATATTTTGATGCAAAATACTAAAAAACCAGAGAAATGCCATGATTAGGAAAATACAAAGTAAAGGTGCTGCTTGGCCCATAAACAAAGAACTTGGAAACAATTTCATACAACCTTTTGTTATCTTCATTAATTCTATAAAATTCACAGAAATAGAATGACTTAAGTCCAAATATATATAATTTCTACTCCATACCAAGATTGCAACCAGTATCATTGTCCAAACACATTTCAATACTCTACTGCTGTTACAAGTATAATTACATTTGCCTTTTACTATTTGATAAGTACTAGATTTATGATTTGTAAAATAGCATTAGGTTAAAGAAATAAAGTCAAACAAATTAAAATAGCATTAAACAACAAACATCAAATAAAAAATTGTAAATATACACAATAAAGAAGTATTCAATTAGACTAAGGTAGATAAAAAATTAGAGGTAAATAAAAGTGTAAATGTTCAAATAGAACATCAACAACAATATATACATGTATTTAAATGTAAATTGTATGTAAATAAATAAATGCAAGCATGTAGTATTCCTACGGAATGGGGTATGCTATTGTTTAAAAAAAAAAAAAAAATAAATAAATAAACACACACGCACACACACACACACACACACACACACACACACACACACACACACACACACACACACACACACACACACACAGACCTTTTTCTAAAACTGCTTTTTTTTTGGATTCAGGGGGCCTCAAAGCAAATATTTCTGGTAAAATCTTGACATTGAATATTGAGGCAGAGTACAACACTTCCTCTACTCTACTATATGTGGTAGAGAAAGTAAAAACAAAAACTTGGTTAAAAACCAAAGTTGGTATTTAAGTTTAATGTCTTTGAAGGGTGCGACATGAAGATTTTGAAAAAAATTGCTCCACTTTACATGGAATATTTGGTCTAACCCACACTTTTTTAAAACTAAGAAAAATAGAGTTTTGCATATGTTGGAAAAAAAATATTAGTTGATACATGTGGCAAACTTTATTTGAGTTAGGATTAAAGGACACACCTCAAACTTTTTTTAATGCAGTTCTAAGAATATTAAATTATTTTTATTAAACTTATAAAAGAAAACAGTAATAAAAAAGAAACACTCATTCTAAATAAAGCATAACTTAGACTACATATATTTTAATCGTTCTTAACAAAAGAGCATCCTTGCGCATTAAAATAATCTACATTTATTACATTACTACCTATTATAAAAAATAGCCCTTGAAAACATATTGGCTTATATGGGCCTATTCAGATAATTAAACAAAATCAGGTATGTCAAACAACTGCTCATCTTCATGAACATTATTACTTTCACTAGACACAGATGTAAGACTTCTGTAATAATCATGATGTATTGGAGGCACATAATTGTGCAAGTCATGTACATTTTTAAGTTTTGGCGGAGCTATGGGCCTTGGTTGTAAGGACACATTCTTAAGGGAAGGTCTACCTGACACTTTTTTTTCCTAAGTCTACACAATCATACTCTTCAATATCTGAATAGGTATATTTAAAAAACATCTGAAAGGGCTTGTCCTTTGTCTCTTTATAGGACACTACTTTGCTTAACAATACATTTTGTTTAGATTCTGATATTTTGTTTTTCTTTATTTTATCTAATAATGGTTTTGTTGACATGAAACATCATCATCTGACGCTCTGCCAGCAATATCTTCCGACCACACAAACATAGATGCGTTATCATTGGCAACAATATGCATACCAAAATTGTAGGTCCAAATCTGGCATTTGTAAAATGGTACTTCTACAGTTAAATGTGGGGTCGGAATACATTGCTGCATGTCAAAGGCAATCACATGCAAAGAGTCATCAGTTTTAGCTAGTTCTCCATCATCTTTTAAAGTTTGATAAGCTGTTTGGGCTTTTCGTTCATGTAGTTCCAACTGTTCTTTCAGTTTCTGTTTCATTTTCCTTGTCAGACTGATCAACATGGTGCCTTCATTTCTCCCCAACATGCAAGTCATAAAGGCTGTATAAAATACATACATCTTTGCAATTTAATATAATAGTCTAATAATTATCAACAAAATATAACAGAATAATAAATTGAAACTCATAAGGAAGCAGTATATTAAATGAGAATCTGCATAATAAGTAACTGACAACATTAAAAGGTTGGCAATCCTACCCTAGTTTCTTTTCTTCTGTTTTTAGACCATTTATGCGCTTCAAAAGATGAGGTAAAACAGATCACAAGAAATGGAAGTCATTATATATACTTCAAATCAAGCTTTTGGATGTTAGACCTCCCATAAACTGTTAGTACTTGTTTCAAGCAAGAGATTGCAGCACCAATCAGATTTTTTTTGTTTTGAGGGTTAGACCATTTTTACGCACATACCTTCAATTAGACTAAGGTAGATAAAAAATTAGAGGTAAATAAAAGTGTAAATGTTCAAATAGAACATCAACAACAATATATACATGTATTTAAATGTAAATTGTATGTAAATAAATAAATGCAAGCATGTAGTATTCCTACGGAATGAGGCATGCTATTGTTTAAAAAAAAAAAAAAATAATAAACACACACACACACACACAGAGACCTTTTTCTAAAACTGCTTTTTTTTTTATTCAGGGGGCCTCAAAGCAAATATTTCTGGTAAAATCTTGACATTGAATATTGAGGCAGAGTACAACACTTCCTCTACTCTACTATATGTGGTAGAGAAAGTAAAAACAAAAACTTGGTTAAAAACCAAAGTTGGTATTTAAGTTTAATGTCTTTGAAGGATGTGACATGAAGATTTAAAAAAAAATTGCTCCACTTTACATGGAATATTTTGATTTTCTTGAAACAGGCTCTAACAATTTGATTAATATGATATATATTTAAGATATTTTTATGTCAAATGAAATGTATATTTTGAATTTTCTGGCTGTAGTCCTGTTTCCTCTAGAAGACTTTTAAATAACTTGTACTCCATAAGAGATAGACAAAATCTTACTGTACAAAAAATGCAGATCTTGCTAAAACACCATTTATGTCTGAACAAATTTTTGTATAGTGCACCATTTTGGAGATATTCCTTGTTATTTGTGTCAGAGAACAAACTTTCGTCAAATGCAACATTGTTGTTCATTTTTTTATATGTTAACCATGCAAACAGAATGGAATCTCAAAGCTTTAAAAGATTTGACTATTGCTCAAAACCTACTATACTCTCATATTACCTTTGCACCTACAAGGAAATAAGCAAAAAGATAGCAATAAGATAAGCAATAAGAGTTTGTAAGAATGGTTAGTACAAGAGTAAAGAAAGTCATGTGAGTGCCCCACATAAGATTTTTAATGAACAATTGCAAATTGGCTCCAGAGTAAGGTAGTTGGGCCTAGTGCTGGATAGAAAACTTACTTGGAACCACGGGCGCCGCAAAATGGGGGCAAGGGGGGGGAAGTTGGTGAACTTAACGTGCAGCCAGTTACTCACTATTAAACTATTATTTTAATTTTGATGTAAAGAACAATTTTTATTCAGCACAAATTAATACGGTTATCTGCAACAAATATTATAAATTTTGACAGTAAAATAATGATTTAATATTATATGATTGCAAATTTCCAACATGTGGGCCCCCCCCCCCCCCTGGAAAAAAGTCTGCTGACACTCATGCTTGGAACCTACATTTAAAAATATAAACAAAGGAAAAATGGCCCTGATGGTGGTCAGATGTACCTTCGGTGAATCATGGGGACTCAAACCAAAGATGATGTTTTCATTGTATAGGTCGCGCGTTACTTCTTGACGAATGAAAATTTTATATGAAAGGTTGAATGAGAGTCTCTACTCAGCTTTTGCGGGAACGGGAGAGAGGAGGTACAGTCTGCAGTGAGATGACGCGCATGCTTCTGAGCTGAAGTAGTACAACACTACAAATCAATTTATGACACTTGCAGTAATATCAGCCAGACGTATTATACACTATACCTCTATAACTGTTTCCACTTAACTTTCTTGCATTTATTCTATTCCCGACATCTCTCCCTCGTCTGAATTGCTATTTTCGTTGCATGCATACATACATCCGTACCGCACAAAACTTCTGCAGTCGACTGTATGCACAGACGTGACAGAGGAAAACAGAGGTGTCTGTTATCGTAGCATAAACATTTGCTGACCTGTTTATTAAGGGTAGGCTCACTCATTGGATTTCTGCTCAAGGTCATTCGTCAAGAACGAACGCGCAACCTATACAAGGCAGTGGTGAGAACGTTAGTCACCAATGGGTCAGTGGTATGGTGACTCAAAAAAGTGAGAAACTGGCAGCTAATAAACTTTGTGGTGTTCAAAGATTAGCCTGCCTGTGTATAAGAGGAGCAATGAAAAATATCCCTTTAGCTGCAATGGAGGTTCTTCTTAGCCTGCACCCTATTGATATTTATATGAAAGGGAATGCTAGGTTGGGGGCATGTAGGCTGAACGTAAATTCAAACTTACACAACCTCAACCAATTGGAGCATTCCAGAATCATGAATATAATCCATAGCTCTAAATTTGACATGAGCAATGTTTGTGTCACCTAAATTAAGTTTGAGCTGCAAATAGTATTCTATATAGTTGCAACTTTCTTTTTTTTCACGGTTATTAGTACTGTTTACCATCTCAATTATGTATTTATATTCTTGTGTTGTTTAGCATGTTTTGCTTATGACTTCTTGCAGTTGGGGATGCAGAATTTGATAATAAAATCTGTATATAATTCATTTACCATCTATACAATATTTAAGTAATGTAAATGCATTTAAGCAATTGCAAGAATAGCAGGGATTAATAACATAGCAAATGAAAATAATTACTACCCAACATACTTTATTTGTTACCAAAGCACGCTTAGCAGGTTCAAATCCATCCCAGTCTGATAGTTTTTAAGTGTGCTTAAAAACCATGTAAGAGTGATCCAAGGAAAACCTCGACATTCCAAAAAAAAAAAACAACAACAAATTGTGAGGTGCTGAGTTGGGTGACTCAGTAACAACGGGCAGTCTCAAGAATCAAATGGTCGAAAGCTTGAGTTTTATAAACTTCACGCGGCTTATCACATGAGAATCATGTGTAACATTCGCCGCAAAAGTTTTACACCTTATAAATGTTAAGCTTGCTTGGTTGTTTCTTAATATGAAAACTTTCCTTTCACCTTCACATTGATTGTCGGTCTGGGTGGCTCAGTTGGTTAGACGCTGGCCTACCGATCCCAAGGTCGCGGGTCCAAACCCGGCCCAGGCCGATGGTTTTTAAGTGTGCTTAAAAACGACAGCTCCATGTCAGTAGATTTACTGGCATGTAAAAGAACTCCTGCGGGACAAAATTCCGGCACAGCGGCGATGCTGATGTGATCCTGGCAATTGACAGCGTCGTTAAACAACAAAATCAAATCACCTTCACATTGTTCACAAAATTTAGAAATGTATTGTTCTTAGCTAACCTCTACGCTATGCACTTTCGCAAATTTATACACAAAATTCATAAAATATCTGCTTGTTACGGCTTTATTATAGATTAACAAATAACTTAAAACATATTAATTACCTAAACAATGTCTAATATATAACTGGAACACTGAAATGACCTCGCAAGATTACAGAATTACAGAACACTGACTACACTTCTCTGTTTGGAAGCAAAACATGTCAAATTCGCTGCATTTTAGCTCGAATATCGAATTCATTTCAGCACAGCCAACTTACAACTTTTCTGAAGAAAAATTCCCTGCAATAGATCAAAATCAGAGCCAGCGAAAACGAAAAATGCATTTCAAAGCTGTAGCGACGAGGTATAGTGAGAAATGGTCACCCGCACTGGCACATTTGAATACCCTCCTGGAGCTTTAAAAATGGCTGATATTGAGAAAACTAAAGTGTGCCGTTAAAGTACAAAGTATAAGCAGAGCGAATAGAAGGAGAAGTGTGATCACTGCTGTAGTTCTTGTGTTCCGCCGCACAGATGGCAGCGCAACTACTTTTTTTTTTTTTCTATTTATTTAAATTAGATAAAAGAAGCAATACATTGCAATTACAATCGGGTGTACAATACTAAACCATTTCTGCATTTTGTAATGTTCTTTCATTTGGTAAAGCATATTGCTGTTCATTGCATGAGGTCAGTTACCTTTGCTGGTCCTCTATTTGGTTTCATCTGGCAACTGGGCGATGACACTTCCGAGATGGTGATACCTCCATCCA
The DNA here is from genome assembly GCA_030765045.1 of Tenodera sinensis. NCBI lineage: Eukaryota > Metazoa > Arthropoda > Insecta > Mantodea > Mantidae > Tenodera > Tenodera sinensis. The sequence continues at coordinate 128,468,661 of CM060965.1, read as the reverse complement.
GCTGGCACACTCCTTTACACAGAAGTTCATTGCACGATGTAAGTTACCTTTGCTGGTCCTCCATTTGGTTTCATCTGGCAACTGGGCGATGACACTTCCGAGATGGTGATATCTCCATCCAGCTGGCATAATCCTTTGCTGGTCCTCCATTTGGTTTCATCTGGCAACTGGGCGATGACACTTCCGAGATGGTGATATCTCCATCCAGCTGGCATAATCCTTTACACAGAAAGGACATCTATGTTAGGGTGAATCATCAAGAGAAAGTCACGTTTTTTCCTTTTGAGGCGCGTCCTATGTTCTGTTAAAAATATCTCAAGGCCACGGACACTAGGAGATGGATCCTGCAACATATAGTGGATATAGCCCATGATAAGCCATATTTGGGCAAAGACGTGTTTTTTCACCTGGATATCTAGCTGCAGGATTGCCCTGCGAATGGTATTTGGGTTATCTGCCCTGGTAATGCAGCGGATTTTATTTTGTATCCACTGCCAAGTTTCGGGAATGCACGTTGTAAGACGGTGTTGAAGGGTGTCAAGGTTGTGGCATCGAGAACAATGCGGTGAATTGCAGATGTTGTGGCGATATTGTTTTTCTGCTGTGGGTACTATGGCATTGAGCATCTTGTAGGCAGAGGCCTTCCAGTCCGTCGGGATATCAGCGTAGCGAAAAACTCTCCAGATATTCTTCCAAGGAATATTGGGATATTTAACCTCTATTGTGGGAGTAGAAGGAATACGTAACAGCAGATGACGGTAGAGGATCTTTGTAGTTGGAATTGGATCCCCAGAGACGAAATTCGCAGGTAAAGTGGTAATACATTTCACCATCCGGCGATAAATGGCATGGTTCATTAATGTTCCAGTGCTGGAGTGAAGTTGTTTGTTGTCCTTGAATTGTCCCATCTGTAAAGAAGTTCTAATTAACAGTGCTGAACATTTTTCGGAGACCTTAATGAGTCCTAGGCCTCCATTCATGATGGGACGCCACAGCTGAGATTTTGCCACTTTATATACATGTCCATTCCACAAATAATATGACACTGCCAGCTCGATGCGCTGGGAAATCTCTAACGGGATGGGCAGAATTTGGGCCAAATACCAAATCTTGGATAATCCCATGAGGTTAACATACCAAACTCTCTGGAGAATGTTAAGGTTTCTACTCAAGTTGCGCTGTAGGGAGTAACGGATGCGATTGAGTAAAGATGTCCAATTTATGTTTACCATTTCTGTGACGTTCGTGGTGATTTGGAGGCCTAGAATAGTGACGTGGTCTTTAATGGGCACATCATCCACCGTTAACGTCCGAGGCCAGGTCCCAAAAGGTATCAATGAGGACTTCTGATAATTAATCTTCGCGCAAGATGCCTGTTCATGAAACTGTAATATGTGCGGAAGTAGGAAAACTTGATGATGGTAGCGGAGTAGCAGAGTCATGTCATCGGCATAAGTCTTTATGGTGAGCAGTCTTGTCTGCACTGTAGGTGAAAATAAGTGTTTCTTCATCAATCGCACCAGAGGTTCGGTGCAAACTGTAAACAATAACATTGATAATGGGCAACCTTGTCGTATACCACTCAAAATGGGTATTGGCCTAGTAAAATATCCATTGATTTGGATTCTGGAGTATGCAGACTTCTACACTAGTTTAATGGTTTGTAGGATACGATCAGAAATACCCATGTGCTGCAAGACACCAAAAATGTAATTATGGTCAATATTGTCGAATGCTCTCTCGAGGTCCAATGACAACAAGGCCGCTTCTTCCTCAGGATGTTCCTCGAGATATACCACAGCATCCCTTAATTGTATCAAATTGTGCGAGATTTTTCTGTCTGGAAGTCCACAAGTTTGTTCCGGTCCAATCAAGGCTGGCAGTACTTTACGCAATCTGTTGGCTAAAATCTTTGTAAAAATTTTAAAATCAGTATTCAGTAGTGTAATCGGCCTAAAGCTGTTAAAATGGTGTGGTTTTATACATTTTGGAATTAAAATTACAATTCCTTCATTAAACCCTGACAAGTGGTCGCTCATGGCAAAAGTGGCGTTCATCAGTTGTAGCAGACGGTCTTTAATGATCGTCCAAAATACTTTGTAAAAAGTATAGCTAATACCATCTGGTCCTGGTGCAGAATTGTTGCTGGCTTTAAAAATCACGTCCCGAAGTTCATCCATGGTGATAGGTGCGTCCAATTCATCCTTATCAGTAGGATTCACAGTTTTATTGATAGCCTCAAAAAGTACTCTTTTTGAGGAATCAAGAGTAGGATGTTCACCATATTGCTGTCTGAAGTGTTCCTCTGCCCCTCGGAGAATTTCAGGCGTTGTGCGTAGGAGAGTAGCATTGGTAGTGGAAATATCACATATGAATTTACGTTGGTGTCGTTTCTTCTCCGAAGCTACATGGTACAAAGCAGCACGTTCATCATCAGTAATTGAGAGGGCACGAGAACGCACCCGTATACCGTCTAAAATGGACTCCTGAATTTTACGAATTTTTAATTTTATCGCAGTTATCCTGCCACTGACGTCGTTGCCGGTGCTCTGTTGATTAGTTAAATCATGTAACAGGGCGTAATAATAGTGTTGGCTATTAGCTCGTTCGGCAGCCTTAGCCTTACCAACACATTTGAAGAAGGATTGTATCGCTGGTTTATAAATCAAAAGCCACTGTTGAAGCTCCTGGTAGCAAGACCTGGACGCTCGTACGTTAAGTCTTTCCCAAGTTTCACGAAACTGTTGTTGTACGTCCTCATAATATAATAGAGCATTATTTAATTTCCAGTAGCTTCTACCAAGGATGGGTAAAGGAGTGGATGCTGTCATCTTCACAATTACGGCATGATGGTCGCTTATTGCGGCAGGTACAACAAGGACATTCCGGATGTTGGTTCGATGAAGGCCATTAACATAAATCCTATCAATTCGTGAAGCGGAGGTAGCACGACAGAAAGTGTAGCGAACTTCATTTCCATGTAGATATTCCCAAGTGTCAGTTAACTGCAATTCCGAAGACAGGCGCTGTAGTGCGGGTGACGGATTATAAGTTCCTCGTTGGTCCTTGGCATGTAACACGCAGTTAAAGTCACCACCCAGCAACAAGTAATTATAGCTGTGACGAAAGAAATATGGCATATCATCTGCAATGAGAGATTCACGGTCTCGTCGTTTATTGGAGCCAGATGGCAAGTACACATTCACCACTAAGATGTCATTGTCTATTATCATAGCTAAAATGCGTCCACTAGGATGTTCCTCATGATGGGTAATTCTCAAAGTCGATCTGTATATTATTGCTGTGCCCCTATTGTCAATGCCTACATTGCAAATGTAGTTATACTGAGGACCAAGGAAGTTTAAATTATCAGTGTTCACCTCTTGCAGGAGTAGGATGTCAATATCATGGCTGAAAATGAAATTATTGAGAAGTTGTTGTTTAGCAGTACTGCGTATACCATTGACATTTAAGGTGGCATAAATACGGGTATAAGTCATGCAAATTAAGTAGATGAGGTAGAATAGGAACAGCCAAGAAGAAACATCAGGCATTATGATAGCGGTGTGGGATTACCCGGGTCATTTTCGAAAGATTCTTCAGTTTTCTCTTTCTTTCGGTTACCCTTGCTACTCTCCGTACGTCTCTTTTTCACGCGTGGGTCGCGGTTTCTACTATTATTGGAAATTGTGGGCACTACTTCCATATCTGTCGTTATTGGAGCGAATGCACATGTTTCTGAAGTTATATTTGAAGTTTCTGGTGTCACCTCGGATGGTTCCTCTGCCATTGGAATAGTGGTAAAGTTCGTTATCGGGGCATCACTTTGTGCATCATCATCATCCATTAGTAAATTTTCCGCCTGTTCAGGATTGATTACAGTTTCCCTCTGTGTTTCGACCACGGTATCTTTTCCTGAAAACTGAGCTGCAGTTACTTGTTCTTTATCAGTAGTCGTCATTTCTGCCGAGGTCATAGCTGTGTCTTGTGGCAAATCCACCGGTACCCGTCTAATGGGGAAGTCTCCCTGCACTAGTTTAGACCATGTGGGCGGGTCTGTTAGACGTGGTGTCTGAGTGATTACCCTCCGTCTGGGACAGTTGTTTCGTAAATGTCCTGTTTCACTACACACCGCACATGTAATTGGTTGACCTTCATAGCTTATAAAGCTTTTATATCCGGCAATATCTATATATGAGGGAATATGCTTTTTTAAATCTATCTTTGCAGTGCGTACTCCGTTACTGATTTTGTATCGAAGCGTGGGCCCCCAAGTATCCATTGATAGTGCTAGTACTGTGCCGTAGTTTCCTAGATGTTGTCGTACAATTTCTTGGTTTAAATCTTTGGGTAAGTGGTATAATTTCACAATACGAAACCCTAGACCTGCCGTTGTTATTGTTACTTTACTTCTTTGTCCATTACTATAGGTAAAAATTGACTCACCGTTTGTGTCCTCTATGGCCCTTTTTACTCGCAGCGCTTCCTTACACTGGATGTATATTTGCCGGGTGTAGTTGTTGATCTGTATCATTTCCAGCTCCTCTTCTTCAAATCGAAATATATCGTGAATCCATTCATGTAGTTCGTATGGTGACGGTTTCGGCACATCACGATCCACAAACGTTAGTACTAATGTGTTCTTTCGTTCTATATACATTTTTACGTTACTAGAAAATCACACTTATTTAACACACAAAAATGTGTAATGAAAACCAGCGAGTTATAGCTGGTGCAAAGTCACGTAAGTTGAAGGTCGAACCAAGCGAACACGCTTTCGCCAAAACAACCTCTCCTTACACACGCTGCTGCGCGACTGCTAGTGCGGTACAATGCTAATACAAACACTAGCGTTTCGTAGGAGATTCACTGGAAAAGTAGCAATGGAGAAGAATATTGTCGTTCAACAATGACTAACTCACGCATGGACATTCTGGCAGCCATTCACAGAAATGCAAGTCAATAATGTTACCGCTAGAATGCAAAATGGTATTAAAGGAAAGAAGTAAAATATAATTTCCTGTGAATAAAAAGTTAACTTTGCTGCAAGAATAGTACAAGCTACTTGTATTTTGTTCTTCAGATAAAAATGTACTCACCAATGTTGAAATCAGCTGTTAGTAAATTTTGATAATTTCCGAGATGATTGCACTTCCTTTCTTATTTCCTTAGTGCGGAAAAAGAAGCGACACTTCATGTAATGCAGAATTAGTTTGGGGACAAGATCCAGTAAATGTTCCTCACAACACCCAATTCCAGAAGCAACACTAATTTGGTTAACACTGTCACAACAATCGAAAAATATATCGCCCCACGTTACTTTCATTTGAAAGTCTATCTGCTAAAACCCTCTTTATTTGCCAAAGAACGCTATATACAGATTTAGAGGGGTGAGTAAGGCATAAATTGTCTCTACCAGTTTTGTGGTCTTTAATTGCAGTTAAAAGTGATACGGAGGGGAAATCTGCACACTTGCCATGGAGTAAATTAACACGTGGTTTACAATCTGTTATCTTTGAACAGTTGTGTACTATATATCCACTCAAGTGATATACCAGACATTCTTTAGCCATATCTTTCTGAGTAATTTCAAGTTGTTTTCCCATTCTGGTATATCAGGTTCCTCAATCACAATTTTGCCCTTAATTTTGCTCTCTATATTTTCTGTAATTCCCCTATTGTGGTTCACTGTTTCCTTTGCTAATAACCTCATTTGGTTAACGAATGATGTTAAAGGCAGCTCTTGCCTATACTCACAATTGCCTCCAGATGATATTGCTAATTTGGTTGGAACGTAAATTGACTGTAACCTATGTAACTGGAGAAAATCGACTGTAGATCGATGATCGTCGCAACTTAAAGACCGTAAAATTCCAAAGAGTCTTTCTATTGGGTCTTGATTTACTTTGGCTGTCAATAGGTATTTCAGTCCACTTCTCCACAAATGTTCTGCTACTTCCAGTGTACTCTGTATGGTTACTCTTAAAGACTGTAATGCCCTTTTAGAAGCGAAAGTATTCTGTTCTTCATGAAGAAGTGATTTCTAGCTCGTAAGTATATCGACTTTGTTTGAACCTTTGTACAGCCCATTTATAGGCAGAGATGCATTTAATATATCTACGGGGCAACTTAGCTCTCTGGTGAACTGTTCCGTTTTTTCACTTCCTTCGAATCCAGCAAAATGTGTCTCCCGGAAGAGACACTTCTCCTTCTATTCGCTCTGGTATAAGCATAATAAAAAATGCAAAAAGAACAAACATCAAAATTTTCGGCAATTTTCACAAAACTTCGCCAAATCTTTAAATACAGTTTCACTATGAAAGTGAAGACACGACATAATAAATAAGGAATAGCTATTAGAAAGGAGTAATAACTTGGCAAAAATGTGATGTAGAAGTTGTTTGGAATCTGGACAAGTCCATGTAAGCTACATTGTACACAAGTATCTTATTAATTTCAATAGGCTTCCCCTCCCCTCCTTTTTCAACAATTTTTCAACAATTTTTGACAGTTTTGGTAATACTATAAAAGGTGCAGCGATATCAAAGCAACTAAACGGGCATATTATCACAACAGCTAGGCAAAAGATTAATCTGGTTTTGTGTTAAAATGTGCATTTTGGTATTCTTCTGTTATCCTCATCTGTCATCGATGGTTTTTATCCTGAAGCAGATAAAACAAATAACAATGTTAATAATAATTAATAATAATAAAGTTAAGTATAATCTCAAAACGACAAATACACAGCTTATATATATATATATATATATATATATATATATATATATATATATATATATATATATATATATATATACACCTGTGTATCAGTTACATTAAGTAGCTAATATGTCATTTAATAGAATTACAATAAGCAAGACATCATTTGTTATATGCTGGAATTTTAAAACAACATGGATGTGCTCTACAAGCAAATTCATACCTTGAAATGCCTGTTTTACTATGTGAGCATGCAGATCTTTTTACAAATTCTATGACAATCATCAATAAGAGGGACCGAAATTATGGAATTACCTTTTCAAACAAATTTATCATAAATTACTGAGGAAAGATATGGTGCAGTAATAACAAAACAAAGCTGTGCAGTGGATATGCAGAATTAGAATGACTGGAATAAAGTATATTGTAATATGTGTTGGTAGTAAAAATTATGAATACAGTCCATCTCCATGATCATATTACCTAACCTTAAAACTGTGTTGGTATCCCTCACTGGCATCCCCAAATTCTCTGCCATGACAACGTTGTTGATACTCTGAGCTTTACCTTAACTAATGGTGGCTGTGACCTGTGGCTGTGACTGCAATGTATCCAAAAAGTACACATACATAATGTCCTAGAGTGCATAAGTTAGCTAACGTCAATGATATTGTATGGACTTATAAAATGTTCAGGTATGGGCAATGCAAATGTGTGAAGTTCGTGCATCCAGGATTACTTCACCTGGTTTAACCTAATGTGTGATGACTAGAGCCCGGATTTTTATGTAATTACATATTTTAAATCCTGCATAATACTTCAATGAGAAGTAAAAATGTTGGTGAATTACGTCATTTGGGACCCGCTTACAAATTTTTATTTTACATTTTTTTTACATATTTTGCACGTTTCTACATATTTTAACGATGTTACACAAAACGTACATATTTTCTGGGTTTCGTTACAATTTTATTATTTTTTAAAAAATATTGTAGCCACATTATAAACTACTATTTTCACAAGTTTTTCTGAAAGCAACAAAAATCAATCTGCGAAATAGGATGCAAGTTAAATTAAGAATGCGATAATAAGCGCCTCGCCTCGTTCTGATTCTTGTCCGTTTATATCATATCGACAATGTTGACCTCCAGTGTCACGTTTCTCGAAGCGTTTTGGGCATTTACAAGAACTGGAGAAATTGATTGTTACCATTGTTGCAATAATCGGCATCTTCTAATATTATAATAGCTGCGAGGAAACAAAGTGAGCCGCTGGACAATCAGCAATATAGCGAGGCGATAATACTGCAGTTAGTTTCTTGCAAGTCTTAGTAAAATGGCACCAGTTGCGTCCTCGCTATCCTGCAAGTTGAATTCATGGGTGAAATTAGATAGCGCCTTTCCAACCGACGGAAAAGTAATCGTCTGTCAAGCATGCGGTAAAAGAATTGGCTGTTCCATGAAATCTCAATTGGAACAACATATCAAAAGTGCTCTTCACATACGCGACAAACACCTAGTCTTCTAGAAAGCAAGTTCTGCTGACAAAAATGCAACAGGAACTGTCCTGAAATGATTTTTAAAGACCTGTGCAGTGCAATTATTGCAGCTAATATTGCGTGGCATAAACTTCAATTTCCTCAATTTCGTTCCTTTCTAGAAAAATATTGCAAGAAAGTTATTCCTGGCAAATCTACTCTGAGGAAAATGTATCTTCATGTGTGTTATGGAGAAGCAGTTGCTCATATACCGAATGAAATTGGAGACTCCTTTATTTGGTTGCCGTCGATGAAACTACAGATGACATGAGTCGCTCGGTACATAGCAAATTTAGTAGTAGGAAAACTAGATTCCAAAAGTCCAGCAAAACCATTTCTAATCTGTTGCAAGGTGTTAGAACAAACAAATCATTCTACAATTGCAAGATTTGTAAATTATGGGAGGAAGATTCTTTGGCCAGAGGGTGTGTGTGAGGAAAAGGTTTTAATTGGGTATTCAGATGCCATAGCGTACATGATTAAAGCTGCTGCTGCCCTTAAGGTTTTTTACCCGAATGTACCTGCTTGGCCCATGTATTGCAACGTATTGTTGAAGTAGTAAGAAGTAATTTTCGCTGTGTGAATAAGTTGATATCAGCAACAAAAAAAGGTCTTCGTGAAAGCACCGCACAGAATTCAGTGCTATCAAATCATCCCCAACATGTCCATTTGCCTCCTGAGCCGGTACTTACAAAATGGGGCACGTGGTTAGAAGTTGTGAACTTGTATTGTGAACATTTTGAAGGAGCCCAGTCAGTGGTGAACATGTTCTCTTCAGAAGTACCTGCTTCCATACGTGAATCTCAGGACATCTTTAAAGATTCGAAAGTGACAAGCTCCTGAGCTTACATCAGAAGTATGTAACTTCGGCTGGTTGCCTAGCACCATCAAGACATCAGGTTCCCTTCTTCACGAATCTATGGATTTAATGGAACATGCACCACAGAAGCTTAGTGTAGTTGCAGGAGATGGAGGAAGGAAGGTGGGTTTAAAATTCAAAGCTATGCTAAATAGGAATCCATAGTACTCTACGCTTGTGTCCGTGTCTAAAGTGCTAAATGGTGACAGTGTCGATTTACCAAAACATTTCTCTGCAAATGAGATTGCTATGCTAAAATATGCTCTGTTACTTCGTGTGACGTGGAGAGAACCTTCTCTGCTTATAATAACATTTTATCCGATAGGAGACAAACAATGACCCCTGAAAATATGGAAAAGTATATGGTTATTCACTGTATGTTGAAAGAAGCAACAGACTTAAAATGAAAATGCCTGGTTGTTCATTGTATGTCAAGAGATAGAAAACTGAAAATGCATCCTCATGATAAAACTTAATTATTTTGAATTGATTGTTTCACTTATTGATAAATCGGTTCAGTATTTCAACATTGCTTTACGGTCTAAAATTTAAGTAAAATAATTATGTGAAATGAGTAAGTTTAATGAACATAAACCAAAACACATTTTTTATTTCGTGATTATCTACTTGAAAATAAATTTTAAGTAAATTCTGCATAAAACAAAGCATTTTCCCTATAATTAATTCTATATTTAGTAAATTGTAACTGATTGTAATTAATTTATGTGCTTACAGACCCATCAAATTACAAAATTCTGGGTAATTTGCAGTCTGCATGTAGATTTGAGGTGGTAATCTTAGCATTTGGATTATTACATATTTTGTTGATATTACATATTTAAATACTAGGGCTAGGAAGTTCATGCATTTACATGTTTTTTCATAGGGGTTAAAATGTATGCTTTTACATTATGTGCACGAATTATGGAATTTTCAGTTATTTGGACGTGATTTTATGGTGCATATAACTGCATATTTTCTTGATTTTTGATAAATGCATATTATTTCAATACTATAGCCCCTATATTGCATATTTTAATGGTTTTTATGGGTTTTTTTTATTATTTTTTCCATCTGGATAATATTTATCATATTGGTAGTATTGCACATGATACAAATCACAAAGATTTCAATATTATAGCCCCTATCTTGCATATTTTTTCCATCTGTATAATATTTTTCATATTGGTAGTAGTGCACATGATGATAGAGCTCGCGAGGTGGCGAGAACTAATGTGGAGTCATGTTGTCATGAAGTGAATCCCCTGTTTTCATCCTTTCATTATTTATGCAGGTGCGTAGAGAATAATCAGTGTGTTATCTGAGACGTTTATAATAACAAAGATAAAGTGCAGGTCAATGCTTGCCTGGCCACCAGTTGTTGCGCCTTGGTTTTCAAACGTAAGTGTTGTGAACTGGAGCGTGTGAGTAAAATGTAGGAAGTGAGAAAAGATTTCAAATAGTTCAGCACATAAACACAGCAAAGCATAAGGAGAATTTAATCAGAAAATTTGCAAACAAAGAACCTTCAAAAACAGCTAGTAGAGTGTTTAGGAAGTAGGGTTATTGAATTTTCCTATGACTTGTACCATGCATCTTTAGCTGCTGATATTCCCTTGTTCAAAATTAATAAACCGACATTTAAAAACCTATATCAACCTTCTTGTCAAGTACACGTGACAACATGTGTCTGAAGAAAGTACACTGCGTAAGACATGTAGTACATTATTACAATAACGTATTGTCGAATACACAAAATGACTTAGCGGTTCAGTTTGTATGGTTTTCTGTTGACGAAACCCCTGATTTTGAGCGCCATTCTATTACGAATATAATCGTGGGTGCTTTAAATAATGAACTAAAGACTACACCTTATATTCTTAATGTGTGCAAATTGTCGGCCACTGACAATGTAACTGTGACCCAGTTTGTGATGGACTCTTTCAAATTACTATGGCCGCGTGGAATCAAATACGACAGGTTAGTTTTATTTGTTACTGATGCAGGTCCTTATATGGTAAAATCAGGACAAACTCTGAAAGGTATTTTTCTTAACTTAATTCATATAACTTGCTTGGCACACGCTCATCATCGCATTTCTGAGACAATACGTGATTATTTCCCATTGGTAGATAGATTTGTGTCCAGTACAAAGAGAATTTTTGTTAAATCTCCTAAAAAAGTTGTTTAGATCAACAACACCTAAAATACGACTTCCTCCCGCACCAGTGTTAACTGGGCGGGGAACATGGGTCGATGCAGTTTTATATTATGCTGAGCACTTAGAAATAGTCAAAGAGGTTATTAATTCATTGGACTCGAAAGATGCTTTATCAACAGAAACTACAAAATATTCTGTTAGGCACTGGGTTAAAGGAGGATCTTAGTTTCATATCTGCCCATTTTTCTTTCTTACCAACAGCCATAACGGCATTGGAAGCTGTAGGATCTCCTTTGCATGAATCACTTACTGTCTTTCAAAAAAAACAATACGTGATCTAAGTTCGGTTCTTGGTAGCATAGGAAAAAAAGTGAAAGAAAAAGTGATATAATTATGTAATTTCAAAAAATTCTGGTTATAAACAGATGTGCGATATTCTAGATATCCTCAAAAGGAAACCATCTGTCATACCAAGAGACTTCACTCTCTCTGTGAAGCAGTTAACATAATTTAAATATGCCCCGATAACATCTTGTGACGTGGAGAGAAGTTTTTCACGTTACAAAAGTGTTTTGCGAGACAACAGACGATGTTTTACAGTTGAAAATTTGTGCAAAGTGTTGGTTGTGAACTGCAATTTAGCAGTTAATAATAGCAGCGGGACCACCTCTGCTTCAACCTCTAAGGAATAAGGTAACTTTATTTATTATTTATACTAACTTGTCTTGTCTACTGCAAAGGGACATTAATTGTTTTAATTAAATAGTGCATATTTCTTGGCATATTTTCAGGTTTTTAAGAGCACATTGGCATGCATATTTCAGTGTTTTATAGGGCATGAACTTCCGAGCCCTATTCATTACATATTTTGATGTTTTTTGTTACATAAATATGTACATATTTCGCACCTTGATATTACATAAAAATCCGGGCTTTAGTGATGACACTTCGACTTGCATGCAAATTTTCCATTAATGGATAGATGCATTGGCACAGACATGGTTCTCGTGTTTAAAACACCCATAAACAACCAACAAGTCTAGCGCAAAAGATGCTCACTCTGTAGAATAGACTAATAGGCATAAGTGAAGAATGTTTTATGATACTTCACACATTTCTACTGATTTATAATATGCATCCTTTTTGTGTTTGCTGTAGTATATCTATACGTCCATTCGATTTTCCTCGGCACCACGGATTAGCCTTTTATTTATAGAGAAAGTAAAAATTGCTTAGAAATTAAAATATATCACCTAATACACGCTAATAAAGCAGTCGTAAATTTTGGCAAAAATACATCTGGCTCAGATCTTTCCAATTTAATTCCTCAAAACTGAAACTACCACACTGTCCACAGCACAGAAAAATGTGCTGGAAAAGCTTTGATGAAGTGGACATTGAAAATTTGGTAACTCAAGTTTGCAGCCCACTCATTGTTGCAAAGAATGTCGACTCTCAAGAAGTTTTATAATGTCGTTGATTTGGAATGGCAAAATAGTCTGGTGGCTTTCTTGGTATCCTGTTTTGTTTCAATTCATGGAGGAATCATACTTCTTGAGCTTAGGAGATGATTGTGAACAAATTATATGAAAATTTGTTTTAAGTGGCTTTAAAATGGCTCTACAGTCTCTAGAACAGATTATGTTCCTACTCCAGAAAACTATTTATATTTATACCACAATGTATTAGGAATTTTTCACAATTAATTTTAGAACTGGAAGAAAGTGAACGCACTTCTCAACAAGGGAACGGTAATAGTTTATTATATGAACTCAAATACAGACTAGATAATAGCTTCTAAAGCAATAATGTTTCTTTTGTCTTAGAAACACTCCTGCTTAGAATAGACAACAGTTGAAATCAATATTGAACAAATGTTCTGCATTGCTATTGGATGAACGTTTCGATTTTCCTGAGAAAAGGCGAATGCATTATTTCAGGGCCTTCAGTCTCACAAAGGATATAAAATGTAATGAAATTGAAAATGATATAAACAAAATTGACTTGTAATATTATGGACACGGATATTCTGTATTCGGAATACTACTTCCTATATATATGTTGTTAGCTAATGCTGGATTTCTGACATGGAAGCCATTAATCCTCTTGCTCTTCAGTATTTTTCACTGATGATATTGAAGAGAGCAAATAGCAGTAATAGTAACCGCTTTTTAGAGAGCACCATATTTTTATGTTTTGCCGGTCACATCGCTCTCTCACAACCCCCAGAATGTCTGGAGGACCACACCTGTCGTTGGTTTACGGGTCTCACCGACCTGACCGGGAGAATTATCAATATAAATTCATAAATTCACCGACCATATCCTCTGATTACCAATCACAGGACGTATTACATGCCATGACAGGTCAGCATGTTAGGGGTTAAGATTTTATATATATCAAAACAAATACATATGATTCAAACTGCATCTTCTGATCTCTACAAAACCTGGAATTGATTCTTTACTTAATCTGCTTGTAATTGTTAATAGAAGAACACGGGCAAAGTGAAGATGTTAAGGGAATTAATCTTTTCAAAGGAAAACTCAAATGGAAATAAAGGAGCCCAAAAGATTAAACGATAACTTCTCTAGTAAGTAAAATGTCTATATTATGATTAAAATATGATAAATAAGCCAAGAGCACATTTGATAAGGACGAATACATTCCTCCACTTTGCTTTGGCCTTGAGGGTGAAGTGGATTTTAGAGAGTCAATCTTATTAATACTCAGTTTGTTTATATTTCAGTAACAAACTATAATAAATGGAACGTGTAATTTAATGTTGCCAAGAGCTAAATTTGTTAAAATGCTCATTGATTTTCATCACAATCGAACCCTTCAGTATCTGAACATAATTCATGTTCCATGGTTCACACACACACGCACGCACGCACGCGCGCGCACACACACACACACACACACACACACACACACACACACACACACTACCACCACCACTACCACAGCCACCGCCACCACCACCACTACCATCACCACCACCACCGCCGCCACCACCACCACCGCCGCCGTCGCCGCCACCACCGCCACCAGCACCACCACCAGCACCACCGCCGCCGTCACCGCCGCCACCACCACCACTACCACCGCCACCGCCACCTCACCACCACCAGCACCACCACCGCCGCCACCACCACCACCGCCACCTCACCACCACCAGCACCACCGTCGCCGCCACCACCATCACCACCGCCACCTCACCACCACCAGCACCACCGCCGCCACCTCACCACCACCAACACCACCACCACCACCGCCACCTCACCACCACCAGCACCACCGCCGCCGCCACCACAACTACCACCGCCACCTCACCACCAGCACCACCGCCGCCGCCACCACCACCACCGCCACCTCACCACCACCAGCACCACCACCGCCGCCACCACCACCGCCACCACTACCACCACCGCCGCCGTCGCCGCCACCACCGCCACCAGCACCACCACCAGCACCACCGCCGCCGTCACCGCCACCACCACCACTACCACCGCCACCGCCACTTCACCACCACCAGCACCACCGCCGCCGCCACCACCACCACCACCGCCACCTCACCACCACCAGCACCACCGCCGCCACCACCACCGCCACCTCACCACCACCAGCACCACCGCCGCCGCCACCACCACCACCGCCACCTCACCACCACCAACACCACCACCACCGCCACCTCACCACCACCAGCACCACCGCCGCCGCCACCACCACTACCACCGCCACCTCACCACCACCAGCACCACCGCCGCCGTCACCACCACCACCACCGCCACCTCACCACCACCAGCACCACCGCCGCCGCCACCACCACCACCGCCACCTCACCACCACCACCAGCACCACCACCGCCACCTCACCACCACCAGCACCACCGCCGCCGCCACCACCACTACCACCGCCACCTCACCACCACCAGCACCACCGCCGCCGCCACCACCACCGCCACCACCGCCACCACCACTTTAATTTAATTTTTCTTTTCGCGGCAAAAGGCGGTTGAATTTCTCTCGGGTTGTAAGTCACAGATTAATTTGGGGCAGTATTCATCCATGCAGGTATGGAATCAGTTGTAAGATTGGGGTGATGTTCTTCCTCAACACTGATGGAAGTCTGTTACTGTGGTACTAGCTCACTGCACTTCTCTAGAAGCAAACTACATTAAAAATCGGAAGTCTTGCACTCACATGACTTGTACTAACTACTCCTACAAACACTTATTGCCCTATCTTCTTCATGTTAGTCGAAATAAACATTTGCAAAAATTATCTTATTGCTCATTTTCTTGTGGTTGCAAGGGGAATCTGGGAATACAGTAGGTTTTGAGCAATAGTCAAAACTTAAAGGTTTGAAATTCCGTTCTCTTTGCACGGCTAAAATAAAAAAAAAAATGAATAACGACTTTCCATTTATGGAAAGTGTAAGTTTTACAAACTTCACACAAATAACAAGGAATATCTCCGAAATGGTTCACTGCACAAAAAATCCATTTGGACATACTTTGTATGTTTTAACAAGATCTTCATTTTTGTACAGTAAGATTTGGTCTAGGTATCTTTTACGATTTACCAGTTATACAAAAGTCATCAAGAGTAAACAGGACTACGTGAGTTATAGCCATAAATATATCTTAAACATATGGCATTCTAATAAAAATCGTTGAAGCTGTTTTCGAGAAAACCAACACATATTTCCGTTGGAATCTCGGCATCCAAATTTTGGGTGGAATACAATACTTCCCCTACTTACTGTACGTAGTAGAGAAAGTGAAAATACATACTGATCAAAGGGAAATATTGTGCTGTTCCGAGCAGGGGTTTCTAATTTGCTCTGAAGCACTCTAGATTTAAAATTGGAGATTATGTATAATTTAATAGAACATAACACAAAACAGTCAGTTCATAAAATAAACACCATTTAAATATTTACCTTTTATTTTAAAAAAAAATAATCATTTACGGTGATTCTAATATTCTTTGCGCTTCAAATTGTGCAGAGAAAATTACTGAAAGAAACAGTCTCAGTATAAAATGAACAGGCTTCAGTCTGTTAGGTGGGAAATGTCATACTTCAAGAACATATGTTGCCAGTGCTGTTCTCCTTCAACTCTGGGAAAAATACGTACAGTGTTTCCATTCTGGCCTTCCATCCCTTATACGTACTCTCTGTTTTGTGTAACAGAACGAGTGTTTTCGATAATGGGACATGTTTGGATGATAATCGTGATAAGGTTGATCTGCCTGCCTCTGTACGGTGACGATACCATGTCTGCCTCACGTCCAAGAGGTTGTGAGTTCGAGGGTGAGTAATCCGGATAAGGTTGTTTTCCGAGGGTTTCCCTCACCCGGCATTCCTCTTCTCAGGATAACTTAAAAGCTCTATGGACCTCGGGCTCATTTGAGCACAATCCCACCTATTTCATTCTTTCACCGTCCGATAGGACACTACGTTGGAGGACGTTAGTAAAAAAGGTAATAGGGGCAGTGGCGGTTCCTGGGTGATCGCATACTCGCAACTGCACATCCACTAATTTTTTACGCATGTGAATGTGTCTTTACTTTTATAGACATGCATATGAGAAAGTCGAATGTCTAGCTTTCTTCTATGTGAACTTGCTCGTTTAATTTTCCCGCGCCCTCTTTAGCAAATGTCAGCGCAGTCAGTCAACAGGTTGAGACGCATAAACCCGATTTTGCGACTGGCGAAGGTAGCTTTTAGGCGAGAGGTACGCGGGTAGTACGGCGAGTTAAGGCAGCATGATCGACAAGGCCTACACATGCGATTCTTACCGCGCAAGCGCACTACGTTGTCGTTCAAGTCCCTCTGTTTGCCTTGCTACGAGCATTTCCCTCCCGTTGTTTAGCAGAACCTACTAGGCAGCCAATGTGATGGTTCTAAATATAATGTAGCCATCTTCTATATTAAAATGACAGTTATATTAATGTTATAAACACAATTACATCTAATCTTATTAAGCGATTATAAATGCATATAATTACTCTTCATATCGTAATTTACTTAGGCAAATACTTCAGTTATTTTGTTAGTCTTTATTACTGTTTGTTATGTTTTTGTTCTGGCAGCAAATTGCATGCAGTTGTGTCTGCACATAGCGGGAAATTTGAATCTGTGAAAGTGCTGAAATGAGTAACACGGCGAAACTGGAGATGAATCTTTCGGGTTTATTCTTAGAAGAGAAGCTGTTTTCCGTGCTTATTGTTTGCGAGTGAGAGAAACGGCATCTGTAAAAATAATAGTTCTTGGATATTGGTAATTTAAAACAAAAAATAGCAAAACATAAGAGCTCAATTGCCCATATGAAATGCGAATTAGAATTGCGTGATGTGTGTCAGAGAAAGAAAGGGAGTAAAGGTGGAGAGGATGCAATATACTGCACACCCACTGCGACAAGTCACGAGCCGCCACTGAATAGGAGTGATGAAGATGTGTTTAAAATAGAAATTAAATTAAATGTAAGTCAATGAAATATTGTGAATATTATGACTGCCTACTGTGATGAAAGCGATAGTTGGTTTTACTTAATTGTAATAATTGTAAATGACTGGTTAATGTGACACTAAATTGATCTTTGTTGCAAACCTAAGACTAAGTAGTGTATAAATATTGTTTCTTGGATGCATATCTTGATATTTCCCATGCACCAAAACAAAGTGTCCGGGGATGTGATAATATAAAAGTGGTAACCCTAGGAGAGAATAATCCCAGTTAAGGAAAAGTATCACTTGGGAAGTGAACTGGGAATCTTTGGGTTTAAGAGCCAGCATGCTATGACCGGGTAGCAGAGACAATAATGTAACTTTAGTGAACGATAAATGTTTCTTGGTTTATGCTCCTTCCTTTTCTCTTTGCTAGAGGTTTAATCCCAAACTCTTTTCTTCAATTTAAATAGTGTCGTACATATTAGTGATATACATACCTCTACAGCTTTCTTCGAAAATAAAGAACTTTCAGAAGATTGAGCCCACGGTTAGAAAGCCTTATTCTAACTTTTAGAATAGTTGGTAATTGAATGAGCACTGTTGCAAGGAGTTGGTGCGCACAGAGGGATGCCATTCATCACATTCTGGCGAAGTTTCAAACACCGCGAAATTCTTCGTGCTAACTGGTTTCTGAAACACGGCTAAGAATAGCATCCGAAAACTGGAGTAGTGTGTCATTCTTCCATATTTACTAGAAGTCGGAGTTCCGTACGTACCTCTTCGCAGAACTTGTCTTATCGTTTAAAATTAAACTGCGTGGTGCTAAATAATAAAGTATGTAGAAGGTCCTACAGGTAGCAACAGAAGGAAGTGTTAGGCGATCGCTTCTGCTTTGTAATCCCTATGACATCATACGAGTGAACGTGTTCAGTTAATGCTGGTACATTAACTTCAGCACATTGAGGTTGCAGGCACTAAATAGTTACTGTATTGCTCTCAAGTGTTTGCAAGCAGTAAAATCTGCCAAAAGTGCTCATGCGGCCATGGACTAAATCCTCCATAAACACTCAAATGAATCATTCACATGTATATTCACTACATATGACAAATGAGCGTTACGTTATTAAGCTCTCCAGGACAGCTGTACACTTATGTAAAGCACAAAGGGCAGTCCGTAACTGCCGGCATTTTGCTGACGACTGAAGAGTGATTTAAATACCCTTATGTGAACAATGAAATCGATACTTTATTTCTATGGTCATATCGAGGACATTGACTGGAAAAACTCCTGATGGTGTTAACAGCTCCTTGGACTGTAGATTCGCAGCATTTATTTTTATTCATGTGTACCTATAACATTCTGACATTCACTTCCACGTATGTTTCTAGTCTAGACGGTGGGGAAAATTATTTTCGTAAATAGAAAGTCCCTCGTTCCCGCCACTAATCGAGAATCTCTAGGATGAGATCACACGACCACGTAGATAATCCGCTATATTTGATCCTACAAGAGTAAAACAAATACTCTTGGTACAAGGTGACTGTTCGTACCTACGTAATTATTTTTTCACACAATTGTCCTGGCGAAGTATACACTTCTCTCAATTTGTGACGAGTGTCTAGAATGTTTCGCTTTGGCGACGAGACCAAAGCCTTACTTCTGCCTCCATTTGCATTCTCAGAGTCAAAGTAATGTCCCCTCAGGTGTTCTATAAGTTTTGGAAATAGATGAAACTCTGGTGATGTCACATCGGAACTTACTGGAGCGAAACCAAAACGCTTAATCTGTTGTGTGTGTGTAAATTTTCCAGAATCCCAGTTCTATGATTATCTGTGGCCTGCACACACTCCCTTGGCATGCGACACCGAACTGACAGATATGATTCTCTCTAATGAGCTCATGACATGATTCCGATGGACGATAGGTATCAGTTGCAACACCTTGCCTTCCACTGCGTCCTTTGTCACACAACTTAAACGTTGCAGCATAAGCGGACCAATGACTCACGGTGCTGAATTGACACATTGATCATAAACTTCCTTCAATTTCCGATCAATCAGGGCAACATATTCTATTGTTAAAAACTACCACGGAACGCTTTTTCAGACGCTCCGATACAGTATTAGAACATACCGCCATGTTTCATATTATAATTCAGTTCTCTATTAACAGACGTCATGGAAAGTGGAAAAATTAACTGAAAGTAATTAATTGTCTATTAATAACATTTCTAACCATATTTGGAGCAATGGAAGGGAGCTGAGGAAATATGAAGCATTTCTTTTCAGCACTCCCATCACATTGCGGATATCCACGAGTAGAAATAGGGACCGTGAATCGCAAGTGGAAGTGGAACAGCTATGCCAAAGGACTTTTCCAAGTCTGACTGATGTAGATTTGAACCGGAACACTTGTGATGCTAGTTTGTCAGGTTCGACAGAAATCCGATTGCAAAGTTTTCTTTGAGCTTTCCAGGGCTCCCTTGCTTATTTTGTCAGTTATACCACAATCACAAACTTGTCGCAATTCTTATGTTCAGTTTTACCGGGATTAAATGTGTTCCCCGTACACGTCATGAAGAGGCCAACTACCGCGATTCATTGTAACTGGTGACAAGATAGCCCATTATCTCTGTATCAAAAGGGTGGCTTACGGACACGGAACATCTTATTGTAACGCAGAAAGCAAACAAGTTCGAAATAGTTATATCCGTTATATAATTAATATAGCAGTTCCTCGGGTATTAGATGTACAGTTTAAACAAGATTATCCATATTCCAACAAGGACGTAAATATTCATTCCGTCTTACAAATTTCATGTATTTTTCCCATTTACAACTTCAATAAAATAATTTGTTGCCTTTGAAACTAGATGAAAAGTGACTTTTCTGAACAAAGCGTAAACATTAACTTAATGTAATTTCTAATATGTCCTCATATACTCACTTTAAAACGAAAGACATGACTAAACTTATTATGTTCTAAATTTACTATTCTGCTGTGTCATTCTTACATTTGTAACGGCATTTTCTTTCGCCGAATTATATACCTGCTGTCTTTCAAATTTGAAACGTTTCTTGAACAAGTAGTAGATCTAGCCCAAACGTTGTGCGACGTGTACACACACAGACACACACACAAACACACACACACAAACACAGACACACACGCAGATAAATGTTTACTTTTCGGCGGAATACATCGTAAATGGAGAACCAACCGAAATGCTGAGTAACGACCAAGCACAACGAACGACCGCCCAAGGTCTATATCACTGTCCAAAATATAACAAACACTTTAATTCAAATTTTCACCGCTTAAAACTGTTTTATTGAAGGATTATATTTTAATCTTGATCTTTCATACTTCAAGTATATATATTATACCATAAATTGTTGCACTATAAGTCAATGTTAATTTTACTTCCTTGTAATTTATGAAACAACTGAAGTCAGCCTCTATTAGCTCTGTTTTACTGGTTATAATGATTTTAGAGGGCTTAGGCAAGATGATGATTCACATTTCATTTTGTTAGTCACTTATATATCTTAAACCTTTTACAACAATTTTCATACCAAAATCAAGAAAAATCCATACATTAGCAATGGGCGATACATTGATTTCAAAACAAATAAACCAAGGACATACTAGAGTTCGCCTGTATAAGACCTTGGCAAGACCTGCACTTTGTTACGGAAGTGAAGCATGGACATCGAGGAATAAAAATGAAAGCAGAATAACGGTTGCTGAAGTGAAATTCATGAAGTATACAGCAGGATATACAAAATGGGATCATAAAAACAACTAAGATGTACTAGAAGAACTACAAGTAGAACCTGTAATTAACTACATAAGGTATTATCAAAAGAACTGATTAAACCATCTACATCGCATGCATAGAAACATTCTCATAAAAGTCATGATTCACTATCGCCCAAGTGTCATTCAGAGAAACGCTGGGCTGAAAACTTAAATGTGAGGTAGTAACAAGCCTTGTGGCCTAATACTTGGAACGAAGAAGAAGAAGAAGAAGAAGAAGAAGAAGAAGAAGAAGAAGAAGAAGAAGAAGAAGAAGAAGAAGAAGAAGAAGAAGAAGAAAAAGAAGAGACAAACCAGCTGGGCAATTACATTTTCTGTGTCAATGAAGTTTTAATGCACGTTAATGCAATCGTCGGTTGGTACGTGCTGCCAAATCTCTGCCTTCACGCTGTAAATCAAGAGTCGTTGATTTTAGCACTCACACAGTTTAGCAACACAACCTTCAATCTCAGTAAACTTGTCAATCCTGAAGGAAGAAACATGATCCTGTTTGCCTCTTGTGCTTTACATTACCGGCAAGTATATGAAACTTATTGCCTGAAATCCATTAATCCAGCTGCCTGTCTGGAAACTTAATTAGAGACAGTAGACCTTTTTCAATGCAGTAGGTATTGCATCTACGAACTCGGAATATAACTTGGAGTAAATAGAGAGTAAACAGGATGTCCCAAAAAACACCGACAGCGCTTAGTACGTTATGTGGGACGGCAAAATAATCAGTTTTGAAATAGGAACCATTGTCCGGAAATGCACGGTATGTACGCTGTAGCTGTAGCGCATTGAAGTGTGAGATGGTTGTATGTACGTTCACATTTCATCAATAAACCCAACATCGACCTGCCTACATTAGGAACGGTCTTCGAACTGTGTACATCCTACGTCATTGCAGAGGTTATTTCGGTAGTGGTGAGTCTTATGCACATGACCCAATATGTGCGGTTGTCTTTGAAGATTTTCAATCGCTTCGTGGACTCGAGCCATAAGGTCCTCCGCTGACGTTACCCCATATTCTTTCGTATGGTATGTAATACACTAAATTCACTTTCTTTCGATGTTTTGAGTGTTATTCTCGCATAGTACGATATTTGTGTCGTATTATTGCATAAAAAGTATAAATGAATGCAATGATGCTGAGGGATTAATTTTCTAAAATAATTATTTTATTTTCTTGTGCCTGACACCTTTTCTCGTAGTTTTTGTGCCTGTTGATATTTTCTAACATGAAAAAGGTATAATGCTTGCTTACATCCATTGTAAGCTAACGAAGCATTGACAGTGCACGGCGGAAGTAAGTTCTTTAGTATGGTGATAACAGTCGACATTTATAGAGAAATGCCTTTGAATGTGGGCATTTAAAGCAACATATTAGATATTAATTTCTGGAAGAATGATTGACAGTTGAAGCAGGCGTATTCCCTGTGTTATCCACAGCAATTGCAATCAATATCTTCTAGAGCTTTGTGTTCTAAAATTTTGGTAGTATTGCATAAATATGATAATATTGTATAATATATTTTGCATAGGCTATATAAATAATGATGTTCCCGTTAAGACAGAAAAGGCGGCGCCGTGGCCGAGCGGTTAGCGCGCTCGCCTACCACCTAGGCGGCCCGGGTTCGATCCTAGGGACCCGCATGTGGTATTCGTGGTGGACGAAGCGGCGTCAGGGCGGGTTTTCTCCGGGTGCTCCGGTTTCCCCCGCCATCTCATTCCACCGGTGCTCCATCTTCATTCCATGTATCATCAGTGTCACCGCCTGCGGTGCCGTAGTAGTAAAAGCGGGCGTTAAACACTACAACAACAACAACGTTAAGACAGAAAGGAAGGGGAAAAAAGTTATGAGGTGGGTGGGATTCGATGCAAGCACACGGAGCCACTCTGGGTCCGCATTAACACGTTTAAATGCTCTGAGTACAGGAATTGAGTGTGGATTTTAAGCTTACTTCGGTAAGCAAAGGGTTCAACACTGGCATCGTTTTTTTTTTTTTTTTTTTTTTTTACTTCTGGTCCACTATTTAAACAAAACCCAATAGGAACATATTTCCTGCAGACGTAGTAACGTTGAATTTGAAGTACTTACGCGTAAATTTAGCGTGATTATCGATATTGAAATATCGCTTTTCAAAGTTGCGAGGTTGGCTGTCATTCCCTCTGAACAGCAAGGGAAGCATAGGTATATGACAAAGTTCATTCTCATACCATCTATTTAGGAACGCCTGAGAATTAGGTGACCCTTTGCACAGGTCTCACTGAAGTTGGTTATTTACTATTGTGAAGGATAGTACATTTGAAACTCTTCATATAAACATTTTCATCGCATATATGTGAATTGTTGCATGGGACACCTGAACCTCAATGGAAACATTCCTAAATAGAGAAAATATGAATATTTTTGTATACCACACAAGCGCTTCAATTGTTTGCGTAATTCGTTCACTAGAAACGATTGACGAATGTTGACTCGAAGCTTCTTTCGTGTTCTGGTAGATCAAGGAACACTACAATTTTGTTTGCAACTGCAGAATGTTTATCTCTCTCTCCCAAATTACATGACCCAATTTCTGCATCACCACGCCTCTCCAACTCTGCTGATGATGCTCCTAAGTAGCGTGGGTGGAGGACGTCTTGCATCCAATCAGCTTCTATAAAAAGATGCACGATGACAAGAAGGAAGAGCATTCCACGGGCTTTACACAAAGTTCAAAATACGATCAGTTGCAGCTAACTTTGTGTATCTCCCTTTGATTCGTTAATATTTTCATTCTGTAACCAAATTAAACACGTGCTATACATTAAATCCTTATCGGAGATATGGAAGTATCTTGCATTCCATTAGTAATATCTTGCAAAGAAATTTATAATATCCCATACACCCTATTGCACGTAAGCTAAATTTCATCTTCATCGACCATTCTCTTGCTCTCTCTCTCTCTCTCTCTCTCTCTCTCTCTCTCTCTCTCTCTCTCTCGCTCACAAGAGAAAAATTAAGGAATGTCACAGAAATAAAGACGGGAAGATGCTTACAATATACGTACAATTGCGTCACACATTTTTTTCACATCCTTAACTATCCTTTTGCATCCTATTTCCTACACATCTGCTCGTTCTGGTTTGAATTTTGCAGTATTTTAAGGAATGCAGTTCCTAGTGTGGATTTTTCTTGCTCTCGAGTTCATGCAAAGAATATGTAATATCAGGTAGGCATAAAAGCATTGTATAGTCTTGCATAAAAATGCGTACTAAACCATTTTGTTAATTACATTATCATGTCATGATTAACAGAAAATGGATAGAAATATAGGATGTTTGAGAATAATTTGTAGAACAAATGTCAGTAGGTAGGAAAAGTCACGAAACTGTAACAATTCAGATCTTTTTCAGGGATTTCAGGAAGTATTTTCAGTGGACCGTGTTGATCCAGAAGTGCTAACTTTATGCACAACGTGTGCCTATGCACCATTACAACACAACGTGGTAATGCCTAAGTGGAAAACAGAAAGTGGACGGAAATGATTTATACGAGGCAGGAAGCACTATTATTACACCATCTTGTAAGAAAATACGCTATATTGTAAAACGCCTAGAAAAATGTAATTAAGCGTTCATTTCGTCCCCAACTAAGAATCTTAAGTTGTAAGCTATAGATGGAGATTTTGTTGATCGAAGCTGTAAATAGAAAAACATCACAAAATTGATCAATGTTTACCAGAAGAGCATAAAATTATTAGGGAAACTTTTGAACATTAAATTGCTAACATGAAAAGAAGTATCTTAATAAATGATGTACAAATTCGCTTAAATACTGGGCAGCCATGTCCATAGCTTCATGTATGTACGTGTGGTGAGTATATTAATGGCCATGTTTTCAAGTTTCTAGAATTTGTATTTAATCATTATAAGAGAAAGATTAGTCGGAAGTAAGCATGAAACGTTCATGGAGTGTAATGACTGGTGTATCCTAATTGATAGAGTATTAACAGATCTTGGAACATTCGTATCTAAAAATCGGAAAAAATTTAGGACAACGCACCATTTTTCGCTTTATGTTTTCTCCTTTGAGTTTGTTTACTTTGAATCTCACCATTGCCACATATGAGGGACTGATCTAATTGTTCGAATTGCAATGAAAAAGTATTCCTTATTCTAATATAGTATAACCCAAGGTGCAACAGACTTTTGCAGGCGAAGGCCTACCGCCCAGCCGCAGCGTCCCTCTGCCCACCACAGGCGTCATGAGTGGGGTGCAGTACTAGAGGATGGTACGTGGTCAGCGCCTCGATCCCTCCCTGCCGGTTATGCGGTCTACGCAACCAGGGCCGGTACTTTTCAATCAAGTAACTCCCCATTTGGCCCCTCTTTGGTAGAAGGCTGAGTGCACCCCGGACGAGGTCCCTCAGTGGGAGAAAATCCCCATTTCGATACCCGGGTCTACGCTTGGTAAACAGCAGCACTACCACCGCGCTAGAGACATATTTAACTAATACAAAATAAAGTATAATTAAGTTTGAAATAGTAAAATCGAATGATTTTGTCCACTTTAAACTATTCTTTACCTAGTATCGTAAATTATCGCTTTTGGTGTCTCAGAAATGGCTTCAACAGCTTTTATTAAAATGCTTGTGTTTAAAATATTCGCATAAGATTTTTTTTTCTCAGAATCATGCAAAGTGTATGGAATTTTAAACACACCTACCGCATACCGACCCACTTTTAAAAAAAAAGTCTATCACTTCACTTATTATGTGTTATAGCGAAATGTGTAAATCTAAGTTGAAATTATTATTTATTTATGCCAACAAACTTATTGATGGTGTTTTAAACACACAAGCCGTGTGAATTTTTCAGTCCTGATTCCACCTCTAAGTTGAACGTTTATCGATTCATAACAAACAGATGGAGTAATGATATTTTGTAAGAATCTTCAGTAGAACTTGCAAGCCACATTAATGTATCACGTAACATTTGTTTCCGCAACATTTTGTCTATTATGAAACATTCTATGTTGCATCTTCTCCTAAAAGTTTAGCTGAGGGAAGTTTTGAAAATTTGAGATTATGTTCTTTCTACTTTCTTTACTTATAGTAAGTAGTAGCATCGATTTCGCGGAAATTCGTGTATTGAGACTACCTGAATCCAAAAGGCGCACTTTTTTATAAAATGATCTATGTATCGGTGTATGTGAACAGTACTACACAAAAACTAAATGTCGGTTAAAAACAGAACTTCTTATACAGGTACAACATCTTGCAAGGATGCGACAAGAAGACTCACCAAACTATCCTTTAGGTTAAGCAAATTTCGTACTTTTTGCTTTTACAAATTATGTCAACGTATATTTATTTAACCATATGTTTAAGATATTTGCATGCCAAATGAAACATTTATGTTTAATTTCCTGCAAATAGCTTGTAAAGTCTTCTTCTTTCTGAATGAATTTTGTGTACTCGGTAAACACCAACCAAAAGGCAGACAAAATCTCACTACACAAAAATCGCTTCCCTCACTTCGATTTTTACATAGATATGTTAGATTCTTAAACTACGCTTATAAAGAAATTCCTTAAAGAAGGGGAATTTTAAGAGCACTAAAAGGGATAATTCCTCAAAATGCCATGAAGAAGGACGTTCAAAATGTTTAAAGCTTTACAAGCATTCCTATTCATATAATTCATAACTGAATATATTTATGAACATTTAAATTTTCTTTAATAATAAATGTAATTCCATCTTCCAAAGTTTAGTATTGATGCAATAGCTATTATATGGGCAACACTTTTTGTTAGAAGGAAGTATCATTATTGAATACGCGGTGACGGCGCCGTGGCCGAGCAGTTAGCGCGCTCGCCTACCACCTAGGCGTCCTAGGCGGCCCGGGTTCGATCCCAGGGACCCGCATGTGGTATTCGTGGTGGACGAAGCGGCGTCTGGGTGGGTTTTCTCCGGGTACTCCGGTTTCCCCCGCCATCTCATTCCACCGGTGCTCCATCTTCATTCCATGTATCATCAGTGTCACCGCCTGTGGTGCCGTAGTAGTAAAAGCGGGCGTTAAACATTACACACACGAATACGCGGTTATGAAATAGACTCGTGAACGATTATTTAGCGTTACAAACCCTATGTCATGTTAGAAGGGACGCTCAGAGGCACCATTTGTTAAGGGGCTGGTAATGTGGTGAAGGTTACACCTCAGAGCCGACATGTAATACCAGTGTTATATGGTTTCTTTTACAAAAGTAAAGCCAATGACTTGCATCACAATGCTATAGGTGAGCTGCAGTTGTCACCTGGGCTGCGAGTTCCATGTTCAAAGAAACCTTCACGAATGCGAGTGAAGCAGGTTCGAGTTTACACGTCAAAGTCGACCCCCCGCGCCGTTAGAATTTACATTTTAAATACCTGAAAAAACTTCCTTACGAAGGGCTTGCCTTAATTCGTCAGCAATAGTGACCGGTTCGTGACCTAACCATGCAACGTGTTCTTGCAGGACATGACTGTCAGGTATGTGAATAGAATGTGAACATGTCCGGACTTTGATAAATTTTGTTCCGATATCTAAATTCTATAAATTTATCCTTAATGAAACGTTAACAAAATTATCATCGTCGCAATATTTAGGCATTGTAAGAAATTTGCTCATGTTTTTACTTTACTGCGTATGTTTCGAGATTCCTTGAATACATTAAAAGGGGCCAGGAAAGGATCTCTGTGTGTATGTGGGGGGGGGGGGGGGGTGGAGGTAGGGTGGATGCGTGCGTGCGTGTGTCTGTGAGCAGTGTAACTTAAAAAACAAAAAGTTGATGCATACGAAACTTTGTATTAAAATTCAGTCTCTTTCAAGAATGCAGCATGAAGATTTTCAAAAAAAGTTTTTTTTCATCCCAAATTTCCCATACAAGACAATTGTTTCCAAAATGTTGATTTTCTCAAAAATAGCTCTAACGATTTTCATTGAATTACCAAATATTCAAGACAGTTTGACGACAAATGATGTGTGTATGTATTTCTGGGAGTAGCCTTTGAAGTGCTCTTTATTCTGAATGACTGCGTAACTCGTGAAGCGTAAGAGTTAGACAAAATTTTACCACAAAAAAGTGTGTACGCCGTTAAAGTACATAATTTATATCAAATAAATATACCATTTGCGCGGTATTCCTTATTATTGGTTTGACTTTTCCAATACACTTCTTTAAATTGGGAAGTTCATTGGTTTCCTTCCTCCTGGTCATGCAAATAAACTTTAGATAGCGGCTTTTCTTTAAAGATTTGACTATCGCTTAAACCTAGTGTATTTCTGTTATATCCATACGGAAATATGCAGCAAAATCTTTTCTGCAGTTGTTGATTCTCATTAGCACGAAATAGATACAAGAATATGCGTTTGTAAGAATAGTTTATAGAAGAATGAGTAGAGAAAGTCATGTGAGTGTAACAGATCGTAACTTTTTTATGTATAATGAGACGAAATGGTAGACATGTTTCTTAATTTGTATACAATGTTGAATATTTAGAATATTAACAAAGGAAGGAAAAGTTATGTTTGTCAATCAAAGAAGAGGTAGTAAGGATAACCAACCAGTCAAGTTTCAATGAGTCGGAACCATGAAGCAACATTCTTTTAAGCATGATTGAAAGATTATCTTCCATTTGGGACCATGGATGCAACAGTAATTAAAACAACAAGAATACACCCAAGTGAAATGGCTCAGATAATGACTCTTATTTTGAAGATGTGGTTTCAAAACTCCCGAGTTGGATATTTGGCTGGGTTTTTTTCGGGGCTGCCGGATAGGGCAAAAGAAAAATTAACAAAATAAATCCTACAAGAAGGTAACTATACAACTAAGGCCAAGCAGACGGTATAGGGTGCTGACTAGGCAACTGTCATCTGTTAGCATCAAATTGACTATTCGCAGCACTCGCGCTATTATACATGTCCACATTCTTATTAAACTAATAATAGAACAGATGTCACAGAAAGGTGACTACGAAACTCGTGCCATGTCTAACACGCACTGAATCCGGTATATTTTAGATATGACTGAAATTGAAATAATAAGGGAAGAAGGCATACCAATTAAAAACCTAACAACAGGTTTTAATTTGAGGACTTCGCTCACTTAAGCAGTGTCTATGAATTCAACTATAAGTCGATGAAATATTTCTGGCGAGTGCTTTTGAGCATATTTATTTGATGAAAATGGCAATCTTTAACTCTATTAACAAATATATTGTTCCGCACATTTGAAGTGAGTAGCCACTCTTTAACTTCCTGAATGAATCTATTATTTCACACATTTGAGGTGAATTGTCAACCTCTAAAGGCTGGTTCACAACCAACCACAACGGGAACCAGAACCAGAACGAGAGTCTTGAAATACGTGTATTCAAATAGTGGCGTTCTCAACCAGCGGCAAATCCTCCCGGGATCCGGGAACGGGAACAAGGTTTGGCCAAAATGATTCAACTTCTGTATTACCGTTAATGGGCGCGGCATATTAGATCTATTAAGTGCATATTAAAGACTTGTTCTTCCTTCAAGGTAGAAGGTCGCTAGTAGTAATTCTGGGGAAATAAAACTGGAAATAGTTATAGCAGTGCCTCTCTTACAATTTCTCGCAATCTGAAATACGCAATAGCTGCTCGTTTAGACCTTCACTTTACCGAAATTGGTTAACCTGTTTTTATGTTGGCTGAATTTGAGAGCAGGTTAAATTTGTTCAGTGGTCAACAGAAATATATAAAATCCCAATGCGCAATATCCATGCAGTTAGTGGACTGCTGTGAACCAACTGTTCCCGTTGTCACTGTCGTTACCGTTCCCGTTGCCAGCCTTAACTTGGTGAATAAGCACATTATTTCATAAATTTGAGATAAATAGATAATATTTAACTTGATGACTTTTGTGTATTATTTCATAAATTTGAGGTGAATTTTCATGGCTGTTATAATAAATGAAACGTCGATTATAATCACATCCCACACCTTCAATACCGATCCCTTTAGCAAAGTGCTTTATCTAAATGAGTATCTATTATGCGCTGATACGACTACTGTACAAGGAGTTTAAAGAGCAATACAATTAGGAAAGGAACGCAAGTTGAATGGTAACTAATGTCGCCAAAGTTGCCAAGCAAGAAAATGGATGTGTACAAAAAGGCTTGGTGGCAGCGAGCAAGTATGACTCGGTTACTGGTAAGCAACGCTGCCAGCTTCAAGGGCCATGTTAATGTTTGGTTATGCAATCATTACTCTGCAGATTACAGGGAACGACAGAAAACTGGAACATCACTTGTTTTTGTTTCTATTTTCTGCTAACATTTTCTTTAGAAACTTTGCCAGCATTTGCAAACCAAGTACTAAAATAAGGTGCATACTGTTTGAAAACTCAAAACTTTGCAGTGGTAGCAAGTTCTGTTTGAGTTGCATGTTGGTGATATTCAGAGCAGGTTGAGGCCCACCATTTTGAGAAAATGTAATTTCTTAGAGCCGTGCCCAGTTGCTTCTTGATTAAAACTTGAAGTCTCCAAAGTTTCATTCTCTTTATTGTTACTTTACATAGTAATAGTAATATTGAGCATTTTACATACCTGTGCTCTTTCTTTTCCTGTGCTTGATTCTCCTACCGTAGAATACTTGGCTTCAAAGCTTCGACAACTTACATCTAATCCTCAAATATTAGTGTTCTGAAAAGTCATATTCAAATCACAGCCGGTATATCATCATCATCATCATTATTATTATTATTATTATTATTATTATTATTATTATTATTATTATTATTATTATTATTATTATTATTATTATTATTATTATTATTATTATTATTATTATTATTATTATTATTATTATTATTATTATTATTATTATTATTATTATTATTATTATTATTATTATTACTATTATTAGTATTATTATTATTATTATTATTATTATTATTATTATTATTATTATTATTATTATTATTATTATTATTATTATTATTATTATTATTATTATTATTATTATTTATTAAAGTAAGATGTGATCTCGTACTGCATTTCGTCTCCCATTAGGAGTCAGAATTCCCACTATTACCTTTCTATTTGATGTTATGCTTTCTCATCGCAATATTCTCTAATACTCTTACCATAAATTTGCAAACAATTTATTTTGGTTAAGCTAATTGGCTTAAAAGCTTTAGCTTGCGTTTAAAGTTTGGGTATATTTACCTAAAGACACAGGGCCAATTATGCAGAGAATGTTACGAACAAGAATAGTGGACTTCCTTTTTGACACAAATAGTACCTGAGTACTTACACAATTATACCAGCTAAAGTCTATAAAAGCGATGTTCAACGTTTGCGAAAGAGGGGACTTTGGATTTATCTCTTTCAACTATGTGCGGAATTTGACATCTTTAACACTCGGACGTGCACTGTGTTGCAGTGGCGGGCTGGTTCCATGTACGGTAAAACCTAATTTATCCGGATCAGATTTGAAATTTTTTTTTAAATTTAATGTGCATACTAGATAATAAATTTAACTATGATAGCAAGAACGTAACTATCAGTGGGCCAAATATTCGGTTTTTAATTTGATTCAATACGGTTCCTGCATACATGAACAATACATTATGGTAATATGTACTGTACTGTGCTGTACAATACTACCTGTTGAATTTAAGAAAGATTTAGTAGCGTGTCACACGGTGCTGACGCGGTATGTCTCACCAGCCATAAATAGCGCCGGAAGAAAGTGTTGAGCTTCATCCCTGCCCTTCTCTACACCGCCCACAATTTCCTGTCTTCCTACTGTTTTCAAACGGCATTAAGTTTATTGTGTGCGTTTCAATCGGACTGTTTTTGTGTCTAATCAAAGTATTAGGAGCGTAATTCAAACTTCGTTCAAACGCCACTCGTGTTTAAAACACAAGACTATGGATTAATTCTTTATTAAGAGATGTGATTTTATATTATTAAGATTTCTATATTCTAATGTATTGTAAACAATACCTACTATGTATTGTACATAATTTTGTTTCTGGGCTGGCCCCATAGCGCAGTTGGTAGAGCACCTGCCTGCTGTGCAAGGGGTCCCGGGTTCGATTCCCGGCAGGGGGTTAGGAATGTTTCTCCAGTCAAGATTATTCCTCATCCTTCCCTGAGTCTGAAAGTATAATGGCGGTGCCGTGGCTGAGTGGTTAGATCACTCGCTTACCACCTAGGCGGGACCCGCATGTAGTATTCGTGGTGAACGAAGCAGCGTTTGGGCGGGTTTTCTCCGGGTTCTCCAGTTTCCACCGCTATTTATCTCAGTCATCCATTTCGGCTGCATTTTGCATCATCCTCTTCCTCACTATCATACCTGGTGCTTGACTGACCACCTGCTTCCAGGTCTGCACTCTGTCTGGTCCAGAGGTTCCTCTGCTCCCCGACAGGGGTCTGATCCTAGACGCTGGCTTGTAGCGGAGGATAATCAGGGAAAGAAAGAAAGAAAGAAAGAAAGTCATAGTTTTTTATCGTCACAAACCACAAGTCTCTTTATTTAAGGATTAAAAATGTTTTGCTTATTACTCATATGGCCCGCGTTATGCAGATTTTAGACTTTTCGGGTTGCCTTTGGTCCCAGTTAATCAGGGTAAACGAGGTTTTGCTGTACGTTGCATTTGATTTAAGAAAGCACTTTCAAATCCTATGCGATAAGCGTCTGTTGATTAGTGACTTCTTTGGTGCTGCTTACATTTAATAAGTCTCAATATTTGGAAACAGAGTCGAAGTGCATAGTCTTACAAGATACACCAAGTGAGCGTCGCCCAAGAGATACACGCGACACACCAGATCTTACTATACAAAAATGTAGATCTCGTTAAAACACACAAATTATGTGAAAATGCCTTTTTTAGAGAACCATTTCGGAGATATTCTTGTTATTTTTGAGAGTTTTGTAATACTTGAACTTTTATCAAATGGAAGGTCGTTATTCACGGTTTTTATATCTTGGCAGTGCAAAGAGAACGGTATTTGAAAGCTTTAAAATATTTGACTATCGCTCAAAGCCTACTGTATTCCCATATTCCTCATGCACCTGCAAGAAAATCGCCAATAAGATCTGCGAATGTTTATCTCGACAAATATGAAGAAGATAGAGGAATAAGGGTTTGTAAGTATAGTTAGTACAACCATGGAAAAATTATTAAGCACATTGGGAGAGCAGAATATTCCTAAGTCCCACGTAGTGTTGGAGCGTGGTTTACACAAGTCGATATTTCCAACATGCAGCTGAGCTCTTTGATTATCGCTGTTCCACATGTTATCGTCAGTTGAGGAGCGTTTTTTCAAAAACTCGATAGATGCACAAAATGCCTTTCTGAGATAAACGGGTTTTTCTATTTATTGGCAATACTAATTGGTTAGCAGAGCAACTGTATTAATCATTCAATTCTCCTTCCTGAAACTGTTTCATTGAATGTGAAAAGAAACAAACAGCATAGTTTAACAGGTGCAAATTTGGGGTTTAAAAATGCGGAGTTTTTTCAAAAGCCGATAGATGCTGATCAACTTTTCTGCGTGAGCGAGAAATTAAGACATGAAATTTCGTGTTTTTTTTTTTTTTGTCATTTATTGTTTTTGTTGCTTTATATTTATGCATTTATTATATTTTTATTTATTTTCAACTCTTTATAACACATAATGTAATATACAACCAACATGTTAATGTTTATAAGGATTATTTTATTAGGTATAAACTTGGGAACTAAGTACTACTACATTCACAATAATAATATATTTTGTTTTATTTATATAACAAACATATTGAATACACACAAAGAAATTTGAAAAAATATGAATAAGTAAGCTTTCACCTTTATTAGTGCTTGTGCAGTCTGTATATGGTTCTTAGTTTGTTCCTCTTTTCCACATCTGCCTCTGTCTTAATCTTCACCAGTCCCATTTTGCAGGTTGAGCATGTGTCAGTGTGTGGTGTACGGAATGAAAGATTGAAGAAGTTGTAAAATAGGTTTTTATATTTTGACAGTGAGCAGACTGGTAGATTTCTTAATCTTCTTTCGTTTCAAAAGCTGGTCCATATTTTTCTGATATTAATGATATAATGATGATATTAATGATATTTCTGATATGGTGAATACTTTGCTGATACTATATATAACTCAATCTCGTAAAATTTTGCATCTATAGAGTTTTGAAAAAAACTCTTCTCAGTTGGACTCACAAATAAGCTGAATCTTGAATCACCACTCGCATTTCTATTTGCGACTTTGTGTGCAAATGCGAGTGATGATTCAAGACAGGCGATAACACATGGAACAGAAACTATCAATAGATTCCGCTGCATGTTTGAAATATCAACTTGTGTAAACCGCACCGCAACACGACGTGGGACAGATATATACGGCTCTCCTAAAGCGCTTAATCATTTGCATAAGCATAATTATAATAGAAGCGATTAATTTGTAAATTAAATCCACTAGCGCTCTTATCCGTTTACGAAATATCAGATGTACTGCAATACATGAGTATGTGCTGGTAACGATCTATTTTGCTAACTTACAATGAATTCAGATATGAAAAGTAAACGCATCCATTTCATAACATGTGTCCAGTAGAGTTGCATCAGTTCCATACGCCTTGTTACTTTCTCTACTACGTATAGTGTAGTAAAGGAAAGTATTGTATTCCACCCAAAAATTCGATGTCGAGATTTCACCGGAAATATGTGTTTTGAGGCCCCCTGAATAAAAAAACACATTTTTAGAAAGAAGTCCGTTCGCGCGCGCGTGTGGGGTGTGTGTGTGTGTGTGTGTGTGTGTGTGTGTGTGTGTGTGTATGTGTGTCTCAGTCTATGGACAGCATAACTCAAAAACGAAAAGAAGGTTGAAAACCAAAGTGGGTATTTAATGTCTTTCAAGGATGCGACACGAAGATTTTGAAGAAAATTGCTCTATCCTAAACTACCCTTTTACTTGGAAAATTTTTCGAAACTTCTTATGTTCTTGAAAATGACTAACGATTTTGATTAAAATGCCATATGTTTGAGATATTTTTATGGCAAATGAAATATATATCTTGAATTTTCTGGCTATGGCCCATGAAGTACCATACACTCTGGATGAATTTTGCATAACTGGTAAACCGTAAGAGATAGACCAAATCTTACTATACAAAAAATGTAGATCTTGCTAAAACTCACAATTTCTGTATATATATATATATATATATATATATATATATATATATATATATATATATATATATTTATTTATTTATTGATTGATTTATTTTTTTGTGCAGTCAACCTTTTCCGAAATATTACTTGTTTGTGTGAGGTTTTGAGAACTTATACTTCTGTCAAATGGAATATACTTATTCAGTTTTTTATATGTTATGCAAAGAGAAGGGAATCTCAAAGCTTTAAAAGATTTGAATATCGCTCAAAGCCTAATGTATTCCCATATTCCCTTTGCACGCGCAAGAAAACGAGCAATAAGATAATTTTTACAAATGTTTATCTCAACTAACACGAAGGAGATAGAGGAATAAGAGATTGTAAGATTGGTTAGTACAAGAGTAGAGAAAGTCATGTGAGTGCAACACATCAGATTTTTGTAATACTACTCACATTAGTAGCATGGTCCTAACCTTACTTGAGTTTGAGCTCTAGGGTTTACATTTGAAGTATTGTAACGCAAAATACTTTGGTTAACACCCGCATCAGATATCAACTATGGATTTAAAGGAATATTTCCTTATTGAGATCAATGAGAAATTATTGGTTACAGTGGTTAGAAAATTAAACTTGCACTTGCGTGTATTTTTGGAGAAAATTTCTTTGCTCTTGGCAGCAAAACTGGGTCAGAATCCAACATGTGGCCACCAACGCTCATTTCAACTCAAGTGATATTTATGCAACTGAAAGAAATTGAGATTAACGTGCCTCGGGCTCCTGGACTGACTTTGGTGGCTTGAGTGATTTTCTTAGTGGAAAACCAAGGCACGCTGTGGAGACAATTTCCCGGTTCAGTGCAACCAAGATATTCTTGTTGGCACGTTGTTATAGATGGGTCAACGTACGCCATTCGCTCGTACCTCTGAAGCTATTGGCAAATAGTAAAGCGGTGAGAAACTGTCATGAGTGGCACTATATCAGACGGTCATCGATCTCCGGGAAGGTCTGTAGAGTCCGGCTAAGCCTTTCAAACATTAAGCATACCTCAGTCGCCGTTTTTGTAGAGTTCACGACACAGTATAATCTATTTGCTGTTAGCAGCGTTGCCAGGTTTCCGGTAGAGAAAATCCCCCTATAGGCCTTGAAAATCCCTTTAAGACAAATTAATTCCCCTTCTGCTCATAAAACCTTAACTTTTATTGACTTGCTCTCATATAAGACTGTAACTCATCTAGAATACTTTGTCGTTTCGGACTACTTGAAAAGTATGAAAAAATTACGTAGATGTAGCAGTGGCTCAACATTTTGGAAGACTTCTGATGCAGCAGTAACAACCAAGTTAAGAGAATGGCAAATGCAACTCAAAACAATTCCATCATTCTCCTTTAGAAAACGAGATACAAAATAATTGTGTTCACCCATCATAACATTGGCGTTATCGCCACACTAGCTAACAATCTTTTCAATACGCAGACTACGCTTCGATAGTGTTTGAACACACAAAAAAGATTCTCAGCTCTAGTGTCTTTAAGTTGAACAGTCTAAGAGATGACCGTTATTACATGAAAGGCCATCGTCATAATAGATTAACTGACAATGCAAAGATTTTTAGCAATTCCTAAATCTGCACTTTCGTCTATCAAAATTGAAAACAATTTTCCTTTCAAGGATTCCTCATTCTTTTCCTCCACAGCCCTGTCAGTCACATTTGTAATTAGACACAATTTTTGTTCGTATGTTTCATATCACGTGCAATGGTGGAATCTGGCAATGCACTCTGATGTAATTTACTGAAGTGATCCATAGAACTGGAGCTCCTATCATGCGCAATTATAGATAATGCAAAATTGACTTCTGCTGTTTTAACCATTAGTCTACCATCAACTGGTCTTCTCGCAGACATACTGCCTGCTTTTGGAACTTTTTTTATCTGTAATGTAATATATATTTCTAGTGTATAGACGCCTTACTATGCTTATCCGGTGCACTTTTCCCTGCCTGGAGTTCCCTTTTGCAACACAGTTTTAAAGGAGTCATTAATTTAATTTTAGGTTCTCAAACCAGGTGCCCACGAAAATTTGTCTCCGCCAGAATTTTTCAGATTTAATGAATTCCCCTCTTCATTCCCGTGTCTTTTTGTGCTGACCCCTTCTGAGTCACTCATATTAACATAAAAGTGTCACCGCGTTAATAATTATACTAAACGTTCACACACACACACACACACACACACACACACACACACACACAGAGAGAGAGAGAGAGAGAGAGAGAGAGAGAGAGAGAGAGAGAGAGAGAGAGAGAGAGAGAGAGAGAGAGTTTACGATTGCTAACTGAAAATCTGATGAGGAAACATCCTTAGTTAAAAGCAGAAGAGCATAGGTAAATGAATTTAAATTCTTGAATTTCAAAATTTTACTTTAAAAATCCCTTAATTTCCAAAGAATTCCCTCATTCCCTTTCGAGTTGAAAAATACCTACGCCGAGGAAAAAATCCCTCAACCTGGCAAAAATGGCTGTTAGAATAAACTGAAGTAGTCCTCCACGCTCCACTATGAGCTCTACCTCTGGTACGCTATTGGATAACATATCTGTACGTGCGCTTGTAAACAATAACCTGAATTTAACTGATATCTTTGTTGCTACACCAACCATTGCATTATTAAACACATGAGAGTCATTGCTTTTGCAGTAAACACATGCATCACATTGTAAGAAAGAATTCTTAGATCTCAGGCAAGATAACACTTCAGATGTTTTCCATGCATTGTTTGGAATGCGCTCCGTTCTTACTGGATGGTAAGAAGCACAACATACCGTGGTAAGAAGCATTGCCCATTGTTATGACGCTGTTACACTTCGTTTATAGCCACGGTAGGAGACTTCTCCGAAAATTTATTGAATACATTGA
The DNA here is from genome assembly GCA_030765045.1 of Tenodera sinensis. Taxonomy (NCBI): domain Eukaryota; kingdom Metazoa; phylum Arthropoda; class Insecta; order Mantodea; family Mantidae; genus Tenodera; species Tenodera sinensis. Next base: position 128,430,033 of record CM060965.1, on the reverse strand, counting down.
TATCATAACTTTTTCACCGTTTTTTAAAGGCTTACCTTGCAGATGTTGAAGAAAACCGTTTGTTTATACCTGATCTTGCTTCCATTTTGCACGCCAACATAGCACTGAAGCAACAGGCAAACGCTACGGTTGACATGCATATTCAAAACAAGAGAACTGAATGTTCTGCAATTAGCGATAATGCATAACATGTATTATTGCTGTATATTACAACGTTACCTATATTCTATTTTATAACAACAATTTGAGTGGTTTATGAACGCAAGTAAAACAAGAAGTTAAATAGGTCTTGGAACTACTATATTTTGGGAGAATGTGGAAGTATTAAAACGCACCAGCCAATGAGGTTCATTTCTGCCCCGTGTTTCTACTTACATCTACTTCATATTTCCGTAAATAGATTATAGTAATAACATATAAATGCTTTTAATATTGTGATGTTCTATATAACTAATAGCTCAGGAGATTTAGTGGACACTTGACTCTTTATAAGACCTCTTTTACAGAGAAGTTACGATACGATTTATTCATGATGCAAAGGGTGATCATTGCATAGAACATAGGTAAACCACATCATTTGTCACAAATTCTAATGCCACCAAAAGCATGTATTGCAAGTGTGGAAGTTCCGGGCGTATGATACGTGGTAGTTTAAATAGACAATCACAAGGATAGTTATGTCCAAAAGTGATATCTTATTCTTTTTGGTAAAAACAGTAATCGAATAAAGAGATACCTACAAGACTAAAGGTGTAGGTATAGAGTATTTAAATAATCATATTAAAATGTTGGTTTATTATCAGGAGACTATATGTCCCTGGTTGCCCACTGCAGCCGACCCCGCCTAAAAGTAGATAGCCCTTCGTGCGCTAAACAAGTTGCCGAACTTCGCGGCGCAAGACAGGGCAGTGGCGTTTCTGCCTTTCAGCAGACGTGCAGTGAGAGGCAGTTGGACTAGCGTGTGGTAATATACAGAATAACGGTACAAACAGCCGAAGAGGTCTCACTTTACTTCCAGGATCTTTAATTTCCAGAGAATAAACTCACTCCTGTATATGGTGATATTGTCAAACATTTGAATTGCAGATTGTAAAGTGCAAGCATGAGGGCACGTAATGTTTCACTGGCATTTCTTCGTTTCTTATGAATGCTATTGTAGTATGTTATTATTGGTATTATTATTATTATTATTATTATTATTATTATTATTATTATTATTATTATTATTATTATTATTATTATTATTATTATTATTATTATTATTATTATTATTATTATTATTATTATTATTGTTGTTGTTGCTGTTGCTGTTGTTAATGTTATTGTTATTGTTGTTCTTGTCCTTGTCCCTGTCCCTGTCCCTGTCCCTGTCGTTGTCGTTGTCGCTATCGTTATCGTTATCATTGTCATTATCTTTCTGAATAACATTGTGACTTGTTTGTATTGGTGTTGGTTCTTCATTTACTGAACTAGGATTCGAGATTTGTGGCTTTTAGAGGACAAAGTTAAGCTGATATAACAGGATGAGAATGGATGTAAGGGGTTAAGCGGAAATGGAAGGTGTATGGGAGGAAGTGAGGATGAGCGTAAGGAGCAAGTGACGTTGGTATAAACATTGAACTTCTCTTTTACCAATTAATCCCCTAAGCATTATTACTGAATTTATAGTGCATATGAAATATGCGCTTAGACAAATCGGTCACCTGGTGCTGAAGTTAGAAATAAACAAATTGATCTCGGTAATTTATATAAAAAATGTATATCCAAGTTCAGATGTACCTGCAGTAAATATACAGAAATTCTGTGTTGCGTGTTTCATTGCTGTCACTCTGGAGTACAAAACATGTATCGTAGTGGACATTTACTCATCTCATGATGTGGAAGGTGTAACAGAAGGCTTTTTCATTCACTGTGCGGTAGATATTATAAGTGGAGTAGGTGTAAATAATTATTTTTAAAATATAAATTGACATTTATACACGCTACGGCTGAAGAGAGCGATTTGCTCTGTAGCAGCCTAAGGACAGTAATTGCCCTGGGTGAAATAAATTCCCTTTAAAAAAAAAAAACGCTTTATATTATCTTCACCTGTATGCTAAATGTTCTGTTACAAGTTCTAGAGGGGTCACTGGCCAGTTACTGCCGTTATTATTTATGGTTTTAATTAGTTCTGTCCTTTTTTGCCTTTTGTGCTGACACTCATAGATTAGATGATTGACTGATTGTGCTGCTCTTCTACATGTACATAATGGATCGTCTATTATGTGGAATCGATGAAGATATGCATTTGTTTTCCCATGGCCTGTGACTATTGCTGTGAATTCTGGTGTATTTGGTAAGCGCAGCTTGAGTCTCTTTCTGACTGACTGAAAAAAGGATTTACTCACTAGTCCTTTAATTGTGTCATTCCATCTTCTCTGCCACTCCGCCAAACCTAGTTCTTTGACTTCGCTTTTGATTGTCGATTTGGGGATTCTGTTGTAGATTATTTCCAGGCGTTCATCTTTAGCAGCTTGTTTGGCGAGTCTGTCCGCTACCTCATTGCCAGTTATTCACTCAGCTGAACTATACTTTCCATCGGCACAGCTCTAAATTGTGAACAGTCTTCAGAATACTGTCTATTATCGTATTGTGCTTTGAATTATTGTTTAATAACGAAACGGGGCTCTAATAACCTAGCTGTTGACGGGCCCTTAAACCCCAATCACTCACTCACTCACTTTAATAAGGAAACTGTTATTTTACTGTCTGTAAATATAACTATAGCGATACTTCTATCATGTAGAGTATGGATTTCTTAGAGAGCTTTAAGAATTGCCATTTGCTCAGCTTGATTTATTAGAGCACCTCGGATCTAATCTATATTTCAGTTCTCTTAGGATTGGATCTCCTCTAAATATTACAGCAGCGGCTCCAACCTTATTTTCTGTTTTGCTGCCGTCGGTAAAGACACTTATCTCCTATTGTGCATTTTTCTCTGGTTCTTTAATGTATACATTTTCAGCTGGATGGCGCCATATTGTTAAATCTATCGCTGTGTCATAGTCCCTTCCTCCGTGTGTTGACTCGTACTCCTGTCTGTATTTTACCGGCAATAGTGATGTCAATGGGTTGATTTCCAGCTATAGCATCGTAGGAAACGGTCCTATATGCCTTTGCTTGTTTAATGTTGAAGAGCCGTTGGACTCTCTGAAGCTTGTTGAGGTTCTTTTGCTTCTGTAGAGAGCCTCCCCACACTGGCGAACCATAAGTTAAAATAGGCTCTATTGCTCCATTGTATATGGTATGAAGTGCCTTGCTTCCCAGGTCCCAATGGAGTTTTGCCGATTTAGATAATGTATGGACCAATGCTGTTACCTTTTCGTGAACGTGGTCTATGTGATTAATTATCAAACGTGAATCTTCTATCAATGTATATTCCTACGTATTTTAGTTCTTCTACCTGCTCTAATATTTTATCATTAAAATATATATACTTTCTCGTTTTGTACTTTCCTTTTTCTTGTTACAAGCATAACTTTTAATTTTGTATCGTTAAAGTGTAACTTGTTCTTAGCCCTGAATTCTACTTTCTTCAAATCTAGATTTGCATAGTTTTCCGTTTCCCCGACACTCTTGCCCTACTAATTCGGTTCGGTGTGGGAACTCTGAGTTGTGTAACGAATTGTATAGTATATTCCAGAATCCGGGACTGTAACACGATTCTTGAGGGCAACCCTTCCTCACTCCCTTCTCCATTTCATGTGAGTTAATAAACAGGCTTGCTGTTATATCATGAAAATAATACTCAAAGAGCTCGTACTGATTTTTGGATCATTTGAGACTTAAATTATCTAAAATGCTCGACCACCACGCTGCATCGAAACTCCCTTGACATCTAACCTGATCAAAATTACATATCCGAACTCCTGTAAGTTGTGTTGCACGAGGCGCTTCATAGCAATTGCCACATCATATGTATGTCTGTGCGTCTGTGTGTGCGTGTGTGTCTACGTGTGTACGTGTGTGTACGTATGTATGTATATATTCGACGTAATTTTCACCCACCTAGAGTTGTCTTATTGACTTGAAAATTTGTACACATGTCAAGGGTCGATGGAAATACAATAATATCATAACTTTATCCTAATATGGTGACCAGGATCGTCTGGATAAAAACAGTTGATTAGCTAAATTTATCAACGTAACGGAATTTTTCGACGTAATTTTCAGCAACTTACAGTATTCTGATTGACATGAAAGTTTGCATACATTTCAATGACCGATGATAATACACTGTCCTAATGTCCTGACACGGATCATAAGGATAAACAAGAAAGAACTTAGCTAAATTTATCAATGTAACGGAATTTTCACCTACTTGAGTAGTCTGATTAAGTTGAAAACTTGCAAACGTGTCAAGGACTGTTGACAATATAATGATATCATGCCTTTGCCCTAATGTCCTCACTAGCATTATGAGGATAAAAGGGTGGCTTGGCTAAATTTAACAATGTAACCTAATTTTCACCAACTAAAGTCCCCTGATTAACCTGAAAATTTTCATGCATGTCAAGGACTGATGTCAATACAATAATATCACGACTTTGTCCTAATGTCTTGACAAGGATCATCAGGATAGAAAAGGACTTAGCTAAATTTATCAATTTAATGCAATTTTCACTTACTTGAGTCGTCTCATTAACTTGTCCTAATGTCCTCACCAGCATTATCATGTGACTTTGCTAAATTTAATAATGTAACCTATTTTCACCAACTTGAGTCCTCTGATTAAGCTGAAAATTTTCACGCATGTCAAGGACCGATGACAACAATAATATCACGACTTTGTCCTAATGTCTTGATAAGGATCATCAGGATAAAAAAATGACTTGGCTAAATTTAACAAGTAACGTAATTTTCACTAACTTGAGACTCATGACAGACTTGAAAATTTGCACAGGTATCCAGGACAAATGACAACGTAATAATATCATGACTTTGTCCTAAATGTCCTGACCAGGATCATTGGGATAAAAACGTGACTTGGCTAAATTGTATAATATAACGTAATAGTCATCAACTTGAGGCGTCTCATTTACTTGAAAATTTGCACACGTGTCAAGGATTGATGACAATGCCATAATATCTTGCACTTGTCTTAATGTGCTGATTAAGATCTTCAGGATAAAAAATTACTAAACTAAATCTATCAAAGGAAAGTTTCGACGTAATTTTCACCAACTTAGAGTCGTCTGATTGACTTGAAAATTTGCACATGTGTCGCGGATCAATGACAATACAATAATAATATTTTGACATTGTCCTAATGTGCTGATCAGGATAGAAAAATTACTTAGCTACATTTATCAATGTAACAGAATCTTTCAACGTAATCTTCACTAACTTAGAGTTGTCTGATTGACTTGAAAATTTGGGCACGTGTTAAGGACCGATGAAAATAAAATATCATCATGACTTTATCCCAATGTCCTGACCAGGATTGTCAGGAACCAAATCTATAAAAATGGTGCAGTTATGACATCTTAGATGTCTCTCCCTGAAAATTTCTTTAATTAAGTAAATACATATTTATATATTGGATGACGTAGATGTTCAGAGAGTGGACCTGAAACGAACACGAGACCCATGGGAAATATGGCGGATCGGAGTTCATAAGGACCAAGATACCCACAACATATGGTAGTTTAGAAATCGACACATGTTATACTAGAAAAAGGGATTAAACCGCTTGAAAATATTGAAAAGCGGTGATACCCGGAGAGAGGACCTGAGAGGAACCAAGGTTTCGTTGGGGGGGGGGGGGGGGGAGGGTTGCGGATCGAAGTTTAGCCAGGGCCAGGAATTCCATAACAGCTGATAGTGTAGTTAAAACAGTAATAATTATAATTTAATGCTGTTCCAAAAAAGGTGATTTGAAAATTTTCGAAAAAATGTTTGAACGAAATATTGAACTCAGAAATTTTTAAAAGATTTCAAATTAAAAATTTTGAAAAAGATCGAATAGAAAAACTTGAGACTAAAACGTTAAAAATAAATTTTAGATTTTAAAAACTAACAAAAACACGCTTTTACAACTAACTAACAGGTAGAAAATAACTTTTAAGTATGAAGAATATGTTATATAAAGCCAAGTTAAGCTAAACCCGTGGCACTACAGTCCATATCGGACCAGAGCCTGCCAACCCGACTGCCGGCCTCACGCCCACGTACACAAGGTGGAGGTGGGCGATCATCCAACCGATACAGGTAGGAGATATGGTCAGCATCCAGCTTTCATGACCAGGGTCGCTTACCTATCGCAAGCTCCTCAATTTCCTCACAATGCTGAGTGGGCACAGGTCCTATACCCGGGACTTAAAATCCGTACCCAAAGGGGTGGGATCGAACCCGGGCCGCATTCCGTGGCAGGGAACCAAGGCATGACGCCCTAGCCCACTACGCCACGGCACAGGACTATAAGTCAAGTAGTTCATTATATTTCAAAATTTTGTAATAAGTTTAAATTAAAAACGAATTTATATTAAGGAAATAAGAGAAAAAAGCGTGGGCTTTCACGTTACTTTTATCATAACTTTACCTTTATAAATAGCTAGCAACGTAACTACTCATAACATTATTTAGTATAAAATAAATATAAAAAGCACCATTAGTGAGATTTCATAGGTTAAAAGTATCACAGATGTTCTGGGATGATTTCAAGAGAACTGTGGAACCTACTAGAATTTGTACTTCTACCATCTGTAAAGAGCTGCCAAAGATATTTTAAAACTGCATATTTTTGGCAAGGAGCTTAATTGTAATTCAGGTTTAGCATCATTATTGGCAAATTGGCGGACCAGTATGGAATCTCAATTGGGCACACTAAAGTGAGTAATAAAAATCCTCATATGCCTCAACCTGTGAATCACTAGTAACTTAATCGCCGGTTTGTACGTTATAATTATAAACTGTATCACTTGCTCTAAACTGCGCTTACCTCATTAATTGTTACTTTTTATTGCTCTAATGACCTAGCTGTCGACGGGCCCTTAAACCCTACTCACTCACTCGTTACTTTTTACTTACTCTTCAGGTACATTGAAAATAGAGAAGGTATTGCATTCCACCCAAAAATTCGATGCTGAGTTTTCTCTGGAAACACACGTTCTGAGATCCCTGAATAAACCAGAAGTTTTAGAAGGCTCCTCAAAAATGAAAAGTTGGCTGATCGGAACTAGAGTTCAACATCCTTCATGGTTGCGTCACCAAGGTCTCCAAGAAAATCCCCCACCCCAAAATACACTTTGCGTGAACACATTTTCGAAAAATATCATTTTCTCAAAAATAACTCCTTCATATTTTCATGACAAATGAAATGTGCACTACTGTTTGTGAAAATTGCAATACCAAGAAGGAGACGCATGATTGAAATGAAGTTTCAGGGTCGAACGCAGAACTTGTTTTGGGGGGCGGGGATCTGATGAGGTACTACAATTAAAAAATGTGGAAATGCCATCATGTGAGTGACACCACACGAATTTTACTGGTAATAGATGGCTTATATACAATCAATTTGAGATATAAAGCCTGTCGTCTAATACATGGCTTATAGACAATCAATTTGAGATATGAAGCCTGTCGTCTATAACGTCAGGTTATCAAGTTATACTTATTCAAAGTATTTATAGATGGTGATAACATATCATAACCAGAAAGAAATATATAAATGCTAGCCATTGGAAACGATATTGGATACTTAGTAAAGCCTGTATTTTGTCTCTCTGAAGAAGCATTTCAAAATTGTAGCGTTTCCAAAAGCGCTTAAATTGTGGACTTAGCATGTTGCTGCACGTCACTGCAATGGATAATACTGTTGTGGTGCAGGGCTAAAGGAACACAGGGCAGCTCTGAAACGTGTGCTGAGCCACCTGACTGATAAACCCGAAAAATCGAGTTCAAACCAGAGGTGAGTAAACCTTTCCCCCCTCTCTTTTCCATTTTGAGAGCTATGTTGTGCTTTAAAATACCAAAATACCACCTTCATATGCAATGCACATGGTATTGTTTACTTTTGCTTCATCTCACAGCTGATGGATCAGCCTGGAGGGTTCTGTGTTGACATTGGTCTGAAGCTGTCGGTTGGCTATAGTTACCCATGTCAATAAGAGCAATTTAAATCTAACGGTTGACCAGCTGTAAACAATTAACACGTTGAACCAAGCAATAGCACAGAGTACTACGACTCCCCAAAAGAGGCGCTGAGTACCTATACTCCACCCAGCCTTAGAACCATACCTTGTATCCCTCCGCGGAAACCTCATGTTCATATCAGCTGCGACTGACACAAACAAAACGCCGCGTGGGCTCATGCCTCGTGCTTATGTTGCAAACAGAATGATATATATTGGAGAGCTTCAGGTATAACGCTGCTATCGCGTTACGCTCAAGTAGTCTTTATCATACAGCTTGAAAACTGAAGATAATCGCCGATATTTAAGGTACTATATTTTATGGAGTGCTTTGAATTCGGCGAATTGCGGTTTAGTTTATGAGGACCTGTGTTTACATCAATTGCTGATCTAAGGGTGAGGCGAATATATGTTTCAGCATAACCAATGTCTAATGCTGCCAGTAGGTGCCCTTAATAACCCTGGAAGACACTAACACCACCATATGGTGACAGTTTCCTACCTAAATCACCCACGTCTTCTGTCCTATTTGCCCTCAGAACACATTGCGTTGAAGAAGTTAAATAGGTACTCTGGGAACATGAAACTAATTTTACACCATTGCGAAATTAGCTGAACTACACCTAGGGTATAGCGAAGCAATAACTGCATGGATTTAGAGCGAAAGGTACCCCAATGCAGCCGTATGAGACTACTTTTGAATCTGTAGATCGGCCTTTGCGAGAACGTGGTTCTGTGGTGGCAAATAATGCAGTTTGCAGTGCAACACATACCCATCGCACCCTGAAGTTGGAAGAAAACGTAATGGGTTTACTGGAAGAGGAACCGTCAATCAGCACCCTTGCTATTGCACTGCATTGGGCATCAACCACGCAAGTGTATGGCAAGTCTTGCATGAAGAGCTCCATCTACAGAAGTTGCTACACTTAACTCTGGTGGTATTGTGATTTAGGCAGCTACCGGAACCATTTTCAGTGCTGGTGTTACCGATGAAGTCTCGTTTATCAGGGATGGGCCGATTGTAAACTGCAAGAATAGTCACATATGGGCATACGTACAAAAACCCCGTGCCACTGTTCAGAAGAGCCAACAACAGCAGTTTATGGTGAACATATGGGCTGGCATTGTTTCTGACTACGTTATTGGGTCATACCTCCTTTCTCCTTGACTGCGTGGCAGCACTTATAAATCATTTCTGCAGGATGTACTGCCAGCCTTTTTGGAAGAAGTACTGCTTAATATTCGCGCTGAACTGCATTTTCAACTCGACGGAGCTCCTACGCATTATGTTATAATCGTACGGGAACATCTAAATTGAGTCTTCCTAAACGGTTGGTTCAGAAGAGGCAGTTCTACCGTGCCCTGGTCACCCCGTTCGGCGGATCTCAACCCATAGATTTCTTTTTCTGGGGTCCTCTTCAGACAATGCTATGTTCATCATTAATTGATTTTGAACAGACGCTGGTTGCCCGAATTATTGCAGCCAGTGATAAGATTAGCAACGCACCAAAATGCTCAATAGCGTTCGCGAATCATTTCTTAGTCGATGTCGCCTATGCTTTGATGCTAAAGGTCACCATTTTGAGCAGTCCCTTTGAAATTTGCTCCTACTTTTAATTCCTTTCCTCACCTTTGTTCTCCTTTTATCTAGCTAAAGTACTCTAATATTAATATCAATTCAACTGATGTTTATAATACGCAATCAGTCACATTAGCTCTTTCAGGTGCTTATCAACTATTTACTTGTTATTAAGGTGTTAGTTAAGCTTGAATCATTTCTATAAGTACGTGTGCAGCTTTCAGTGTGTATCTACTATCTAAGTTATGAAATAATAAATAATAGCGAAACGAATTTTAATTAAATAGGTACCTCAAAAGTAACTAAAGTATCTATCAAATGGCCCAAAATAGCACCAATATGGGGTGAAACGTCTCAAAAAATGTATAAAAATGGCTAAATAACTCACAAAATTGCCTGAAAGTTGTTTAAATTATCTGTAAAAGCTCCCTGAGTACCTGAAAAGATCTAAACTATCTGTCAGCTGAGCTAAATGGCTTGAAATGTCTAGGAAATTCCTATAAGTATGCATGCCTAGGATTCTGAACACTCTAACAATGGCGAAAATTGTTGGACAGCATCTACAAATCATACAGAACTGTGCTAGATTTATATGGATGAAGCCTAGGCTAGATTATGGTAGGTAAAAATTGCCTTTTAGAAGGGAGCGCAGGTTAGGTTAGGCTAGGTTATGGTAGGATAGAATAGCTGTGCGCAAGAGGAGGTCGCAATTAGGTCTTGTTACGATGGGTTAAAATAACTGTGTATAATAGGACATAGGATAGGTTAGGCTAGGCAAGGTTAGGTTAGGCGGGGCTAGGTTATGTTTGGTTACGTTAGGTTAGGTTCAGTGATACGGGTAGAATAATTCATCAAAAGAGAACTTAGATAAGGTAAGGCATGGGAGATGAGGTAAGATTAGGCTAAGATTATATAATCCAATCAGCATAGAAAGCTTCTCTTGCATTAGACATACATTAGATACAACGAACAAAATACTTACCTATCACAAACGTGCATAAACACGTATATGCCCTGCTATATGTCTTAGAAATTGTTCCCATTATCACTAGAACATGTTCAACGATCTACTTCTCGAGCATATCTGGTAGTAATACCTTGATTGCGTATGGTGGCCATCTTGCGCATTTACCTCCTGTCTTATTCTATCTACTCTGGTAAACCGTACGTATGAGACAAACTCTTACTGCACAAAAGATGTATATCTCGTAAAAACACATAATAATCTTAGGAAAGTAAGCGTAGGTGTTTGGTTTCTCCGACTGTCGTTTGGTTTTTCACTCCGGTCATTCTCCTTACAAATACTCGTATGTTGAAGGATGTAGGGCACAGTGGGTAGAGATCTTTGTCTCAGGGTTGCCCAAGCGGAGGAATGGTAAAGAACTGAGTCCGTATTAGCTTATTTGTTTTTAATGAATGCTGTTAGATTCACCTGATGTCTCACTTGCCTATGCTCGCCTTCCGACACACAAGACCTGAATCCTGCTTGACTATCGTTGCTTTGTGCAACAATTACGCCCAGTCACCAATCTGTTATTCGCGCATCGCCCACAATTTAAATCTTCCGCCACCTGGCATGACCGGTTCTCACAACTCACGCGTCCTTATCGCGCCAACAAGAAGATACCAGTCTTTACCCCTGCCTCTCAAAAGTTTTCTTCTTCTGTCTATGAAGTTAATCTACAAGTATTTCACGCCCCTTTTCTAGGCAAGCGAAAATGTCGTTCTCTCACTTGGTTTCTTCACACTGTTATTCGTCCTCTTATTTTCGATAAAAAATAAGCTTTTATGTTTGTGTATTTGTTAAAGAATGGGAATAGAGAATGCGTATGTGGCTTATCAGATTTTTAAGTATATTTTGTACAAGAGTGAGTGGAAAAAGCCATGAGTGCGCGCATCAGATTTTTAATACATAAAATCCAAACGTTTTTTGGGACATTGTAGACTGAAGTTTCCTTAAATAAAATAAACCGTGAGCATTTTATGTACATACACTTGTCTTGTCCGGTCTGCCACTTTGGGGATTCCGGCACGTCAGTCGATGGCTAATAGTGTGTCAGACCCTGGGAGGAAGGATGATATGGAAGTACCCTACAGGGGGCCAGAACTCAGCCAGGACCCTCTGGATTAACGGACCTGACACTGCCATCCGAGTTGTACAAAAATGGCGTCGGCTGTTGGTCGTGATTTCTGAGGTGTTTCCACACGCTATCCTTTGTATTGTTTTCTATGCCTTTGAGTTATTGTTTGTTATAATAATTCCTATGTAAGTTTGTCTTCATATTAGCAAAGCGAGTGTTTAAAAACTTTTATTTGGGCAGCATAGGGAACGGGAATAAATCTAATAATGTGTTGACTGTGCCGTGTACTCTCCACGTGGTTATGTTTGTGTTCCATCTACGACTATAACTACATTAGTCGTATAGTGTAGTTAATTTAGCTGTTTGCAAGTACAATTTCTGTCACGATTACAGTGGTGAGAGGTTGTTGAAGAAAAACTGTTCCAGTAGTGTACGTTATTGTAGTCATGCCTCAACCTAACCTCAAACATCACAATGCCCCGTAACTGTTGCATCCCCGGATGCAAATTAAAAATTAGAAACTTTCAGTTGAAACAAAAGGTAAATTGCAACGTAAAGCTTGTAAATTCACTATTTAATTACTATAAATTGCAGCGTTATGTGTGTTGCCAGTGTGTATACGAAACATGGTGAATAGTGTGAATAGCGAAAGACAATAATTTCGAGTGAACTCAATTAGTGACATCTGCAACACCAACAGTTTGTTTCATGTAAGTAGTATGCTGCTTGTATTTATACATTATCTTTTGTCTTTGTAATTTAAATGTGTAGCTGTAGTTTAGAAGAAATGTGTTATGTTGCTGCATGTAAAACTATAGACTATAGCAAAGTTGCTTTACAATGCTGATTTAAGGTTACGTATTTCATATATTTCATTTACAGTGCTGTTTTAGGGTTATTATTTTTAATATTTCATCTGCCTTTGTGGATTCCCCCTGTAAAATGAAGTGTCATTAAGTGCTGAGTGATATGTTGTTGCAAACTGAGGAATCATAAGTTTTCAGTAAGTGTAAAAGCAAAATTCCACCCTGAAGCTTTTGAATTCAGTAGGTAGCTAATTATTCTAAATAACAGCATTTGTATATCAGCCATCCAGTATAGTATGTTTTGTGTAGGTAACGTATATAACATTATGTAAGTGTGAAAAACAGTGTAAAAACTTATTAATAATTCTGAGCCAACTCAATGTCAACAGTTCTGTTTCATTTAAGTAATATGCTGCTTGCAGTTTAGTCTATCGTCTTTGTAATTTGAGTGTGTAATGCAGTTACGTAATGGCGTGTAAAACTATAGATTGCATGAATGTTATTTAAGGTTATATATTTCATTGTCCATGGGTTATCGTTTAATATTAAATGTAATTCTTTTCTGTTTACATGAGGTTATGTTTAAGGCAGTATTTTTATGTTTAACACAGACCATATTCACAAAATAGGCGTGTTATTACACCAAATTTTTTTTACTGCGTTGAAATCGTAGCCTGTAGACGAGTTGTTTATAAATAGTTCCCAACACATAGGCTGCCATCTTGAATCCCAGTGTCAGGTCCGGTATCTAGAAGGTCCTGACACAGCCCACGTTGTTCCAGTTTGCCACAGAGAGCGCACCACCAGCGAGGTCCCACTGATCAATCAGTTTTCCTGGTGGGCGGCCAACCAATTCATTCTACCCAAACAAAAAAAATCCGATGTGTTGCACTCACATGACTATCTCTACTCTTGTAGTAACCATTCTTACAAACTCTTATTCCTGTGTCTTCGTGTTAGTTAAGATAAACATTTGCACAAATTATCTTATCGCTTATTTCCTTGTAGATGCAAGGGGAATATTAAAATACAGTAGGCTTTGAGCGATGGTCTAATCTTTTAAAGCTTTGAGATCCCGTTCTCTTTGCACGCTTAACATGTAAAAAATGAACAACGGTGTTCCTTTCACCAAAGCTTTGTTTTCCGAAACCGACACACATAACAACATTCAACAACAACAAAAAGACCAAAAAAAAAAAAAAAAAAAAAACTTATTTAGACATAAATTGTGTTTTAGCAAGATCTCCATTTTTTGTAGAGTAAAATTTTGTGTATCTCTAACGGTTTACCAGTTATGCAAAAGTCGTCCAGAGTAAATACGTCTACCAGGGCTATAGCCAGTAAGTTCAAGATATATATTTCATTTCTCATAAAAATATCTCAAACATATGACATTTTAATCAAAATCGTTTGAGTCATTTTCAAGAAAATCAACATTTTCGAAACATTTTCCATGTAAAGGGTAGTTTAGGGTGGGGTTATTTACTTCAAAATCTTCGTGTCGCATCCTTGAAACACATTAAACTTAAATACCAACTTTGGTTTTTAACCCACTTTTCGTTTTTGAGTTATGCTATCCACAGGCACACAGACACACACACCCACCCACCCACCCACCCACCCACACACACACACACACACACACACACACACACACACACACACACACACACACACACACAAACACACACACGGACCTTTTTCTAAAAATGCTTTTTTTGGATTCAGGGGCCTCAAAACATATTTCCGGTGAAATCTCGACTTCAAATTTTTGGGTGAAATACAATACTTCCTCTACTTTACTGTACGTAGTAGAGAAAGTAATAGAAGTTTTGGTAGAATAATTTGTAGAAGACTGGAAAGGGAAACTACCTTGAATTTAGCATATCAGATTTATTCAAACTGTTGCCCTCTTTGATAATTCACTTATGGTGTCAGAGCTGAACAGTTCATCAGGAATTGTCTCTACTGATGGGCGAACTGCTACGGTTCTCAACGTCCCATTCTATATTGGGCATAAAGGAACACCTAATTTTGCTCAGAGGCCTCTGTGTAAGGCTTGAGGTTAATTTACGACTTGGGGCCACCGACTTTACTTTGCTTCAGAAGGGAACTACGCTAAGGATTTTTGCGGCCGAGAAAAACATCTCTCGCCGTCCGCCGGTTTGAACCCGCGACCTCGGGAACCAGGGGTTACCATTTTACCTCTAGACCAGGCAAAACAACAGATTGGTCAGTAAAAATACCAAGTCATGTTATCATATGGATATACTCATTTAGTTCTCAAGTTGCGAGCGAATCAGCCTGAATTTTGACATACATACATGCTTCTTGAAGTGAGGCACTCAGTAAAAATATTGATGGGAATATGTTAAGCAGTGGCAAAAATGCATTAACGCCTCTATTATTGCCCACAGAACTCACCAGCGTTTAGAATTTCTTGTTTGTGGAAGGAATGTCTGTTTGGAAGTTGGTGAATGGTTTAACGGCGTTGTGGTGGGCGTAGCGATGCGGGGAACCTTGAAGCCGGCCTAAGTATAGGTCCCACTCATATTACAGCTGTATACTACAGTTGCTTTGAGCTAGACCACATAATCACCTCGTTTAAAACGGTTTATTCATTAGCGATGCACTTCGCTGTGATCCAGTAATACATGGTTGTTACTATAGCACACTGTAAGTGTAAGGGAACTGCGTAGGTTGTCCGAAGCGCTTAATTGCATGTTCGCTTTGCTTGTCAGTTTAACACAGCGAAATATATTAATTCAGCTCATGGGAACGACTATGCGTGCGTGTGTGTGTGTGTGTGTGTGTGTGTGTGCGCGTGCGTGTGTGTGTGTGTGTGTGTGTGTGTGTTTGTGTGTGTGTGTGTCTGTTAGTCCGTGCATAGCATAACTCAACAGTGAAAAGTCGGTTAAAAACCATAGTTGGTATTTAATTTTAATGTCTTTCAAGGATGCAACACGAACATTTTGAATAAAATTACTCCACACTGATCTACCCTTTACATGGAAAATTTTTCGAAAATTTTGATTTTCTTGGAAACGGTTCTAACTATTTTGATTAAAATCGTTTTGAGATATTTTTATGACAATGAAAGCATATCTTGAATTTTCTGGATATAGCCCATCTAGTCCTGTTTACTCTGGATGCCTTTTGCATAAATGGCAAACCGTAAGAGATAGACCAAATATAAATCTTGCTAAAACACACAAGTTATGTCTAAATAAATTTTTTATAGAGTGAACAATTTTCGAGATATTTCTTGTTATTAATGTATCAGAGAACTTCTGTCAAATGGAACGTCGTTATTCATTTTTATACGTTAACCATGTAGAGAGAACGGAATCTTCAAGCTTTAAAGGATTTGACTATCGCTCGAAATCTACTGTATTCCCATATTCTCCTTGTACCTACAAGAAGATAAACAATAAGATAATTGCTGCAAATGTTTATCTCGACTAACACGAAGAATATATGGGAACAAGGGTTTGCAAGAATGGTTAGTACAGCCGGTTGCAAAAGTTTTCCGATGGACGAGGGGGTGTAAGGGAAAGATACGAAACATTTTCTTATGAATTACCTGCGCCTGGTCCGCCCGGCCAACGACTGCTTCACCAGACATTTACTTTTGTGTGTGTTCCTCTGAGGTTGGTCAGCGGGGAGCCAACAAGAAGCTAAATAATCAATTTTATTGTATTCAAAAAATAAAAATCAGCACACTCTTTTGTGCACGTATTTAAACAAGTAACATTGCTTTTTTGTAGAAGCATTAACGGCGTTTATGAAATATGTTTAAACATGGCGAAGCTCTCGCTGTTGTATCCATCCATATTTGATGATCAACTAATTTTCGGTCAAATATTCCGAGTAGGTAGTGAGCGTTTAATCTTCCCTGGAAGACGGGCGGCTACAAATTTCCGTTCCGGTAGTGACGGGCTAGCTTGTGTCAACCTTGATAGTCTAGCGATAGTCTGTATCAGGTATGGGGAAGGACTGGCCGCTTGTCTGAGGTAGACAGACAACATGGGAGGCGTGTTCTGGTAGGTAACCGATGTGAGGCAGTGGGCGGGCTTAAAAGTACGATGTACGGGAAATGACACATTGAGTCACTTCTTCCCATCTATGGTCTATATGATGACTTTCAAATTCCATCCTCCTTGCATGATCAACGAAAAAAACAATTAGCGACTTAGCAGTTTAAAAAGGTCTGTTGTGTTACACATGACTTTCTGTAGCCACTATCGTTTGTTTTTATATACCTAGTTTCTACATTATTCTTACTTATTTTTCTATCTACATCACGTTAATCAAAATTAACCCTCGCATTACCAAGGAGGGGGGGGGGGGGGGCTCGGTCACTTTTTGCCCAAATGCTGTAATTTGTTGAATTTTCTCTTTTAATTTTCTGATTAAAGGAATGAGGTTAATAGTTATTGTCACTCATTGTTTCTACTACTGAACTGCGTATTTGTTACAAAGTTTTCATTGCTGGTCTCTTTGAGAAACAATGAAATGACAAGGTGGTCATAAAATACTTAAAATAGTTAAACAATGTTAACTATTACCTCTATAACAATGGCAAGATATAATACCCAGTTTTACACCAAATGTGTTTTAAAAATTGCTGAGATAACTTGTTGCCAGCGGTGGCTTCCTCCGGTTGTAGTACAAGCTCTGTAATAAGAATTGCCATTATATCTAATGTGATTCATGTAAAAAAGTAAACAAGTAGAAAAGCAATGGTTAAAAGGCGTTAAAAACATGATAAGATATAATAACTAACTTTAAAATAAATTTGTTTTAAAATTGCTCAAGTTACCAGTGGTGGTCACAAAGTACCCCCCCCCCCCCCCCACACTTGCAAATGTAAGTTATGAAATAAGGCCTGGTAATGCTATGGTTAACATTGGAGAAATAGTCTCATAACAGATTTCGTAGTTGTATAAGGGGAAACTGAATCGACAGTGAGGTGTTAAAATCGTGTCGCTTGAAATTCTCCTTTCATGGCATACGAGAAGCACAAGAATAATGACAGCGGAAAACTCGATAAGGCTTTGAAAAATTCAAACCAAGTATAGCGCGCATCTCGGACTTCCATGTCATTCCATGAAAATGCAATGTAAATATTTGCCATGTAAATATCCTAAATATACCACCAACATATTAATCAATCGAGAAGTTAAAAATGAGAAAATAAAAAACCACCGAAAAAATTCTATGTAAAGAATAGCTTGGGGAGCTGGGGACTTTTTTAAAGCCTTCGTGCCGCATCATTGGAAGATACTGAATTTAAATACCAAGTTGGGTACTTATTCGAGTATTCATTTTTGAGTTATGTCACACACGCACGTACGCACACACACACACACACACAAACAAACACGCTCGGTTTTCGGGCGGTGTTTTTAAAGTCGAATGTGCTGCATTTACATGACTTTCTCTACTCATTCTACGAACTGTCCTTATAAAAGTTCATTATTTTATCTACTTCAGTTAATCCAGATAAAGCTTCAGTTCTGATTCTAGCTTTCAGTTTGCCTACACACGGCTGTATGCGTGAGAACATTTGTCATTGATTGGCCTGATACATATTAGGAAACTATTTCAATTCAGTTTTACACATTTTGTTGGATAGAGAAGATAAAGCGATATTCGGATTGTTGAACACCTTGTTGCTTTGTGATGGTCTTGGATTCCATGCTCTTCGCATAACCACCAGAAAAAGGACGGGCATATTATACTCACGTGACTTTCTCTACCCTGTATCGTTCATTAGTGGGCGTACGCGCTATTCTTATGAAAATTCATTTGTCTGTCTGCTTCATGTTAATCGAGATAATCCTCTACACTATGTTACGCATTCCGATATAGATGCAAAGATATCAGTGACTGTCAAATGTTTAACTGAAGGCATGCTAGCCTTAACATTCCATGCTCTTTCCAAATTATTACAAGAAAGGAATGGATATCCAGACTATCTGAAAAGAATGGTTATTGAACAATTTAAACTATTAGCGACAAATATCGCAGAAATAGTTTATGGCACCAAAAATTTTATTTTGTGATTTATTATGTGTTTCAAAGAGATCTACTCTTTCTGTAACATGTTTTTTGTCTATTTCATAAGATTTACCAGTTACACAAACTACCCAAAATCCTTCCGAATAAATACATCACAAACTATTTCCCAAATTCAAGATACTATGTGTTTTACTTGTCATATCAATCAATATCTTAAATATACCTATAGTATTTCAATTTAATCGTTAAAGCCATTTCTAAGAAAATCAAAAGTTTCGAAGACTCTTTTATGTAAATGAGTCGCATCTTTGTTAGGTATTAAACTTAACTACCAAATTTCATATTTACCGGACGTTTCCTACTTGAATTATGCTACTTATGCTGCGCGCGCGCGCGCGCGCGCACACACACACACACACACACACACACACCAAGGAGCTCCTCCTTTCCCTGATTACCCTCCCCTTATGTAAGACTTACAAGCCAGAGCCTAGAGCCAGACGCCTGCCGGCGAGCATAGAAACGTACCTATGGACCAGATAGAGTGAAGACCTGGAAGCGGGTTGTCAGCCAAGCACCAGGTATGATAGTGAGGAAGAGCATGATATGAAATGCAGGCGAAATGGATGATTGGAAAGGTGACAATGGAGCAATTGGTGGAATGAGCGGCGGAGGAATCCGGAGAACCAGGAGAAAACCCTCCCTGGCGCCGCTTCGTTCACAACGAATAACACATACGGATCTCTGGGATCGAACCCATGCCGCCTAGGTGGTAGGCGAACCAAGGAACTTTTGAGAAGTATAAGGTTTAAAAGTCATAGGAGCTCTACATATTGAAATAGGTACAAGAGAAGCGTAGGAGTAGGTGCGTTTATCTTGCAAGGCATCTGCTCAGTAAGCTAAAGCAGACCAATCTTCAAACAAACCCATCAATTTATTTTGGGAGCAATGCTTTTAAATGCTTTTGCGCAATAGTTTGCTTTTAGAAAATACATCTCTCATTTGCATTCACGGTGAGGTGGATTTCTTTCTTGGTTTGTTACTTCTCGTATAAGATTCTCATAGGAAGTCACAGCAAGCGCGACGCACGGAACTAAACCATGATTCTTGTGAATATCAACACGCATATCTCAATGTGTTTTCTCAGAATTCCTTCTGTTAACACAAAACTGTTGCGGAATAAAGCACTAACGCTACCAATTTGAAAAATGTTACAACCTGAAGTACGTCTTAAGGAAATGTATCTGTGAACATTAAAAAAATCCAAGTTTTCTTCTGATTGCTTTGATTTTTTTTCACACACTCAGAACATAAAATAAATAGTATACACAAAATTTTAATGTCATATGTCAAACCATTTTTAAATTATTAATATATTTATTAATAATTAATCACTTTTTGATGTGCTCATATTAAATGACCATTGGACCCTACAGTTTATTGTATATCTCCTAAATTTTTAATTTGAGCTTAGTATACAAATATAAAGAAATTGTCATACCGAAAGTGCTTAGATTTAATTATTTTAAGACAAAAAAAGTTTTGTAATTTTTCAGTATTAGTTATGAAAAATATTTAATTTCAGCTCAAGTATTTAATATTTGTTAAAAAGCCAACGACAAATTTTAACACCTTAATCTCTGAAGGTCTCCTGAAAAATGTCAAGCTAATAAGTTATAAACTATGGTCCAAGGAGCAATTTGAATAGCGAAAAATGCTGAAAAAAAATGAACTGAGAAAAATGAATTTTAAGGTTTCACAGTATGTTTTTGTTCTTTACCTAAATCCAATCCACTTAAAATTCCCCAGCACCATATGTGGGACTCTGTTGCTTTCTCCTTGGCCTCAGTAGCATTTTTTGAGAATTTTAAGCATGCTTGGCTGTTTCTTAATATAAAAATTTTCCTTTCACCTTAGCACTGTTCACAAAATTTAGAAATGTATTGTTCTTAGCTAACCTCTACATCATGCACTTTCACTAATTTATACACAAAATTCATATATCTTATTGTTACGGCTCTAGTATAGACTAACAAATAACTTAAAACCTATCAACTACTTAAACAATGTCTAATATATAACTAGAACACTGAAATGACCTGGCAAGATTATATAATTACAGAACACTGACTGCATTTCTCTGTTTGGAAGCAAAATATGTCAGATTCGCGGCATTTTACCTCAAACATCGAGCCAGTGAAACGAAAAATGCATTTCAAAGCTGTAGCGACGAGGAACGCTCACCCACATAGCACCCTTCTGGAGCTTTAAAAATGGCTGATATTGAGAAAACTAAAGTGTGCCGTTAAAGTACAAAGTATAAGCATAATAAAAAATCTGATGTGTTGCACTCACAAGACTTTCTCTGCTCTTGTACTAACCACTGTTGCAAACTCTTATTCCTATATCTTCTTTCTTGATAGTTGAGATACACATTTCTACAAATTATCTTATTGCTTATTTCCTTGTAGGTGCAAGGGGAATGTTAGAATACAGTAGCCTTTGTGCGATAGTGAATTGTTTGAGATTCTGTTGTCTTTGCACACTTAACAGATAAAAAAATGAACAACGATGATCCATTCCTCGAAAGTTCTAAGTGTTCCGAAACTCACACACATAACAAAGAATATCTCCGAAATGGTTCATCCTATAAGAAAATTTATTGAGACATAAATTGTGTATTTTAGCAAGATCTACATTTTTTGCATAGTATAATTTGGTCTATCTCTAACGGTTTACCAGTTATGCAAAAGTCGTCCAAGTAAATACGACTACAGGGGCTATAGCCAGAAAATTCAAGATATACATTTCATTTGTCATCAAAATATCTCAAACATATGACATTTTAATCAAAATCGTTAGAGCCATTTTCAAGAAAATCAAAATTTTCGAAAAATTTTCCATGTAAAGGGTAGTTTGGGGTGGAGCTATTTTCTTCAAAATCTTCGTGTCGCATCCTTGAAAGACATTAAACTTAAATACCAACTTTGGTTTTTAATTTCCACCTTGAAGGAAGAAGTACAAGTCCCTAACATGCACTTAATGCATGCCTTTTAAGAATTATTTTGTTGTTTAACGACATTGTCAATTGCCAGGATCACATCAACGTCGCCAGTGTGCCGGAATTTCGTCCGACAGGAGTTCTTTACATGACAGTAAATCTATTGACATGGAGCTGTCGTTTTTATGCACACTTAAGAACCATCGGTCTGGGTTGGATTTGAACCCGCGATCAGTAGACCAGCGTCTAACCAACTGAGCTTAATGGACGCCGTGCCGATCAAGGGGAGCATCGAATTTGAGTCTTGGCCAAGTCTTGCTTGCCGTTGGTTGTGAACACCCCCATTTGAATACATGTATTTCATGTCTCTCTTTCTGCTTATAGCTCCCGTTGTCGCTGCGAACCAGGCTTTACAGATTCTTAAATCTACTCCTAATTCTATTTTAAGGTTTCTCTATTTTAGTATTCAAACTATATTAAAATTGTAACCTATTTCAAGAACAAGCAATTATTATGTAGGTTTATATTCTGCTTTATCAACCTATGTTTATTTATATTTTTTATATCTTTATGGCAAACCCATTTTGGGTCAGATTCTTATATCACAATTATACAAAACATCGAATGTATGGTAACTTTAAAATTCCAAATAATATGATGTTTTCTCCTCTAAATTCATTAGTATTCCTCGGAATTTTAGTTCCTAAAACTTTTTAATTAGGTACCTCAAATAGGTTCTATCACAAAACAAAGCAGATTCTAAAATTAATAAAAAAAGGAGGTGAACAAGAAATGAAGTGATTTTATTTCTCATTACAAATTAGCCGAACCATTTGACAATGATAATTAATCACAGTAAAATACTAACATCTTTTCTAAGTTTTCCATTGAGAAATGAAGTGGCGTCAGGGCGGGTTTTCTCCGGGTGCTCCGGTTTCCCCCGCCATCTCATTCCACCAGTGCTCCATCTTCATTCCATGTGTCATCAGTGGCACCGCCTGCGGTGCCGTAGTAGTAAAAGCGGGCGTTAAACACTACAACAACTGCAACAACATTGAGAAACTGCATCACTTGTTAGATTGTACCATCTTATAAGATGAAAATGAGCGTTCTACATCAACGATGTCACCGGAGGATATTTAAATGTTTGTATTAGACTCAAAGGAACAGCACATTCATGTTCAGGTGTTTTGCCAGACAAGATGTCAGCCAGAACTGTCAGTCCTGGGTTTGTTTGAATCGTTGATTTGAGATTTTCAGAAATGTTTTCACTAACATAACCAGGAACCAACTTGATTTTTCCTGTCACCTCTTTTATCAATCCCAGTTGCGTGTAGAGCGGTTTGCCTGAAGACTCGTAGAGCATTAATATTGGGAACCAGAAGCACATCGTGTAATTTGATGAATGCAATATCATGGACAATTTTTGGTTCATGCAGAAGCTGTTTAGCTGAAGTGATGCTTGCTGCACCCTCACCTAGTTTCAAATCAATGTTCTTAACATCCTCCATATGATGTATTGTTCACTGTGATTGTTATCAAGGCACGACTGGCGTACAGTCTTACACAGCGTTTCCGTATTATCAAATGAAGAAATTGAAAATTTTTAGATTAGGTAAAAATAGTTTCTAACGTTAAATTAGGTATTTTTATGTTGTATACGACCACCATTTTCGAACATATATTTCCATAATTAGTATATACACAAATTTTATTTTCTGTACACCATGAGGAACAAAGTGGTTTTTAACTTAAAATTCGAGGTCTGTTCATTAGTTTCACGCATGTTTGTGAGGCGAAATCTACGGCGCCTGAACCTTTGCTTAATTTACTTTGACAACGTTACAATGCTAAACATTTATTTTCTCGTCTGTCTTCCTTCAGACAACTGCTACCTGGCAGATAGCTCACAGGTCAGCTACACTTGACCTTATGCAACAACTAGTGATGGTCATTCCCACTGTCAATTAGCACTTTCTATTCCTGAGCTCTCTTTGAAGGTTGAATTGCTCACTAATTTTGTGTTTAACAAGGAGAATTTAAACTTCTCAAGAGCAAAGACAGAACTGAACTCTGTTTCTTGTAGATTAAAGAAAAAAAAAAGTCAAGTGTAGCTGAGCTGTGGAACTATCTGCCAGGTTACACTTGTCTGAACGAAGACAGATGAGAAAATGAATCAAACAGTATGACTAAATATAAGCCATTATGATTCTTCAAACAATCCTATGACACTGTTTCTCGAGTTAGAGGATTTTATTTAATGGACGATGGCTCAGTTTCGAAAGCCAGAGAAAATACCTGCTTTGCGTAGAGACACCAGTATAGCAGGAACAGGATGTTATCCTATACACACAGAAGTATACGATTTTCTTACTTTTTTGACAAAAACGACGAAACTCCAGTCAAATTATTTTTTCTTACTTTTATTTTCTTCTGTCTGAATGCACAACAACACGGTTCTCATTTACTGACGTTAGCACAGCCTACAGCCTTTGTGATATTACAATTCACAACTGCTTTCTTCTCGTGTCATTGACTCACTCCTTTCACTGTCTCCCAAACACTAACTCTGGCGATACAATAATTATTCAACACTCATAACTTGTCTCGCTACCTTTCTTCACGACGCGAAGACACACGCACGCACACACACACACACACATATATATATACACACACACACACACACATAATCTAAGAACTAACTGAATCTCCGACGACTGTCACTAACTCTACCGTTCCTTTCGACACCTGGCCTCTTTATATAGCGAGAATGACGTAACACGGACCTTTTTCGAACTTCTATACACACGCCGACTGCCAGACACGTCTCGAATAATCTGGAAAACCCTTGGTGTTGCCGTTCGATTGTTGTTAGTCACGTGTTTGTTCGCGTGAGTGGTGTGGAGAAGTTTGACCTTGAGCACCTTTGTTAGGCGCCGCGCCTGTGGGATGGGGCAGCCTGGCCCCGACCATCCTTTGTTGTGCTGCTGCTGTGGGCCGGCGTCACAGTATTCTAACGTTGGTGGCCGAAAGTTTACACTCACAACTGTATCTCAGAAGAAACAAAACAATTCATGTTCAACAAAGAAACAAAATTTATTTTGAAATAAGCACCCTGCGCTATTTCAGATTCAGCTGGATAAATCCAGGTCGTATCATTGTCACGGAATTCATAGACGGTGTAGTAATACAACACCACAACATTTAATGAAGGGAAAATCACATGTCGAGCTGTGAGAGAAATGTACTTGTAGAATCCAAAATAAAGTAACAAACGGCATATAGGCATCATACATTGCTTGTGAACATGAATATGCTGTTCCAAGACACATAGGCAAGTGGATGTTCATTAGCTCATCAAGAGGATACAAATAAGAAAGAATTTATGTGGCAAACTTTTGTTTAAAAAAATAAAAGCAAACAAAGCTGCAAAACGCCAAGTGCCTTAAATCACAGATTTTAACTAATTTTATTCTTTTGCTGCGCAGAAAGGACTTTCATTTTTAAATCAAACATTATTTTTAAGACGCATTAGAAACAGTTTGAGTAATATACATTTCATGTAACAAACCGTGCAGTGTCTGCCTATTTTTTCACTAGTTATTTCTAACGCCCCTATGTATGAAATAGTCACAGTGTTTACCCTGTGCTTCAAGTACTACCGCCATTTCATTTAAATTCTTCAAGTTCTCTTTTTCATCACAACACCTCTCAAATTGCATTTTATGGCTTTGCATTTCAGCAAGAGATAATTTTTCCACTGACATTTCCTATTTTTATGGTTTCTATTTCTTGGTTCTGATTTACTCTCTACATTACTAGTTGGTCATTTTGGCTACCTCAGATTTTATTTGGTTAGTTAAATCATGGCTTAGAGATTTTATCTGTCTAGTTGCATTATCTGGCCGCCTCCGTAGCGCAGCTGGCAGCGCGCTTGCCTGTGGCGCGGAGGACCCGGTTTCGATCCCCGGTACCAGCATGGGCATTTTATCCCCTCTGGGAGGTCTGGCACGGGGTGCACTCAGCCTCGTTAGGTCCCGGGGGGACCAATTGAGGAGCTACTTGATGGAGAAGTAGCGGCCCCAGGTCGAGAAGACCGCATAACTGGCCGGGAGGGCTCGGGGCGCTGACCACGTCCCACCCTCCAGTACTGCACCTCACCAATGACGCCTGTAGTGGGCAGAGGTGGGGGACGCAGCGGCTGGGCGGTAGGCCTTGGCCCTTCGTGGGCTGTCGCGCGGGGTTTACATTACATTTACATTACATTTACAGTTGCATTATCTAGAAGCAGAATAATAGCTTTGGAAATGAATTATTTCAGAAAAGTATTGGGAAAGACAGAGACAGAAGGAGAAATATATTGATAAGGGAGAATCTAAATACAAGATCATTAGAAGAAGTAGTTAATAGAGAAGGAAAACTTAAATTAGTATGGACATTTGGTAACGTAGGAAGAACACAGGAAAACAAGACAGATATTTGAAGCAAGAACTGTGGGGAAAAGAACGGGAAGACCGAAGTTGAATGTTAGAGATGTTGCAGAAAGAAAAGGAAAAGAAATGATTGAATTAAGGAGAATGGCACAAGATTGACAGGAGTATAATAAATGGATAGAAAGCCGGACGCCGTGAGGCAGAAGGGAAAGCTGAGGAAGTTACATTATCTTCTCGAGACTTAAATTCTGATATTAGATCGGCAATGTGGTTGTTGATACTGGTATTTGACTGTTCATTTTGGCTAGCTAAATTATCCATCTGACTGCTTAAGTAATTGATTTAGTTGGCTAAGCTGCATTCAAGTTATCCATCCGGCTACTTAAGTTGGTGTTGGAATTAACTAACTTGGTATCGGAACTAGCCAAATTTGATTGCAGCAATAGTATATAGTAAGTGCCTGTTACTTGTACACGGATGCTTTCACGCTTGCTTTTTGGTGTCTTCTTATTTGCCGGTAAGTTTACAGTGTCTTGCTGGTGTTGATGTTCGTTGTCCTGGAGGTCATGGCCGTAATTTTATTGTCGTGTGTCTTCCAAGGATTTGCGTTATCGTATTGTGTTGTCTATTCTTCCGAGTCTCACAGAAGGTCGCCAAATATGTAACACCACGCTCGGAAGCCAAATATGTAGCAATTCGGTTTTGGGAGTCCAATACTTCTTACATCCCCTAGGACTTACAAGCCAGTGCCTAGGGCCAGATGCCTGTTGGGGAGCAGAGGAACCTATGGACCTGGAAGCCGGTGGTCAGCAAAGTACCCGATATGATAAGGAACAGGATGATATGAAATGCAGGCGAAATGTATGAATGGAAATGTGATAATGGATCAGTTAGTGGAATGAGTAGCGGGGGAAACCGGAGAACCCGAAGAAAACCCGCCTAGACGCCGCTTCGTCCACCACAAATGCCATATGCGAGTCCCTGGGATCGAATCCGGGCCACCTAGACCAATGGTCTAACCGCTCGGCCATCGCCCGCCTGGGAGTCAATATGTGGTAATTAACTCCCCTGGGATCCCACTCTACAGAAATGGGATACAAGATCTAGCACATTTGTCCCACTCTCGATGTTTCAGCGAAGTTCTTAACATGGTCGTTAGTAGCGCTGTCGCATACGAAGGAACTTGTATAGTTTTATGTTTAAAATACGGATTCGGTATTTGTGTGCAAAAGAGTCAACAGCAACTAATTATGCAAATAATAAACCCACGTGTATTAAGTTTCAATTGAGTTGGATTAGTTTTAATGTAGATACTCTGTGATAAAATTAACAATGCTTTTTTAGTGAAATAAGATATTTACTGAATTTGACCCTATGACTATGACAAGTTGCGGAGGGAGACTTGGCATCTCGACCGAAAGGTGATCTTTTGTGCCTATGCCCCTGGCGGGTCACCCCCTTCCCCGAGGATGGAGGAGGCGAGTGGATCCAAAGGTCGGCCGGAACATTGCCACTACAGCAGAGGGCAGGGTCCCTACATTTTTCCAGCTAGAAACACCACGGTGGAGACTGGCTCAGACTGGTTCCTCTGTCACACCTTCGGGCTCGTACTCCCTAGAGGGGCGCGGGACTCGAAAACAGGCTCCTCTGCCCCCCTTGGGCTTGTACCATCCCACGGGGTTCCCGAATACCAGTAGCCTCGCCTTCCAATCCCGGAAATGAGATTTCAAGAGCGCATTCTTCCCCTCTGTCGGCTGCCGACACTTCCAACCCTGAAAGAAACCTAATAGGATGAAGGGTGAATTTTAGAACAGTTGGCGATTTATTTATATGAAATACCTTTCAATTTTGAATGGCTTATTAAAAAGAGTTATTTAGGTTGTACTGCAATCCACTAGCTTCTTACAGTGCATCCACTGTATTTTATATATGGGAAGTGCCCTCACCTTACATAAGTGTAATATTTTTACTTCCACCCAAAAATTCGATGTCGAGATTTCACTGAAAATGTTTTTTGGGACTCCCTGAATCCAAAAAAAAGCAGTTTTAGAAAAAGGTCTGTGTGTCTGTTGACAGCATAACTCAAAACCGAAAAGTGGGTAAAAACCAAAGTTGGTATTTAAGATTAATGTCTTTCAAGGATGCGACACGAAGATTTTGAAGAAAATAGCCCCACCCTAAACTACCCTTTACATGGAAAAGTTTTCGAAAATTTTGATTTTCTTGAAAATGGCTCTAACGATTTTGATTAAAATGTCATATGTTTGAGATGTTTTGATGAGAAATGAAATGTATATCTTGAATTTTCTGGCTATAGCCCCTGTAGTCGTATTTACTCTGGACGACTTTTGCATAACTGGTAAACCGTTAGAGATAGACCAAATCATACTATACAAAAACTGTAGATGTTGTTAAAATATACAATTTGTGTCTGAATACATTTTCTTGCAGGTTGAACCATTTCGAAGATATTCCTTGTTTTGTGTGTCAGTTTTGGAAAACTTGGAACTTTCGTGAAATGGATCATTGTTGTTCATTTTTTTATATGTTAAGTGTGCAAAGACAACAGAATCTCAAAGCTTTAAAACATTTGATATAGGAATAAGAATTTGTACAAATAATTTGTACAAGAGTAGAGAAAGTCGTGTGACTGCAACACATCAGATTTTTATTACGCATTTTCAGGATATCTTGAAATAAAAAGCAAGATCAACAAATTAAACTATTTTATTTTCTCAAATTATTTACCTATATCAAAACTGGAGCTCCATACACAATATCGTTACTGTGGTAGCAGAAAATAAATAATACATTTAAAAAAATATACTTTGGGAAAAAGAGCTAAGAATACTGAGCGATGTTATTCCTCGTTGACACTGGTCATATCGTGTCAGTGGGTTAAGAAATGACACACTTGGCTGGGCTGCGGTGAAGCAAGTTACCTGCTAACTTCACCGCGAGATCATTAGCAACACTTGTTTTTGGATCTCCCACCCATCCCATCCCATCCCATATCGTTACCAACACAGAGCCAACCTACCAATGCTGGAAATAGCGTGGTCTACATTTAGAGCTGTTTGGGGACCCATCCTCGTATTTCCCGACACCACTCTTCTCCTCGTGCCGAAACGTAGATAGAAAAGTAAAAGCAATGCTACACGCCCAATCTTGCCGCAGCGTACGTACTTCTACATGTTCTCAATATTTTCTGTAACGATTGCGCTTTTAATGCCCTCCATTTTTATTTTCTCTATCATGCAGAAGGTATCGCATTCCATCGAAAAATTCTATGGCCAGATTTCAGTGAAAATATACGATTTGAGGTCCCCTGAATCAGAAAAAATATTTATTTTCAGAATAATGGCCAAAAAATCGAAATTGCTAATTTTGTACGGGAATTGCTACTTCGGATTACTTTCAATGTATGGCGTTTGTTGCAGACCTATCGTTTGATAGCTGCATCTGTTACATTTAAAACCATTTTTTCATAAAAAAAAGTAGTGCATTTTGAGAATAGATTTGGTTAAATCGAATTTAATTACATTTTTCGAACATTCATTTTGATCAGCCATTCTATTAAGGTGAATTCACTTTGCAGATTTAGAAATAAACAACAAAAAATCATTAAATTTTGTTTTAGCGAGACGCGAGGATATAAGGCATGCTTAGACATAACCGCAAAATGTGTTTTAGCGAAACTCGAGGAATTAGTTTGAGGATTTCAATATTGCAAAGTTCAACAAATTTGAGTGACTGCGAAAACAACTCTTGTCGTTTTACAGTGTTCATTATAATGCCAAGGAGAGGACGGGCTGAAATATTAGTTTCAATATATGGCGTTTGTGGCCAACCTACCGTTTGACAGCTGCATCTGTTACAGTTTAAATCGTTGAAATTGCTACTGAACATGCAAATCAACAAGACGCCAGTTTGCAACATCGCCAAAGTCTGCAAGTTGATCGTTTGGGAGAATGGACGATGACCCGCATGTGGTATTTTAGGTGGACGAAGCGGCGTCAGGGCGCGTTTTCTCCGTGTGCTCCGGTTTCCCCCGCCATCTCATTCCACCGGTGCTCCATCTTTATTCCACGTGTCATCAGTGCCACCGCCTGCGATGCCGTAGCAGTAAAAGCGGGCGTTAAACACTACAACAACATGAGAGAAAGTGGTTAATGAAGAATTCTTTTTTAATTTATTTGGGCTTTAATTCTCTTCAATTATTTGATAAATCATGTGCATTATTTAATTATTCCCCTATTGTTTTATTGCGTACCTCGTTACAGAGGTATTTTTTATAGGTGGCGTGTGTCGTAATGTTGTGCAGTAGTTCATGGTCGAGTCCACTTGTCTATTGCAAGATAAAGGGGGTGTCTGGTTAGTATCTCTTCGGCTTCTAGCCCACTAGCCAGCAAGCTGCTGGTGGAAATTTACCCCCACCATCGCTTTGCGTGATGCTCGGATATGCGCGAGTGACAAGGTCACGCGCCACCTCTAAAAAATACCTATGTACTTATTTAGATAATCGTTGCAAGGTTATGAAGAAAATTTTGTTATTTTTACTATTTGATGTGTGTGTGGGTGTGTGTATGTGTGTGTGTGGGTGTGTGGGTGTGTGTATGTGTTTGTGTGTATGTGTGTGGGTGTGTGTATGTGTTTGTGTGTGTATGTGTGTGTGTAAGGTAAGCACACTGTACGGGGACTTAGGCACCTGCGATCCACGTGAGGTTCAGTACGTGTGACTTATAAGGGGAATCCCCTGGGGAAAGGGGTGAAGGGAGAGGAGGCAGAGGGTGGGTGATTCAAAAGTCACGACAGCAGAGGGCAGGGTCCCTAACGGTTCCAGATGGAGTCTCCCTGGTGGCGTGTGGTACAACTGCTGGAAACCAGGGACTACACTACCGGAGAATGGAGGTTTACAGAGAGCATTTGTTTTCCTTGCATTGCACCCCGAGACAGCTGTCGACACGGGGCGACCCTGAAAGAACCAAGCGGATGAAGCATGAAATGAAATGAGAAGAGAGGAAATTTGGGGGATGTAATTGACCTCAAGATTCGTTTAGCCAACCGGGGAAACCTCCAAAAATAGCCATGTGAGGAAGCTCGGCCACGGGAATCGAACCCACGACTTCCCAAATACGGTCTAAAGTTACTTGTAATTGATACCAAAGTTTTCGAGAAATATTGATTTCTTTTTTCTTTTTTTCTTAAGATTTCGGTTAATGCAAGTTGACATGCTAGTGCATAAAATTGCATCCACTTGATCGCCAGAGAACAAGTGCTGTAGCTAACGAAATGACCACGGCAAACAAACGAGCTCTATTATTGTTAAACTGCGATGTAGAAAATGCTCTTCACTTTCCGCCTGGCAATGAAAGTGTTGACTGTGCATTATAAAGATAGCTCAGAGTTTTGTGGGCTGATTTAGCCGCTGAATAGGATACAAGGAATTCTGTAACAGGACGTTCATTAATTGGTAGGTATAACGATGTAGTGAATGAAACCAAGAGTTCATGCATCAGAAGAAGGGACATTTTATAAGAATAAAAAAATAACTAGAACTCTTAAATATTATTATTGTTGCAGGCTCTATGCTCAAGTTTCTATCGCCTTTTGCTCATATTATTTTCAAGAAATATAACTGAACCTAAAATAATAATGATAAACACTAGTTTCAATTAGTAAAGAAAATATAGATGCTGAAAATACATTCAATTTTTCGATTATATTTAGAATTTGATTTTGCTACCTTGAAAAGCTTGAATCACATAAACCAATATAAATGTTACCACTATAATTCTTATTCATTAAAATCTTGAATTCACTTTTCACTCTGGACCCGTCTTTCTTGCATGAAGTTCCATGTTTGACGTTTGTGAATAAAGGTTCACATAAATAAAAATAATACATTTTAACATTTTTAACAACTAAAGATAGCTATAGCTACGGTTGTGGTGATTTCCTATTTACATTAATAATAATTTATACCAAATAGTATAACACAAAAAGACACGGCCGTTGTTCTAAGAGACACTCCTACTATGGACGCAAAAATTTAACCAGGAATACAGAATTCTATTACTAAACTCTTAATTCTAGGCTTTAAACAACACATAAATATGGTGCTTCATGTAAATAAACACATCACCTTTGGAGTGAACCTGCTTGTTTTTATAAAGAAATGACAATATAAAGTTACAGTCACAAAACTTGTTAATTTGTTCCGAAAGTCATTGCTCATATAAAACAGAGCAATAGTAGTTTCAAAACCCCAAATAGAACCATAAAAACGAGTTCTCAAGGAAATTGTATCAAATCATTCTGGTAAGTGAAAACAACACAAAGTTGCAGCCTATTACTTTTACAATTTATACAAATACTTTAGGCTAGAATCAAATTCCTTGTTTACATGCTCATACTTTCACAGTCTGTAGGTATTTGTTATTTTTAACTGAGATGTAGGAATGTGGTGACGCGACTCCTTAAGTTCCTAAAACCATTATTTAGAGTTTAGAAAAACAAGAGTTTCATATTACCTTTTTTTCTACACTTATGCGGTTTTAAAGTATTCACAATATGGAAATTTTACTCAGATCCCACAAATTGTGAAAGAAATAGCAAGTAACAGTATACAAACAGTCGATATTTCTTAATATAGTAAATGTCGATATTTATCACTCAGTTAAAACTAAAAGAATAAAAAGAACTGTTTCCGATATTTCTCTGAAAGATACGCCTGTATCAAAGTATGCATTTCAATCAGTAACCTTATTATTTCTTCTTCTTCTTGAGAAGTGTTTTTAATATGTTATTAAATTAATGACCTAACTATTAATAATAATATTGGAGAGGCAATGAACGTGTGAGCACGCTTGCATGCATTATCTGGAATTCAAAGTAGCAGTCGTGCTACCTTCTCTATCCATAAAAAATCCAGAATAGTTTATATTGTGACTTTGGTGGGTGTAAAGTAAAGAAGACAGATGTAGTCGAGATAAAGAAACAGTTTTATTTCCGTAAACAGTAACTTTGTACACTCGTTGCAACAGCAAGAAAGCCTTTACTGATTCACCAACAGCACGGCTCCGAATTAGTAACACAAAAACTGTCCCTTCTCACACTTTACCGCTATTTATATCTCCCAGGTACTATTCTGGAAACTTCAGGAAAGTTCAGTTATTATTGCGGTGAAATACAAAGCAGAGAATTCCAGAAGTCTCTATCCCTTTCTCTCTTTCGGCAAGCGCCCCAACAATGCGGCCATTCTCTGTCTCTTCCCTTCGGCTCCTTTGCGGTAGTGCCGACAATAATGCGATGGGCGACAATTTAGTATAGTGTGTAGTATTCATTCCTATATTCATTAAAATGATTCTTCGTCCATGCTACATTATTTGAGATTTGCTCTTAGAAGGAATGGTTTCAAATTAAACAATAAGTACTTAGTTACGTCATATAGCATATGAAAACATCATTCAAATATTTGGTCGTGATTGGTATAACAAACTTGCGATGAAAAGTACACATGTGCGTTTATACTTTTTCTAAAATACGTAATTATTGGGTTCAGCTGACCTCAAAACGGACATTCACCATTGAACATCAATAATGTAGTTTTAGTATGAGTTAAAGTAAAAAGTAGGCTCATAGAATGTATACACCTGTTTCACCTATAGGTGATCTTAAATGCTTCAAACGAAGTTCAAATGAAATATTATGAAACAAATGGAATATTGAGAATATTATGAAACAGAAATTTACACATTAACGTTCAATAACTGCGAAAACAACATAGCAATTTTACTATAAAGAAGAGCTATAAATTAACATGACAAATGCTAACATTTAAGTGCATCTACCTGAAACATATGTTAGATTCTGTTCTATTTACATTTTCTCGAGTATTTATAGTATGAATAAGACAGTTTTTAAATTAAGGAACCCTAGTACTGAAATCTGAATTGTCTGTTTCTACAGGTATGAAATAAACACCTTGCACATTTAAGTGCGTTTGTTATAAACTACCTACCACATAAAGTTCCAGCATAATCTGTGAGGGCATTAATTATTAAATTTATTTACAAAGCGAAAATACCTTAATATTCAAAATACTGCACCTGCATCAAAAACTAACATAACAAAAGTTTTATTATTTCATAAACTCTAATTGCCCAACAGATGTCATCAATCTCTGGCAGGAAGAAAAAATAAATACTTTTAAAGTAATTCATTTCTTTGCTTTGATGGACAATGAAAATATTTTTAAAATCTTTTTTGTGTATTTAATTGTTTTAAAGTAAACAAACTTTCAGATTTTAAATCCAAAGACTGAAGTAGAATTCACATAAATGGAGCACATGCTGGAAAAGTTCTAGGAACATGCAAAATTTAATGAGCATGGAGATGTATTAAAAAAATGTAATATTGAAAAAAAAAAAAAAAAAACATTTTTCTACACACACGCATCATGATCATGAGTCAAATGACCTGTTTGGCCTAGAACTGCCCTGCTGCACATGTCACACCTCCCCTCTTTTGTTGGTAGTCTCTATTCTCAGATACATAGTTCAACCCAGGGATGTCCAAAATGTTTTCCTTGGAGAACCTTATGCAGCGAGCGGCAATAACCCACTCTGCTCCTCAGTTGGAGGGAGAGGCAGTGAGTACGCAGTGACGGACACAAACAGGCGATTCCATGGAAGTTTCTTAGTCATACCTTGAATTTTCTGGGAATGTTATCAGGAGACCTCTTCATTCTGGATGATTTTTGCGTAAATGGTAAATAGTAAGATGCAGACAAAAGCATAAAATAAATAAAATTATGGATATCGTTAAAACGCACAATTTATGTCAAATACTTATTTTTTGAATGAACCATTTCCGAGATGTTATTTCTTATTTGTTTTAATCTTCCCATAATTATACTTTTTTAAATGGGAATATGTATTCGTTTTTTCATTCCTGGGCCTTGCAAAGAACGGAAGTTCAAAGGCATCGCATAGCAACCAGACCTTAAAATATTTCACTGTCACTTAAAGCCTACTGCATTCCCATATTTCCCTTGTACTTACAAGCATATTCGCAATAAGATAATTTCTGAAAACGCTTATATCGATGAAAATGTAGTATATGGAGAAATAAGCATTTGTAAGAATAGTGCGTATAAGAGCGAGTGTAGCTCTGTGTAGTGTTTGCGAACAGAACTGAACCATACTAAAAGTCTGTATCGCGTATGTTGCGCGACGATCACTTGGGATCTTCTGAGTCTATGTCAAAGATTGTTAGACTTCATATACGTGAGCAGTACCAAAGAAATCACTAATGAACAAATGTTTGTTGCACAAGATTTGAAAATACTTTCGTCAATCAAACGCAACGTACGTATCACTAACCCGCCACTGCAAAACAAGGGGTTAAAAAGATGCAAAGTCCGCGTGTGCTGGAAGAGGTAATCCCAAACCGCAAAGGTTGATCACCGCTGGCTTAACCACTTCTTTCCGCTGAATTTGGTTGTTTTTAACCCTTTTTGGCCCAGATTTTGTTCAAATAGTGCCGCAATTTTAAGCAGTAAAGGGCGTTTAAATGTAGCGTATATGGCATTTAAAAGCCTGCGCTAGACCTTAAAACATGGTGGAATCTAAAAAAACTTTCATTCCCAATTGATGATGGGATGGGATGTATAGGCATAAATCTAAAAATCGTCAATTTGATAATGTTTCAATAATTTTCAGTCCCAGGGTCCCGTAAGTAAAGTTAGTGGTATAGTCTGAATATCTAAAAACTTGTGCTTATGTACAATCCATAACACTAAATCGTAATTAAACGTGTGTTTAATTACCTGGTGTTGGCAGAACATCGACTCGTGCTGAAACGATAAGGTAGTCTTCTTTTAATCTGAGGTAAATTCCAATACTCAAGCAATACTCTATGAACTAGAGTTGTAGGTGAGAGATAAAATGCGAAAGATAGTTAAAACTCGAACCTGAGTAGTTGAGGAGGCTCTGCCTTTGAAGTGCTGTTCTCTCTAAATGTCACATTGAATATTTAGTAAACTGAAAGATACAATTCACTCGCGCTTTAATTGGAGCTACGATTCTCCCTGCCGAGCGATAGTTTTACAAGGGTAAAGGTGCTAGTTAGTCCTTATACCGCCGGGGTTGGGGTGGCGCAGTGAGACAGCTGTGGTTCGATTCCATCCACGTGTAGGACGTTCACTCCCCGGTGTTCCTCTGGTTCACTTCACTGAACTCCTAGTAGGAGGGGTAGACAAGAACGTTTAGTACTCTGCACTTGCTGCTGCTGGGGTCAGTCTGTCACATGATCACACCACAGTCGACGCAATGACGTTGTAGATAACGTTGTTGCGTAACTTAAGTTCAATGCTGTCACCATTTGCAGTAAAATATTCATTTCCAAAGTATTGTACAAGTTCAGCAATACGTGAACATTGCCGAACTTGTACATTCAGTTTTAGTGCTGGAAACATTGCACTCTATGTATGGAACTAGTGAGCACACTCAAGAAACAATACGCGCGCAATGACGCCACACTCTGTCCATATGGCAGGTATTTCGCGATAGCTGTAGAATGTTTCGAACCCTAGTGACAAGTCTCGCAACACATTCTTTTAATTTTAGATACTTTTGTCTAGATGTTTGTTTCCAACTTTAAGGTTATAGGTATACCCACTTAATGTCAAATGTTTTAGCCCTTTATCCTCTTCAGTCTTCAGTAGCTCCAACTGAACAGTGTAGAATCAACCACAATTGGTCTTGAAACAGGGCAAACATTTTTCTTAAGGCCAACGAGAGAGGGATTTTCTAAAACACAAACCAAGTTTTATTTGCTCTAGGATACTAAATCTCTCATTTATTTATTCTGCCGCATCATTAAATCAGAAATGTAATTTTTTTCTACTTTAATTTCAGAAAGATTTTTCCAACAATATTTTCATTTAAGGTCATTTCGAAGGTCATATCTGTCTCTGAAAGCTAAACACGGATTGCGCTGCCTGAAATAAGCTTATTACCTTGTGATGAAAGGTTTAGTAATTGCAAATGTTTAACAGTATATGTAGGAATATCAGTTAACAATGATACAATTTTTTTCTTAAGATCCTGACCAGGATCA
Source organism: Tenodera sinensis (assembly GCA_030765045.1). Taxonomy (NCBI): domain Eukaryota; kingdom Metazoa; phylum Arthropoda; class Insecta; order Mantodea; family Mantidae; genus Tenodera; species Tenodera sinensis. Next base: position 128,392,811 of record CM060965.1, on the reverse strand, counting down.
CCAGGATAAAAAAGGACTTAGCTAAATTTATCAATGTAACGTAATTTTCACCTACTTGAGTCGTTTGATTATCTTAAAAACTTACAAAACATGTCAAGAGCCAATGACAATATAATGGTATCATGATTTTGTCCTAATGTTCTCACCAGCATTATCAGGATAAAAATGTGACCTGGCTTAATTTAATAATGTAACCCAATTTTCACCAACTTGAGGCCTCTGATTGACCTGAAAATTTGCACGCATGTCAAGGACTGATGACAATACAATAATATCAGAACTTTATCCTAATGTCCTGACAAGGATCATCAGGACAAAAAAGTGACTTGGTTAAATTTAACAATGTAACCCAATTTTCATCAACTTCAGACGCCTGATTGACTTGAAAATTTGAACACATATCACGGACCGATGACAATGTCATAATATCATGATTTTGTCCTAAAGTCCTGACCAGCATTATCAGGATAAAAAAGTGACTTGGCTAAATTTAACAGTGTAACGTAATTTTCACTAACTTGAGACGTCTGATTGATTTGAAAATTTGCACACATATCAAGGATTGATGACAATACCATAATACCTTGAATTTGTCCTAATGTACTGACTAGGATCATCAGGATAAAAAATGTTACATAGATACATTTATCAATGTAACAGAATATTTCAATGTAATTTTTACCAACTTGGTCGGACTTAAAAATTTGCACACGTGTTAAGGAACGATGAGAATACAATATCATGACTTTGTCCCAATGTCCTGACCAGAATTGTCAGGATAAAGAATGACTAAACTAAATTTGTAGAAAATGCTACAGTTATGACATCTCAGATGTCGCTAAGGCACATTTCAACATGCGCCTTGAAAATTGCTTTAATTAAATAAATACATATTTATATATTGGATGACGTAGATGTCTAGAGAGAGGACCTGAAAGGAACATGAGACCCAGGGGAAATATCGCGGACCGGAGTTCATACAGGGCCGAGATACCCACAACATCTGGTAGTTTAGATATCGACACGTTGCACTGGACAAAGGAATTAAACCACTTGAAAATATTGAAAGATGGAGATGCCTGGAGAGAGGACCTGAGAGGGACACGAGATTTCGGGGCGGGGATTGCGGATCGAAGTTTAGCCAGAGCCAGGAACTCCACAACAGCTGATACAGTGTAGTTAAAACAGTAATTGAGTCGTCCATTTCCAAAGGATTCCTTGTCCAAGATGTGAAAATTTTGGGGAACACAAAAAACCTGCCCACAAAGCGTTCATTGTATTTTGCACACTGATTAGTATTAACTGTTAAAGTCTTTGGGTGGAATTACAGCTCATGGACCCCAAAGGATATTTGTAAAATAAACAAAATAACTTGGACAAGATGCCGTGTGGAACTGCATTGTGGACAAGGGGCATTTTGGAACACAATGAAATGGACAAGGAAGGTTTTGATTCTGGAAGAGAAGAAATTTTTAAGGCCTAATAAAACCGCTGTTTTTATGTCATGTCAACTGATTTATTCATATAAAACTGACCAAACTTTTATATTAATATTTAGGAACAAATATATCTGCCATTACACACCTGAATCATCAACATCTCGCATTGGACCACCCCCGTTTTCGTCTTCTGATGCATCTTCGTTATTTTTTTCACAATCTGGAAAGATGATATTTTTGTAGAACAGCAAGGTGGGTAAGGTCTACCAATCTTCACCATAATGAAGTCCCAGTAATTTCTTGATGTCATCTCTTTTTGTCTGCATCATGAGAATGTGAACCGTAATCTGCTCTGGATTAATCTCTGCTACCTTCCTCTTTGGTTTAAGAACCTTTCTTGCAATGCCCACGTCTGTGTTGTATGCTGGCTCTCCACGAACAAGAATGTCTGCACTCGGTGTTTTTCCTCGTGTGATAATAAATCTCTTGCTTACGGCGAATTGAAAGTGCCAGTTGTTAGGTTTCTTCAGAATTTCTCCCATTGCTGCTTTCCAATTGCACACATTGAAGTCCTCACCTATCTTTAGCACAGTCCCATACTTCTCAAAAAATTTTGTAGTGCTGTTCTGGGCTGGATATTGTACTCGAGCCACGGCCGTGCCCGAGCCAATAATTCACGTATTAGCTTCCTGAACGTTGGAATTCCAATGTTTTGATTGTAAATGTTTGTGAAAGCAATGCCACCAACAGGACAATGTGTATTACTGCATTGTAATAAAACAAAGAGGAAAGAATTCACCTCTGAGTAAAATCTTATGAAAGATAACGCCCTTGATGGAGAAGGGTCACTTTGAAACTCAATATTGTATCATGCTTATCCTTGCAATGGGACAAGGAACCATTTATTGCTGTACATTATTACGTTCTCCATATTGGATTCGTGACATTGGACAAGGGCTACTTTGGAACTGCATGCAGTATTTCAATGCGTTTTAGACGGGTTTTGGAGCGTCTTGGAAGTGTAAGACAATACATTTCGTAGAGAATGCACAGACGAAGCCAGTGCTACCAAAACATCAAATTGTCAAATTAGTGGACAAAGAACCCTTTGGAAATGGATGCCTCAATTGTACTCTAGTGCTGTTCCAGAAAAAAGTGATTTGGAAACTTTCAAACAAATATTTGAAAGAGGTTTCGAAATCAGAAATTTTTTAGATTTCAAATTAAAAATTTGGAGAAGATCGTATGGAAAAATTTGAGACTAAAAAGTTAAAAATGAATTATAGTTTTAAAAAACCAACAAAAACACGCTTTTATAACAAACTAAACTAAAAATAGCAAATAATGTTTAAGTATGTAGAATTTTTTCTATAAAGTCAAGTAGTTCATTATATTTCAAAATTTTGTAATAAGTTTAAAATAAAACACTAATTTATATTAACAAAATAATAAATTTTATTGTAAAAATGCGTGGGGTGTCGGATATAGAATGTTATAAACAGTTACATTGCTAGTTACTTATAAAAGTAAAGTTATAAAAGTAACGCGAAAAGCACCCCACGCTTTTTGCAATAAAATTTATTTCTTAAAACTATTATTTATTATCCTGATGACCCTGGTCAGGATTTTAGGACAAAGCCATGATATTATTGTATTATTACTGGTCCTTGACATGTGTGCAAATTTTCAAGTCAATCAGACGGCTCTAATTGGGTGAAAGATTCCGTTACATACGTACATGCATACATACAGGTGAAGCTAATATAAAGCGTATAAAAAGGCACGGAACCCCAATAGGCGCGCCGCAAGGCGTCTGGCCCTCTGTGGGGAGCCGAATGGCACCTGCACCGACAAAGACAGACATGCCGAGTACCAGCAAACAGGTAAGACATGACATGGTTTCGACACCACCCTCTACCTCGAACCCCTCACCCGGTCCCCGAGTGAGTATCGCCAAGGCGAAAGCCAAGGCTCTCACTAGGGCCAAGACTAGGCCGAAGGTAAAAAAGGCCGTGGGCCTTGTAAACCAAGGGACAGTAGTCCCCCTTACACCACCAGCTCCCGTCAACCCAACTCCTGCACTGCCGGACGATGATGGCTTTGTACTGGTACAGAGCCGTAGGAAAAGGTCCTCTGGTTCAAATCCAGACGGACCCGCTCCTTCACAGGGACCTGCAGCGTCCCCCCAGCACCAAGCCGCACAAAAGGCGGAGAAACCGCGCACAGACCGCTCGCGGACCAATCCCTGCCAACTACCTCTCTCGCCCCTATAAATAGCAGTCGCAGAAGCTCCTTAAAGCGTATTAGTTGGGATCCTACCCCGTGCGGGAAGCCCCGCACAAATCGCTTAGTTCCTGTCGGGGAGTTGTTACCACCTCTAGCTTGGAAGGCCTCTCTAACGAGGACATTGTCACCTGTCTCTCGGACCACAGAGTGTGTCAAGCCTGCCGTCTGTCACGAAAGCAGGATGGCTAGGTGATGGCCTTACAAATGGTGTTTCTTACCTTACCAGAATATATCTACCGCTATTACGAGCGTGCCGTTGTACGTCCATATGTACCGAACCTTATGCGTTGCTTCCAGTGTCAGAGGTTCGGACATATAAGGAGCTCGTGCACGTATCCTGCTGTTTGTGACCGTTGGGGACTACCAGTACATGAAGATACCACCTGTACACGGGACATCTGTTGCGTAAACTGTGGAGGGAAACATCCTTCTAGCTCGCGTCTGTACCCATAGTTTTCCGACGAAAAGAGTATCCAAGAGTTACGAGTTAAGCAACACCTAACGTTTCTAGAAGCGCGGCGGCGCTTCGAGCAGCTTAAACCTGCGAACAGCACCGGTTATGCGTCAGCTGTCCGCCGCCCTCTGTGACCACTGCCTGCAACACGAGGCTGTTTCGGATACCGGCACACAAACCAACTGGTCAGCGAGCACCCCTCCACAGCGTCGCACTAATCCTCTTGCGACTACATCTATCGCAGTGCAGACGCCAGCTCTCGAACCGTCCCCATGTGCCACCACTCCCGCGGACAGACCTTGATCTAGGTATATTGTTCGAGGCAGCAGTCCCACGTTCTCAATGAAATCCCGCTCCCGCTCCGCGAGCCGTAGAGGATCTTCGAACTCCCAAACATCGGAGGAGTCGCCTGAGGATGGTGAAACTCGTTTCATCGGTCCCAAATGCACCAAGGTCAAAAGAAAGAAGAAGAAAAAGATAAAGACTGGCCACTAATCTCTTTTTAGTATGTAAATAATCAAGTGGAATGTTAATGGGTTCCTGGTACGTGCTTCGGACATACAACACTTAGTCTTTCAACGTTCTCCATCAATCGTCTGTCTACAAGAAACCCATTTGCAGCCTAACCACGCATTACATCTTCGTGGGTTTTCGGCATCTAGACATCACTCTGCAGGTAACCGACGAGCAAGCGGTGGTGTTGCTATTCTGGTGGCGCATAACATCTCTGCCACCAGCATCCCTCTTCACACACCGTTGCAAGCTGTAGTGGTGCGAGTACAGCTGCAGGCCTGAGCCTGTCTATTTGCAATGTCTATCTGCTACCTGCCAGTGTCGTACAACAAAACGATCTTTGGGCCCTTTTGGCACAGATACCGCCACCATTCCTCTTTCTGGGCGATCTTAATGCCAGAAATACCTTTTGGGGCTCCGACACTGACGATGCTCGTGGGTGCCTTGTAGCAGACGTTTGCGATATGTCCGGCTTACTTTTGTTAAATACTGGTGCCCCTACCTTTCTATCATCTACCTATGGTACACACTCCGCCCTAGACGTTTCTTTTTGTAGCCCGTCATTGGTACCTCTACTTCATTGGTTGGTCCTTTCCGACTTACGCATATGGCAGTGATCATTATCCCCTTAACATTCACTTATCTGGCAACACGACACCCTCACTGGATTATGTCCAAGACTGATTGACGGAAATTCGTTCCCTCATTCACCTACGCGACAATGGTTTTGACACCATTGATGAAATGGTGGAGTAGTTTACCTGTTCTATCTTGCTCGCGGCAGACTCCAGCGTTCCTCGAAGTTCCTCTACGCCACGAAAAATTCCCGTACCGTGATGGACCGAGGAATGCCGTTTGGCTATCAAAGCACGCAGGTGTCCTCTGCGTACTTTCCGTCTGCATCCTATGGAGACAAATTTTATTTCTCTTACACGCTTTCGTGCAAGGGCACGTTTTGTACTCCGTAGTGCAAAACGTAGCTCCTGGAAATCTTCCATCTCTTCCCTTTCCCGTCGCAGCTCTGCTACACAGTTGTGGACTGCTGTTCGGCGTATGTACGGCAAGTGTCGCCGGACGATAATACCCGGTCTTGCTGTACAGGGATGCTCTTACAACCACGTTGAGGATATCGCCGATGCCCTCGCAGACTCTTTCGCTGTTGATAGCCAAACCCAAAGGTACAATACTGTCTTTTCACCCATCAAGGTACCAGTGGAGCGGGTAGTCCTTAATTTTAAAAGTGACTCTAGTGAACCGTACAACGCTCGTTTTACGGAGGCCGAGCTAGCCCATGCCTTGTCTCTCGCGAAGGACTCTTCTCCTGGTCCTGATGATATCCACCTACAAATGCTGCTTCATCTTCCACCTTAGGCTTTCACCTTCCTTCTGAACATCTACAACCGTATTTGGCTTCAGCAGGTTTTCCCTTCTTCCTGGCGCGAGGGTATTGTCATCCCTATCCCTCGGCCCGAGAAGGACCGGACACTTTCCTCTAGCTACCGCCCTACTTGCCTAATTAGTTTTGTTTGTAAGACCTTGGAACGGATGATTAACACTCGCTTAGTGCGGTGGCTAGAGACGAATAACCTACTGAGCAACGTTCAGTGCGGTTTTCGTCGTCATCGCTCCAGTGTCGATAACCTGACACGTATGGAGGCTTACATCCAGAATACCTTTCTCATGAAACAGCATGCCGTGGGTTTTTTCGACCTGCAGAAGGCCTACGACACTACATGGCGCTATGGTATCCTCCGTAATTTACACAACTACGGTTTACGCGGTCATCTAGCTCTCTTTGTGTTTAATTTTTTACAACTTAGCCGATTTCGTGTCCGCATTGGCCATATGCTCACAAGAGCGGATCCAGCAGAACGGTGTACTCCAGGGGTTGATTCTCAGGGTAATGTTTTCGCCATGGCCATCAACGGCATTGCCAGTGTTGTTCGTAGCGAAATCCCAATGTCACTGTATGTTGACGACTTTGCGATATACTATCGCTCTCATAATTTGGAGCACATCGAGTGTCAACTGCAGCTGGCTATAACATCCATCACCGAGTGGGCATTTCGCAACGGTTTTCAGTTCTCCTCCACGAAAACACAGTGTGTCCACTTCCATCGACTTTGTGGCGTACACCCTCCTCCCTGATCTTTATTTGCGTGGCACACGTCTTCCATTTGCTCCACACCTGAAGTTCTTGGGCTTACACCTCGACAGTAAACTTACATGGGAGCACCATATTCGTTATCTGCGTGCTTCCTGCGATCGTTCACTTCGGGTACTCCGGGTTTTATCTGGGGTATCTTGGAGCGGCGATCGCACGGTGATGTTGAGGTTGTATCGCTCACTGGTCCTATCCAAATTAGACTACGGTTGTTTTATCTATGGTGCCGCTTCCGCCTCTAAACTCCGTCTTTTAGATACAATACATCACACTGGTATCCGTCTCGCTAGTGGGGCTTTCCGAACAAGTTGAGTGGATTGCCTATATGTTGATTCTGGCGAACCTCCACTGTGTGTCCGATGCTCGTTGTTACTTTGTTCCTACGTGGTAAGGTTGGCCGCTCATCCAGGTCATCCTTCGTTTCCACCTGCATTACGTCCAGACCTAGTGTACCGTTATACTCGGAATACAACTATCTCCCGTCCAAGCGGCATCAGGTTTCGACAACTGCTGACCGCACACGATCTACGACTGCCAGCTGTAGAGCGGCATTCGCGTGGCCGATGCCCTCCCTGGCAACTCCAGTGTGTACGCTTTGACCTGGAGCTGTCAAGCTGTGCGAAGTTAGCTACCCCTCACTCGGTGTTTCACCAACTTTTCACCGCAGTTCTGAGCCGATACCGGATTTATACTCCGGTATTTACTGATGGTTCGCAGATGATAGTGCGACGGGTTCCGCTTTTGTATACGATGGCGACGTTCACACGTACCGCCTTCCAGACGACAGTTCAGTATTTGCCGGCGAGCTATTTGCCATATTTTATTTCCTTCTTTTTATCTCCAGTTCAGGTCCTGGAAGTTTTATCATCTGTTTCGACTCTCTTAGCGCTCTCCAGGTCCTGCAAGAGTTTATTGGCACCTCGGCATTGATTGTTAAAATCCAGACGTTGATCTCGCAACTACTGTCTCGCGGATACCAGTTTGTTTTTACGTTAATCCCAGGCCATGTGTGTATTCCGGGCAACGAGGTGGTGGATGTGCTGCGAAGTCTGCATGTCGCCTTCCAGAATATTCCACCCTTACGCTACCCTATATAGATGCGCAGAAGTACTTTCGTCGCCATATATTTACTCTCCGGCAGCAATCTTGGGAAGCATTATCTGGCATTCAGTGTACAACCCTGGCAGACCAGCTGCAGGGATTCCAGGCGTGAGGAGGTGATTTTAACCCGCCTGAGCATAGGCCACACTCGAGCCACGCATGGACATCTTTTGCGTGGTGATCCAGAGCCTGTCTGTGTGACGTGCAATATTCCATTCTCCGTCGCACATGTTCTTCTTGATTGTACGCAGTACGGTCGTGAGCGCCAGTCCGTTGGTCTGGGTCTTACACTGTGCTCTGTTTTAGGCAACGACCCAGTAGCTGTAAATACAGTACTGCGGTTTTTTGCCAAGATTGATTTTGGCAAGCAAGTGTAAGGTGGATTTAAAATTTTAAGACGTTTTAATTATGGTGTTTTTATCTTTTTAACTGTGTTTCCAGCTACATTTTTTGGCAAAACACGTTTTACCTGTATTAACTTTTAGCCGTTTTAGCTCACATTTTAGTGGTTTTAACATTGATTTTTAACATTGACATTAACAGCTTTTAGTAGTACTTTGATAGTTTTTATTCTTTGACTTCGGGCCCTAATGACCTAGCTATCGACGGGCCCTTAAACACAACTCACTCATTCACTCACTCACTCACTCACTCACTCACTCACTCACGTCATCAGTCCGCATCCGCCGGAACTTACCGAGCTACCAACAAAACTGGAATGGAGTGAAATGAGAAAGGAATGGAAAGGAATCCCTACATTCGACTAGTGACAAGGGAAACCATGGAAAAACCCGTCAGAGTATCGAACCCGCGATTTCCCGAACGCAAATTGCACACGTTACCGTGGCATCACCTCACTCGGTGAACTGTGACAATACTGAGTGACACAACACACGGACTTAAAATATTTCTTCATAAAAGAAAAATCTTCCTTCCTCTCATTCTACAATGGTCTCTTGTATCTTGATCTTTCGTTTTTTTTATTTTTTTTTTTATTTTTATTTTTTATTTTTTTTTTTATTTTTTTTTTTTAATTTTTTTAAAGCATTGAATATATGGAGTATTCGTTCTACTTTCACAACCTTAAAATCTGTAAACTACAGTATCCTAATTATTATTTATTTATGCCAACAAATTTACTACTGGTGCTTTTAAGCACACAAGCCGTTTGTGGGCATTGTTTAAAAAAATTCAATGCCGTAGCTGGAAATTCCGTGGTTCAAATCTCGGCTATAGCATTGCATTTTTCAGTCCTGATTTCACTTCTTATAAAGTACACTAACATTGAACTAAAGTGAAAGTGAGCGAGGAAAGAGAATTGTGCTTCTTTTACAGAAGCATTAATCCTGCGTTCTTTAGATGTAATAAGTTACACATTGCATCCAGCCCAATGGCACGCTATGACGAAGTCTTATTGGAGAGTCGTTTAACCCTAGACAAAACCTACAAACTGTAGGCGATAGAGCATTCTAGCGACACTAAATCCTGTAAGACAAACTGCTTCTGTGCACTTCATTACTTATATACTATAAGACTTGTGCTTGCGAAATCTCGAGGACTGCACAATCATCAACTACGAGGCCTTGCGAAACTCCGTCGGATCCAACGATCTGTATGTCGAACTACCACCGGAGCTGATTGTCATGCCACCAGTGCGCAACGGAACGAAGGTCTTGATCTTCAGATGTTCAGCGATCATGTCCGACTTTTACGACATAGATATCAACTCAAACTTCAATTCAACTCTAATCCTTAGATGCGGGAATCCCTCAATTGATAGTACATACATTTTGATACAGCTCACCTGTCTTCATCTCTGATGAACACACTCCAGCCATGTGCATATAACGTGAACAACCTTCTACTAAAGGCAGGAAGGTAAAAGATCAAAGCGTTCAGACACAGAGGGGACACATCGCTCACTTTGTCCTACACAGTTCTATTGTGGCTACCATCTCCTAGGAGGTAGGGATGAAATGAGGGAACCGAAGGTGTCACACAGAGTCGCAGATAGACAGGCTACAGAGACACGTGGAGATCCCTAACAAGTCCTGAGATCTCTTCATCCCGGCACCGGGTCCCGCCAAACAGCTATCACACCTCGGTTCCGGCGTCACACTGTGCGTCCCACCTCCCCCCCCCCCCCCCCAAACGAAGGATAAGGCGAACCAAACGCCACCTAGCTCCGAGAACAGCAGTTACCATGGGCAATCATCCGCGCCATCTGCTCAGCACTGCCAACACTACACGCCTGAAAGTACACCTGAAAGATGATAAGGAAATGGAATGGAGAGAAATGATGGAAAGTAAACCATGGTATGAAATAATGCACCCCAGCATTCGCCTGAGTGACATGGGGGAACCACGGAATAATACATGTCAGAATGCACGGCCACGGGCATCGAACCCACGACCTCCCGAATATGGGCCACAGACGTTACCGCCTGAGCCATACCGGTCGGTCTAGTAAAGGCGAGATCTGGTACTTGTATGTACACTTGGTGTTTTGTAACACTACCATAGAATACAAATAAATGTGTAATCTCTAGTAATGGACAGCGAAACTACAACTAATGAATTTCAGTGCCAGAATTTTTGAGGAGCCAGGCAGGAGTAGCGAAAGACCACTAATATACAGTTAAAATACCAGCAAAAGAGCAATATATTAATAAGTCTCTGGTGCTATAGCCCGAATGTGGCCTATCAACCCGACTGCTGGTCTCACGTTCACTTAAGCAAGGCAAAACTGGGCGATCAACCAACCGACATAGGCAGGTCCAATCGATACAGGCAGCGCCAGTCGATATAGGCTAGTCGTATGCACACCCCAGCTACAGCTTGTATCTTTTCTGCTTTATTTTCACAAGCTTATTACAGGTATGACCTTGGGCAACTCAAATTACAAACATTACACTCTTAAAAACTCGTTTAGCACACCACTTTTCAACAGCTCCTCACTAAAACTGCCTCTGTTCCCCTGACGACGTGACGTCATGCCATGCTACGGTGCTTCAAATTTATGAGAAGCTTTCTACATAGAAGGTACAACCAGTGTCACACTGCCCCTCCAAAGCTTCTCGTCCCGAACAGCGCCACCGGCGTCTTCTTTCGAGGCAACCCCGGGATGCGGTAGAGTGCATCGCCGATCCTCTCATCACCAAGAGCGGACATTCCTGCGCCCACGCGTTTCTATGACCGCTGACCTCTCCTAGTGCGTCTTCGCGAACCCTTGCTCCTGGTGGGCACTAACGTAACCTCCTCCAGGGTTACGCTTCGGAGCTTTATCTTGTCCTGTCCGACTCGCAGAACCCTCCTGCCGACGTCGATCGACGCCTTATGACGTGCATACCCAGGACCACCTCAGTCAGCCTCGTGACTCCTAAGGACGTCCATGCCCAGGATCACCGCCTCAGTCACCTTCGCGACGTACACCGACAGTCTTATAACGCTTTGCTCTAAGGTCAACTCCAGCAAGGTCTTCTCCTCCACAGGCAAGGTGTTGTCCAATGCCAGCACTCTTGTAGGGCCCATCTGGTTTCCTCGAAGGTAAGCCGTCCACCACGATTTGGGCTGCATCCATGTCCACCAATGTCTGGTACCGCCTTCAGCTCCTGCACAAAGTGCACAGTATTACTGTGGCGATTGGCGACGACAGCTCCGACGTTCCCCTTTTCATGCCGGTACTTATTCATCTACCATTAGTTTGTTGGCCAGATGTGCATCGTCCTTCACTGGACGCCGTGGCCAACCACACTACTAACACACACTTCTGGGAAATTTTCGATGTCCTGGGGCTGTTCCCCTGCCCCACACAAACCGAATACTCCGGATCATCCACATGAGGACAGTTGTCATCTCGACCGCCTCTATCATCAGCGCAGTCGTCTGCGCGGTAGTCTGCTCGATTGTCTGCATCGTGGATAGTGTGATATTCGCCGAGTATTCGGCGCTGATGTATCTCGGCGTCGCGTACGCCGTCTTCGGAGTAGATAGCTTCTTGGTGCACTATCTGGCCGAGAGGTTAATCAGAGCCTTATTTACTAGTTCTTCATTAACACGGGCGAACTCCTGCAATATCTCCCTTGGTTGTTGTAGCCTTGACTTGCGCTGGCTGCGATGGGCTGCAGCCAAGTGGTGCTCTCCAAACCGGTTTTCAAGAGCCTCCCAGATGTTTCGAGATGCCACTGATGTCGGAATCACATTCAGTATTTCTGCCGCACGTCCGTGTAGGTTAGCTGTCAGCTTCGCAGCTTCCTCTTCCATGGACCATCGGCTGTGGGCAGCAATGGTAGCGAATTGTCTGCGAAAGACTTACCTCGGTGGCTTGACGCGCGGGTATGTTGTGTCGCGTCCTGGTGTCTCGACCTCCAATTTCTTAGTTTCGCCGAGAATTTGTTTCGCCCTAGCGATCGTTGCATGGTGTTGCCGTCGACACTGTCTTCCGGAGCGCTAAGATTCCACAATATCCTCCGGGGCGTTAACGCGTTAGCCGAAATCTTTCTCGGCTTCCTTCTCGCGAAATAGTTGCACGTCGATCATTGCCGATAACTCTAACTTCGTATTGCATATTTCTGCTATCATCAGCTGCATTCCGGATTCCAATACCTTTATTTCTGCCTTCGTTTCGGAATTTGCCGTCTTTGTTTCTACCGTGCTGCCAAGTAGTTTTTTCAACAATTCTTCCATTTGCCATGGTTTCGTCGCACTTCTGACGCCAGTATAAGCTTGTATGTTTTCTTACTTAGTTTCGCAAACCCTTTACAGGTATGGCTTTGTGCAACTCAAATTAACAACATACACTCTTAAAAACTCTTTTAGCAGATCACTTTTCAACATTGCCTCACAAAGATTGTCTGTTCACTTGATGACGTGACGTCACGCCACCGAGCTTCTAGTTTATGGGAAGCTTTCTACATAGAAGCTATACCAATGCCACACTATGATAGCGACAGACGGCAACGAACGCAGAGAACGTCGACTGGCAAAGCACTGCGCAGCTCGTTCGGAGGTGTTTTGCTCCCCCTGTATATAAGAATAGCAATAACTGTACGGTAATGTTCATTATAATGTATAATAAAATAAGTTAAAACGTGTTCTAATATACAAGACGTGCTGAAATCATGGTGTTAAGTATCTCCGTGCGGTTCTGATGCACAGGGCTACGTCTGGTAACAAAGCGCTTCGTTAAACTATTCAGTGTTTTAAGCGTGAAATGCTCTATAGGTATGTTAAAATATTGCGCTGAATATACTGGAGTTGAATGGCGAAGAATACTTCTTGTTTCTCACCAACCCTGCCAACTGTCGTGATCCAGATCACAAGGAATGAGTGCACTAGCCTTTATTAGCAAGCGTCATCTAAATCTAATTCGTGTCACCAAAATACACCGGATCTGAAGTCAGCTCACTCACTGAGTTGTATCTACAAGGCACTTTATCGAAATCTTGCAAGAAAATTGACCTATAACACAATTATCTACTTTCCTTATCCTCTGTTCCATAATAGTATCTTGCTGTGTGCAAACCGACATATTGAGTTACCATAAAATAATAGGGATGAAACAGATCAATGTGCAAATTCTTCAAAATGAAGACAAAGGTACGATGTACTGCGCTCACATGACCCTCTCTGCTCCTGTACAAACTATTCTTACAAACGCTTAGATGCTAGAGGTAGATTGGGTAATGGAGGGTGCACATAGCGACTCGACCCCAATAGAATCTTTTATGCATACACCCCCGGGAGGAACGGACGAGAACCGCAGGAAAGAGGGAGATGAACTAAGAGGTAAGGGGAAAGAGAAGAGCCATGGTAGAAGACACCACTGCAGTATTCGTCCTTTCTATCAGGGAAATACCATGGGAGAACCCCTGCTTAGTGGGCGGACACCAGGAATCGAAACCTAGACCTCCTAAATGTGAGCCTCACACGTTACCAAGGGGCCATCTCGCTCGGTTACAAACGCTTATTCCTCTAGCTACTTCATGTTAATCGAGATAAACATTTGTAGGAACTGTCTTATTGCTAATTTTCTTGCAGATGCAAGGGGAATGTGAGAATATAGTAGGCTTTGAGCGCCGCCCCCCCCCGCCCCCATACACACACAAAGAGAGAGAGAGAGAGAGAGCTTTCTCTAAAAACACTTTCTTTTTGGCTTCAGGAGTCTCAAAACATGTACATTTGGTGAAATCTCAGTATCGAATTTTTGAATGGAATACAACACTTCACCTACCTACTATACGTAATTAGAGAAAGTAAAAACTGAAGCTTGCTAAAAGATTTGAAAGGGGAGAAATCTTTAAGTTACAGAATATCAACAGATCGCATTCTTCCCTTGAACTTTCCAAGTATGCCGCAATTGCCCTAGAATTACTACCCTGTTTCAGCTTAAAGAGGCTCAACGTCGCAAATCGGTTTCCTTTGTTTCGTATTATAGATATGAAATCCACCTGAAAGCAATACCATTATTGTCCTGATACTTTATAGATTATCTGATTACAATAAGTTTACTGTGCTGCCGTGATGAGTGCCTAATACGCCGCCCTGGCAAAGTTACGAGTCTAAGTTTAGCCTCTCTCTCGCTCGCTCGCTGTCGTCTATGCCGATGGGCTCTGTCCGGAACTTGCTGCAGTGTTTGCTTGTCTGTGCCTCTATCTACCAGCGTATCTAACCTCTTCTTCAACTGGATTACGCTGACACTGTTTAATACCTTTTACAACAGGTAGGAAAACCTGCCCTTAAAATGGCGGCAGTGAACTATGATACGTATTGGTGTCTTCCTCTTATGAGATGTGCAGCATATCGCTTATAGTTATTATGTGCTTACTTAGTGGTTGTTTAGGTGGTTCTTAACAGTGATAAAAGTGAAAATGACTGTGAATCAAACTGATCCTGTTTGTGGCTGTGTTCCGTCGGTTATATCCTTTAGAATTGCCGGCTCAGCTTACAGTTAGATGTATTGGGATTGCAATGCATTTAATTTTACCTGCATGAAATAATTGTATTGTTTATGGAAATTGATTTAATGGTCTCACACTGTGAGATGAGTTCTTCGCCTAAATTGGCAACTTGTCTGCTTTAAGTACAGTAAGCGCGGTCTACGCTTTCTTTGAGGTCTGTTGCCTCACTAATCCTGAAACCGGAGCTAATGATCCAGGAGAAAAACGTGGCATGAAGATCATGTTTTTAGTTTGTTCTATGTCAAACGCCTACCTCAATCACAAAAATGTTCAGGTGTGAAGTACAATAATAACGGGAGTCCATTGTTAGCAGGAATAACTTATGTAGTGTGTGTGTGTTTTATTTTTTAATCGTTAGAAATGTAGTTATGGGGATGCACAGCTGAAGATAATAATTTTAGAAGTTTTCAACGTAGTTGAACTTGTAGTCGTAAGTTTGAGTTGCGTAAAGGATAAACCTTTTAAATGTCATCTGGGTATTCTTTCCAGCGTTCAAGTTATAAGTAATTACACAAATGGTATGGTTGTATGCCAAATGTACCACACACATGTTCATGTGATATATCTAATAATAGCGCACCAACTATGATGTACTTTTTCTTTTTAGTTTTATATTTATAAAAATAATTCAAGGCTTATTAAATATGCTTACAAAAAAGATCTATGTTTTTTTTAATTAACTCGAAAACGCTTCGAAGTTTACGAAATTAACCCGTTGATTACAACTTTTTCACGTTTTTAGACGTACCTGAGCCTTTCCAATTAACGTTATGAAAACGCCACAGCGTGAAACATACCGAATGACAAACTACTGAGAAGTACTGTTTCTAAAAGAAACAAATTTTGAATTGGAAAACATTTTATTTTAGGTTCAAGACTATTGGATGTTGATGAAGTTAATTGTTCACAAAGTCAATACTGAACTGCTTTAAATTATGCGCTTTATTTCATTTTTCTGGGCAGGGAATACCAATATTCGTTTTCCAAAAAACGCTGGTGTATCTTTATTTTCTCTACTACGTATAGTAAGTAGGGAAAGTATAATATTCGACCGTAAATTTCGATGTCGAGATTTCACCGGAAATATGCTTTGACGTCCTCTGAATCCAAAATATCATTTTTAGAAAAAGGTCCCCGCGCGCGCATGTGTGTATGTGTGTGTGTGTGTGAGTGCGTGCGTTCGTGTGTGTCTGTAAACAATAGGTGTAACTAAAAAAACGAAAGTTGGTATTTAAATTTAATATATTTCAAGGATGCGACAGGACGGTTTTGGAGAAAATTCCTCCATCCTTAACTAACCTTTACATGAATTTTTTTCGAAAATTTTGATTTTCTAAAAAATGGCTAATGGTTTTGATTATAATGCTACATGTTTAAGATATTCTTAAGGAAAATAAAATGTATATTTTTAATTTTCTGACTATAGCCCACGTAGTCCTGTTTACTATGGATGACTTTTATATAACTTATAAACCGTAAGAGATTGATCAAATCTTACTATACAACAAATGTAGATCCCGTTAAAACACTCAAGTTATGTCCAAATGCTTTTTTTTTTTTTTTTTTTTTTTTTGGTGGAATGAACCATTTCGTAGATAGTCTGCGTTATTTGTGAGTTTTGTAATACTTGAACGTTTCTCAAATGGAAGGTCGGTATTCACTTTTTTATCCCTTACTGTTGGTCGTGCAAAGAGAATGGAATGTCAAAGCTTTAAAAAATTTGACTATCGCTTAAAGCCTACTGTATTCTAATATTCCCTTTTCACCTACAACAAAATGTTCAATAATTTCTGCAAATCTTCATCTCCACTAACATGAAGACAGAGGAATAAGAGTTTGTAAGAATAGTTAGTACAAGAATAGAGAAAGTCATGTGAGTGCAACACATCCGATTTTTAAATTGAACTACTCATCTCTGATATCTTGATGATTGTTATAAGATATTTATTGGATTTACCATACATATTACATCTGGTTGTGATTGTTAAATTTCCAATCTAAGTGGTACAATAATAGGATTTCCGTGGAACGTCTATTGATGTGGCCATCTTTTGAAGGTTCATTACAGTTTCTGCTGCCTATAAGTGGAAGCCTCACGAGCTAGACATTCTATGTGGGAGAACTATGGTGTTGGTTAAAACCGACTTCTACGTTCACTTGTGGAAGTAACATTGGAATGCTAAGGAATTCTGAAAGACAGTCCTGCATAAAAATAGTAATAATCATCGCTATTGTTAAACCGCTATTAGTAGTTTAGTTGCAGGTAATCTCATAAGAGCGTTTGACTTTATGGATGTAAGGAGAACAAAGTCGAGAATAAAATTGCTTAGGATAACTCAGAGATAGAATTTAACTACACCGTTTTGTGACTAAGACGAAAATTAGAGGAAGATAATTTTATTATTTCTCCGGCATAATAAAAATAACCGAAATCTAAACTGAAATAATAACTGAATTTTAAGCAGAGCTACGCCCGTATACTACTACTGTAGACCACTTTCGCAGTTTTTTTATTATTATTATTATTATTATTATTATTATTATTATTATTATTATTATTATTATTATTATTATTATTATTATTATTATTATTATTATTATTATTATTATTATTATTATTATTATTTTTTTTTTTTTTTTTTTTTTTTTTTTTTTTGGCTTTATACAACAAGGGACGCTGTTAAAAGTATTTAGCCATGAACAAGCAAATGACTAATGGTCTTAATTTTTAACCTAGACACCTCAAAAATAAACTTGTAAAATATGACAGGCACAGTCGCGAAAAAAATGATTGAGCGCATTAGGAGAGCAGAAGTCCCAGGTCGCATTGCAGCACGGTTTACACAAGTCGATATTTCTAACATGTAGCTGAGTTTATTGATAGTCTCTGTTCCATACGATATCGTTTGTGAGATACACGAATAGGCTATGTCTTGAATCACCACTCGCATTTGTGTTTCGCGTATGTATACAGACACAGCCTATTTGTATGTGCATCATAATACATGGAACAGAGACAATCAATGAACGCAGCTACATGTTGGAATATCAACTTGTATAAACCGCACTGCCACACAACGTGGGGCTTAGAAGTATTCTGCCCTCCGACTGTGCTCAATCATTTTTTCCATGGCTGTAGTAACGGTTCAGCTAATCATCGGTTTAATACCGATCGAAGTTAAGGAAGTGACGGTCAGAAACGATAAATTCAAGTAACAGGTAGCCATGATTTGTTGAAATCCAACGTTTCGCCCTGTTATGTTGATCGAATGAAGGATGTGTATTAACAATTCAACGGAACAATTGAATCATGGAGGTTATACTTGAAAGCACACATACGTAAATTAAATAAGCGTTTAATGCTTAACTAATAATTTTAATTCATGCGTATAAATTCCCGTCAATCTTCATCTTCTTTAACTATTCTGTTTTTATTAGTTTCTCGACTTCAAGCTCACGGTAATAAGCAATTCGAAGAAGTGGTGTACATGAAGATTTGCACTCTTAGGCCAACAAGTTAACCTGTATGTTTTTCTCGAAGGTGTTATTCAATCTTGTCAGTTGTTAAACACGATTGATGTGTTATATTCACATGGCTTATTATTCCATTCTTCAATGCAGTATTATTAAAAAGCATTTTCTTTTACCATCTTAATGATAAGCGAGATGAACATTTGTAGAAATGGCTTTATTACTTATTCCCTTATAGATATAAGGAATTAGGGGATACAGTAGGTTTAAGCAGTGGTCAACCTTTTAAGATTGGGTGATGGATTTGACATTGAATTCTCTTTGCATGACCCCGAGAGGAAAAACATCAAATGTGCTACATTCACAACACCTTCTGTACCCATACTTCAACAAACTATTCTTAAAATAAGTTGTTCTATCTTATTCATGTTAATCGTGATAAACGTTCGTAAAAATGCTGTTATTACGTGTTTCCTTACATATACAATAGGAATAGCCAAACACAATAGGATTAAGTGATAGTGAAACCTTTTAAGAGCTGGTCGTTGTGTGACGCTTGGAAATTCCATTCTCTTTGTAGCACCAAAATAAAAAAAAAATAAAAAAACGAATAATCGCTTCCCATTTGAGAAGAGTACATATAAGTATTTTATGGTTGTCTCCTTAGTGCAGTGTTAGCGCTGCTGCTTACCAATTGGGAGACCCGTATTCGATTTCAGGTTCCTGCATGGAGATTTTCTCACGCTGGGAGATCTGGTCCTGGGTGCACTCATCCTCCTTAGGCCCCTGAGGGGCTAATTGAGGAGTTACTTGATCGAAGACTGCATAACCGACCGCTAGGGACAGGGGTGCTGATCACGTCCCACCTCCAGTACTGTACCCCACACATGACGCCTGTGGTGGGCAGAGGTGGGAGACGTAGCGGTAGGGCGGAAGGTTATGGCCCAGATGGGTTGTTATGCCACGGGGTTTGGTTTACAAGTATTCCACAACCCAAAACAATAGCAAAAGATATCTCGGAAATGGTTAATTCCACAGAAACCCTAACAAGTGAATAACTAAAGAAGAAGATGTTTGATATAACCTGTCCACTTTAAGGAGATCTACATTTTTTCTGTAAGATTTTGTATATCTCTTACAGTTTATGCGAAAGTTACAAAAAATGCGGAGACCTGAGAGGGTATTCCCAGAAAGTTCAGGATATACGTACATCTCATTTGTGACGCAAATATCTTAAACATATTGTATTTTAATCAAAATTATTACTCATTTTTAAAAAATAAGAATTTTTGAAACATTTATCATTTAAAGGGTAGTTTGAAATTAAGGAATTTTGTGGAAAATCTTCGCGTCCTAACAGTGGAAGATGCTGAACTTAAATACAAATTTGGTATTTGACTTTTCATTATTGAGTTATGCTGTACACATTAACACATACACACACATACAGACCTTTTCCTAGTGATCCTTTTTGGGGTTCAGGGGACCTCAAAACCGTATGTTTGATAACATATCGACATTAAGTTTTTGGGTGGAGTGTAGTACTTCCCCTACATGCTACATGGTAAAGTCAAAGAAAAAAATAGCAATTTTATAGTTAAAAAGTATAAAGTATTAGATAATTTAAGCCAACAATAAACAATATATCGGAAATGGTTACTCTCACAAAAAATTTAATATAAATTGTTTCAACGAGATCGGCGTATTTACTCTCTCTACTCGTAAGTAGAGGAAGAATTGTATTCCACCCAAAAATTCGATGTCGAGATTTCACCGCAAATATGTGTTTTGAGGCCCCCTGAATCCAAAAAAGTATCTTTAGAAAAAGGTCCTGTGTGTGTGTGTGTGTGTGTGTGTGTGTGTGTGTGTGTGTGTGTGTGTGTGTGTGTGTGTGTCTGTGTCTGTGTGTCTGTCAGTCTGTGGACAGCATAGCTCAAAAGCGAAAGGTCGGTTAAAAACCAAAGTTGGTATTTCAAGGATGCAGCACGAAGATTTTGAAGAAAATAGCCCCATCATAAACTACCCTTTACATGGAGAATTTTTCGAAAGTTTTGATTTTCTTGAAAATGGCTCTAACGATTTTGATTAAAATGCCATATGTTTAAGAAATTTGTATGACAAATGAAATGCATATTTTTAATTTTCTAGCTATAGCCTATGTAGTCCTGTTTACTCTGGATGACTTTTGAATAACTCGCAAACCGTAAGAGATAGACAAAAATCGTATTATACAAAACTGTAGATCTCGCTAAAACACATAGTTTATGTCTGAGTAAATTATTTTTGTAGAGTGAATCATTTCGGAGATATTCCTTGTTGTTTGTCAGTTTTGGAAAACTTGAAGCTTTCGTGAAATGGAACATCGTTGTTAATTTGTACTTTCTCTACTGGTAAGTAGAGGAAGGATAGGGTGCGCACAAACGCTCTGAGCGCTTTCAAAAATTTATTGTAGCAATATTATTTGACTGAACACTACAAACACTGTATACTCAGATATAGCAACTCATAGTTCTTTAAATAACCTACAGGTGCTCGATATGTACTCCATGAGTGACTTTACAAATATCAACTCGAGAACCAAGTTCGGCCTACATTCGATGTAGCATGTCCCTGTTAATGATGCGGACCCGTAGTTCTCGTAGATTATCAGGTAATGGTGGCGTGCAAACTGCGTGTAAACTGCAAGGTGTGAGGTCGGGAGAGCTCGGAGGCCATGACAGTGCGTTATGTTCATTCCCGGTACGACCACCCATCGGTCTCGAAGTCTGGCGTTCAGCAAGTCACGAACGTCACGGTGGTAATGAGGTGGAGCACCATCCTGTTGGTAGGTGACATCGATCTCCAAGGGGCCCTAATGACCAAGTTGTCGACGGGCCCTTAAACCCAACACACTCACTCACTCGATCTCCAACTGTGGCTGGAGCCAATTCTCCAACATATCCAGGTAGATGTGCCCTGTAATAGATTTTTCTCTGAAGAAGAAGGAACCATACATTTTAGATTGTGATATCGCACAGAAAATATTCAGTTTAGGCGAATTACGAACGCACTGCATGCCGAAATTGGGCCTATCAGTTCTCCAAATCCTTACATTATGCCTGTTCACCTTACCACTCAGAAAGAATGCTGCTTCGCCGCTGAAAATAATCTTATCTCAAAACTCATCGTATTTCATACGCCCCTGGAAACTGCTACACAATTTAAAGCGTTTCACTTTGTCCTCCGGTGGTAATGCTTGTAACAGCTGCAAACGGTAAGGGTGCACCTTCAATCTTTTCCTTAACACTTTCCAAACGGTCGAACATGGGATGTTCAATTCTCTACTGGCTCGACGAGTTGATATTTTGTGGGCTACGTGTGAAGCTGGCTCGCAGATAGTCGACTATTTCTTCAGTCATTCTCGGCCGACCCGTTGATTTGCCCTTACATAGGCATCCCGTGGTTATCAACTGTTGATACCATTTAAGTATACAGTTGGCAGTGGGTGGTTCTTTCCGGTACTTTGTTCTAAAGTTTCGTCGCACGGTTGTCACGGATTTACTCTTATGAAGCTCAAGAGCAACAAACGCTTTTTCACTATTGGTTACCATCTTACAACTGTTGGAGCTCGTGGCCGTACGAGCATAAGTCAAAAGTGTACTCTTGCGGTGGAAGGAAGGAGCTTCATGACTGCTGTACAGGAAATTTGGAGAGATAGCTAAGTTACATCAAATACCATCACCATATATTTAATAATATGACTATAAAAATCATGAAAACGCTCAAAACATTTGTGCACACCCTATATTGTATTCCACCCAAAATTTCGATGTCGAGATTTCACCGGAACATATGTTTTGTGACCCCCTGAATAAAACAAAAGCATTTTTAGAAAAAGATCCGCGCGCGTGTGTGTGTGTTTGTGTGTGTGTGTGTGTGTGTGTGTGTGTGTGTTTTTTTTTTTTTTTTTTTTTTTTTTTTTTAAACAGATAAGTGAGAATTACAGGGAAATAAACTGAATACAAAAACAAAAAAACTTACTAAATAAGAACGTGAGTCTGAACAAGAATGAGGTCGACCTCTATAGGCCCCTCAGGGACAAGCACATGGTGAGAATGGTGTAGATCTCAATCCTCTTCTGCGGTGTCTGACGGGTTGTCAGGTGGTAGCAGCAGATCCTGCGGCAGATGACTGCGGATGCTGTTTGGAGGCTGCGACCTATGGCCCAAGGAGAACAAAACCGCACCTGGGATCTGGTGAAGACGACCATAGAAGCGATGAGCCTGATGGCGGATGAAGTCCACTATGGAGGAAATTCCAAGTTCACGGTGTAGCTGAGTGTTGCGAACAAACCAGGGAGCGTGAAGAGCGAGGCGTAAAACTTTATTCTGAAAGGACTGCATGGCTGCAATTTTACTAGAAGCTGCGCCACCCCACACAGGGCAAGCATACGTGAGAACAGGACGAAGTAAAGAGGTGTAAAGTAAAAGTACTGTAGCACTTTTCAGAGAAGATTTACGGTTAATCAGAGGATAAAGCTTGGAGAGTCGGGAATAAGCCAAGTTGAGTTTGCTGTTGATATGAGCCTTCCAAGTAAGTCGGCGGTCAAACAGTACTCCCAGATATCTTACTGTTTCGTCCTTGCGCTTCTAAGGTATGTGGATGTTATCTATCAAAACAGGTGCAGGAGACGCGGGCCAGCGGAGAGTGAAACGCGTCATTTCACATTTACTGTGGTTGAGGGCGATGCGCCATGATTTTAGCCATAGAGATAAAGAATCCAGGGCAGTTTGAAGATGATTGCCAGCTGTGTGAATATCTTCGTGGGAGGTAAACAAAGCGGTGTCGTCGGCGTACATGGACACATTGATAAACTGCAGGGGAGGAAGGTCTGAAATGTAGATGCTGAAGAGGGTAGGCCCTAAGACGGAACCTTGAGGAACACCAGCGAGGACGGGCCAAGAGGAGGAACGGTCTGAACCTAAAGTGACGGAGAAAGTGCGATCCAGTAGGAAACTGTGAATTAATTGATACAGGTAATCAGGAAGACCAATATTACGAATTTTAAAGAGTAGACCACGGTGCCAGACTTTGTCAAAAGCTTGACTGAAATCTAAGAAAGCAGCTAAGCAATGCTGTTTCCTTTCGAAGGCTTGAGCGATGTGTTCAGTTACACGGAGAAGCTGGTGCACCGGAGAATGCCTTTGGCGAAAGCCAAATTGAAAGGGTGGTATCACTGAGGAGGCGGATAAAAATTTGTAAATGCGGATATTAACAAGCTTTTCAAAAATTTTGGACAGGGCCGGTAGAAGACTTATTTGGCGATAACTGGAAGGCTGATGTGCAGGTTTTCCAGGCTTGTGCAGAACTATAACATTTGCATGTTTCCAGCAGGTAGGAAAATAACCTAAGCGGAGTAGAGCATTGAAGAGAGAGGCAAGAAAGGCGTGGGCTTTGCGAGAAAGATTTTTAAGAGCAATATTAGGAATACGGTCATGACCAGGAGCCTTTTTGGATACCAGTATGTGCAATAGGCGGCGAACCTCGCTCGGTGAAGTAAGCTTGATGGGCACGGGAACACTCGGAGGAAAAAGAGGCTGGTCCTCTATAGCGGAGTTATGAACAGCATCAACGACTGGGTTGGGTGTAAAGGCTGTCTCAAAGTAGTCAGCAAATAGCTCGCACTTTTCGCTGTCACTGGAGTAGTGCCGACCTGTAGAACGAAGAGGTGGTATCAGAGGTGATTCCCGTAGAATGCGGCGGGTTTCCTTCCAGAGACTGCTATCTAGTGGGGAAATATTGGAAAGATGGCGCTGATACGAAGAATAGCGGTACTCATCCAGCGCTCGCTTAACGTACCGCGTCAACTGGTTTAATCTATGACGCTGATGAGGTTGACGGTGCAGTTGCCAGCAACGACGGATTCGATGCTTCGCTCTCAGTAGCTGAACAATCGTCTGAGGCAGTGTTTCATGAAATGGTGGATGGTGGCCGGCTCGCCGGGGAACAGTGGTAGCCGATCGAATAGACGCAATCGCAGTATTGGTGAAATGAGTTATAGCCACGTCAACATCTTGCTTCTGTGTCAAAGGAAGGTGCGGGTAGAGCTGCTGGTCGAGATGATGCCGAAACTGGTCCCAGTCTACGTGCCCCTGTATCAAGGGAGGAACGTAGATAGAGTAGGTTCTGTCCACCTGAAAGGTTGCAAGAACGGGACAATGATCGGAGTCCATTTCAGGCAGAACGTGCAGGAGGAGGGGTTGCGGAAAGTTCTGTATTAGAGCGACATCAAGAATATCTGGTTGGAGTCTGACGTTATTAGAGTAAAAGGTAGGTGTGTCACGGGCAACGACGTGGAAACCAATGGCATCAGCAGCTTGCTGAAGACGACGATCGTTAGGTGTGCTCACTCGGCAGCCCCAGAGGACATTTTTGCTGTTGAGGTCTCCTAGAAGAATCGTAGGTGCAGTGGTAGAAAATAAAATCCGTAAATCCTGAATAGCCAGAGTGGTAGAGGGTGGTTTGTAGGCTGCCAAAACGGTGAGCAGTTGGCCATTAGCAGTGGCGACTTGGATGGCGCAGGCTTCGAAGCCGTGTTTGATACGGCTTTTAATTATAATGGCAACTCCTCCGGATGCCACGGCAGCGTCACGATCCTCCTGGTAAATTCTATAGCCAGGAATAGTAAACTTCTCAAGAGGGGTTAGGTGTGTTTCAGAAACACAAGCAACGTCGACGTCGTGCCGAGAAAGAAACGTAAGGAAACTTTGGCGTTTGGATTTGAGTCCGTTTGCGTTGCAATTTAGGAAGGTGAGAGTAGAGAAGACCGGGGTTAAGTCAAGGGGCATGGTTGAAAAGGTCTGCTATGAACTTGGAAAACAAGGAGCGTAAGTGTGGAAGATATGAATGCAAAAGGGAGAGGAAGGAGTTGAAAAGGGATGAGATGAGAGAATCCGAAGCAGAAGTCGAGGAACACCTGGGTGGCGTATCTTTGGCAGATGACTGTTGAGGTCTAGAAAACCATTGTGGCGTAGAAGAGGAGGTGGAAGCTTGACCAGGCGTGGCCGGGAAATGACGGTCATTGACGAGTGGGGGCGGTGGCGGTTCACGCTCTCGTGGAATGGTAGTGTTAACAGAATCATTACGGAGCTGTTTGTGTTTGAGTCAGAGATAATAAGAGCATCCTTTATAGTTTGCCGCATGAGTTTCCCCACAGTTTACACAGCAAGGAGGTGTCTGACGAGCTTTAGTACAGGTAGAAAAATGATGGTTGCCGGGGCATTTAACACAACGTGTAGGAAAATGGCAGAAATTCTTGGTATGCCCGTATTTGAATTTTGAATTTGATTTGGTTTAAGGGCGCTCAACTTCTAGGTCATCAGCGCCCTTAAAAGATTCATGGCAATAGCCAGATATAAATTTCACTCAAAAAATAAAAATACTAGCAACAAGAAAAATATACAAAGGTAAAAAGCAGTGGCAATAGCCAGATATAAAACAAGGGTATGCCCGTAACTTTGGCAGTTGGTGCACTGAGGGATGGTAGGAGATTTACGGCGATACTCAATGGAAACAACAGCATGCTGAATATGCTTCAACTCGAAGATACGTTTGGCATCCTCAGAACGGTCCAATTCGACTGCACAAAGGGGCATCGGTTGTTTATTGCGAAAGAAGAGACGAACCACTTAGTTGACAGGCAACTTTTCCGTTTGGAGTGTAGAACCTCTTCGTCCGTTAAAGGGTAGGGAACCCCGCGTATGACAACTTCAAGTTTCTGAGAATGTGGATCTTGGAAAGTGTGAAATGGTAGCTGTTCTTGCTCAAAAAACTTGGTGACCGAGCGGTAGTCAGCAATGGTGGTTGTACTGATCTTTAACACAGATCCACGTTGTTGAGTTGTGAAATCAGAAGAGGCATGAGATCGTAGGTCCGCTAAAACTTGCTGGTAATTGTTGACGTCGTGCAGGAAAATGGGTGGAATTTTTATCCTGGATGCGTCGGTGGATGCAGTTTGTGCTTCGGAGTCCTCCATGGTTTCCAAAACGGCGAATCTGTTATGCAAAGAGGGTAAATCTACCATATATTTCTGGGGAAGAGAAGAAGCGGCAGTTTTTCGCTTATTGGGTATACAGAAGGCACCTTCGGATGGAAACTGCGAAGTGGCGTAGTTGCGTTTGGTTGCTCCAGTCGAATGGGGCTGGCCAGTTGTGGTGGCGAACTGCGATGACGGCATGTTGGAACAAGCCTCAGGAACCGAAAAAGCAGAAGCAGTAGAAGAATATGTTTGGCAGTTGCTCACTGAAGGTTGTTGAAGTGAGGGATGAGTTAACGTTGGTACAGATAATGGCTCAGTGTCATAAGCAATGTTTATAGAGGAACGTACTAAGTAGCCAGTTCCATGTGGAAAGAAATTATAATATCTCACGAGAAACTCGCTAACACAGCACTGTAAGCACAGCAAACAGCTGAAACGCACAGGTGAATGACCTAAGCAAATCACTAAGATACAACACGATTAACACGCGCAGCGACTACCGACACACGTCCGTCTCAGATGACAGGTGCGGGAGCACTGTGTGTGTGTGTGTGTGTGTGTGTGTGTGTGTGTGTGTGTGTGTGTGTGTGTGTGTGTGTGTGTGTGTGTGTGTGTGTGCGTCTGTCTGTCAGTCTGTGGACAGCATAACTCAAAAACGAAAAGTCGTTAAAGACCAAAGTTGGTATTTAAGTTCAATTACTTTCAAGGATGCGGTACGAAGATCTTGAAGAAAATAGCCCCACCCTAAAGTGCCGCTTACATGGAAAATTTTTCGAACATTTTGATTTTCTTGAAAATGGCTCTAGCGATTTTGATTAAAATGCAATATGCTTAAGAAATTTGGCAAATGAAATGCATATTTTGAATTTTCTGGCTATTGCCCATATAGTCCTGTTTACTCTGAATGACTTTTGAATAACTCGTAAACCGTAAGAGATAGACAAAATAAAAAAATGTAAAACACACAATTTATGTCTAATAATTTTTTTTTGTAGAGTAAACCTTTTCGGAGATATTCCTTGTTATTTGTGTCAGTTTTGGAAAACTTAAAACTTTTGTGGAATGGAACATCGTTGTTCATGAAAAGATTTGACCATCACTCAAAGCCTACTGTATTCTAATATTCCCCCTGCACCTACAAGGAAATAAGGAATAAGATAATCTGTACAAATGTTTATTGCAACTAACACGAAGAAGATATAGGAATAAGAGTTTGTAAGAATGGTTAGTACAAGAGTAGAGAAAGTCATGTGAGTGCAGCATAACAAATTATTTTTATAAGTTAAACGTGCAAAGAGAACGGGATCTCAACTATTTAAAAGATTTTACTATCGCTCAAAGCCTACTGTAGTCTAATATCCCCCTTTCACCTACAAGGAAATAAACAGTAAGATAATTTGTATAAATGTTTATCTCAACTAACACGAAGAAGATATAGTATTAAGAGTTCGTAAGAATGGTTAGTACAGGAGTAGAGAAAGTCATGTGAGTGCAACATATCAGATATTTTGTGTAGTAACCTTTTGTCTACGTCATACGGTTTACAGTTACACAACATTAATTCAGAGTAAAGGGACCTTAACAGACCTTTCTCAGGAAATTCAAGATATAATTTAGTTTATTATGATAGTATAGGTATTGAATAGGGTTTGGGACACTTGCACTTAGTGACAGTTATAGTGACACTTGCACTCAAGCATCTGAGTAAAGACTAGTTCCTCGCTAATTACCTTGCTACCTTCCCAAGGACAACACACAACCATCCTGAATTTGATAATCTTTCTCAATTGCTAGGTAAAGAAATTTATTCTGGATTTATTATTATTATTATTATTATTATTATTATTATTATTATTATTATTATTATTATTATTATTATTATTATTATTATTATTATTATTATTATTATTATTATTATTATTATTATTAATTATTATTATTATTATTATTATTATTATTATTATTATTATTATTATTATTATTATTATTATTATTATTATTATTATTATTATTATTATTATTATTATTATTATTATTATTATTATTATTAATCAAGAGACTCTTAGCCAAATTAATGCCGTTACCAGGAAACACCATGTGAAGGTGGTCTATTTGCATTCCGCACGTGGTATCTTTTTTATTTCTTTTCTTTTTATCTTTAAACTGTATTAGAAATCAATCTTTCCAGTGGAAATAGTCATTTTAATATTTTTTATTCAGACTATTTTTGTTTTGTGTTCCAGTAGAACCGTCAAATTTGTGTACTTACATTATTTACACCCTGCCATGCTTGGTCTTTCAAAAGTAAAAATATATTTACTGTATTTTTGTACATACATGAGTTTAAGGAAATGCTTAAGATTTCCATTTTCCTCCATCTTTATCAATGCTTCATTAATTATTTGATCAAATTTTATTGTTGGTTTTTTTTTCGCTTTTCTTTTTCCCCCCTTCAAGATTGAGATCTTTTCTGTTACATGTATGAATATGGTATTCGGCATCTTCCTGAGGGATATTAACTAATCTGTATACATCTGGACGTGCGTTTGATAATAAACTGCCCAGCCTTCTGAGCTTGTTGGTCCTGTGTCGTCCAGCATTCGAGAACATGTCCTATAGGTTCTCCTGTAGAGAATGTTATATCTGCACAGCACCTAGCCACTTAATACGACTTTATCTGTGCAAGCTTTCGTGTCCGTGGGCAAGGATTCTTCCATCATACCTAGGGTGGGATGGACCACAGGTACGGTATTAACCGTCCGTATGGGGCCGCGCCCACTCTATCAGCCTGGTGTGCCAGTTGTGAGGCCACCATTAGCTAACAGTTTGGATGACTGGAAAAGGACAATCTGGGATGTATATGGAGTAAAGATGGGATTGGCTTTACCGTTTACCGGTGAGGTCCAAGGGCATCCTTAGGCAGAGAGTTACTCTTTAAACTGGGTGGGAGGCAGTAGGTAATGACATTAACTCGCCTAGCGCTTAAACGAAGCACTGCAAAAAAAGTTCCTTAACAAACAGTGTTTAAAATGTCATCTATCAGCTCCCAAAGTTTGTCGGTCTAATTTTGGGGCACCCTATATATTTGGCGGAGGTTACTCATGGGATATTTCTCCGCCTGAGCCGAAGTGATCGCTCCGGTCGCCATTTCCAAGGAGGAGTGCGGAGCTTTTCCCCGGACTAATAGCCATTTTCCACTTCACACTACAGTGGCCATTGGCGTTGAAGGGGTCGGGGGAGGGGGTTGAGGCAGTATCGCACATTCTTGTTCTGTGCCATGATGTAGGACATCGTCCACATACTGGCACGTCACAGTTTGAGGTTCCGTGGGAAAGTAGGATATATATGTTGCAAAGAGCAGTGGGGAGAGCATACTGCCTTCTGGGACTCCTGCCACTATGTTTCTGATTGTTGACAGCCTTCCTTCCTCGCTCAGTCTGAAAGTGTGGACTGAAGGAAGCTGCTAATCATTGCGAGATAGGCGGAAGGATGTTTGCCTGCTGGAGTTTGTACAGTAGGCCCTGATACCAGATTGTGGCGAAGGCCCTCTCTAGCACTGCTATGATCTTGAAGTTTTCCTGGAAGCCCAGGGCAGCCTCCTCGGCCACGCGCGGTAACTGCATGGTCGTGGAGTGACCCCGGCGAAAACCAAACTGGTGATCCGGTAGGAGGTGCCTTTCCTCGAAGAGAGGCGTTAAGTGGCAGAGAAGTAACCGCTCAAAGACTTTTGAGACGCTTGGGAGTATACTGATGGAGAGTTAGCTGTTAGGAAAGACCGTGTCCTTGCCGGGTTTCAAGATGCACACTACCCTCACCTTTTTCCAGCAAGCTGGAAAGTGACGGAGACGTAGGCATGCATTGAAAATCCGTGTCAGTCGAGCGACAGTCCTTTTGGGAAGGTGCTGGAGCATGAGCGACGTGACGCCGTCATGTCCAGGGGATTTATTTGGGTTTAGACTACGGATTTCAGAGGTCACCGCTATCGGGGTGATTATGGGACGATGGATCTCCTCGTGGTACCACCATGGCTCCTTTTGGAGGCAATCCACGGTCGCTTCCACGAGTTGGGTGAAGTCTTCATCTTGAGGGTCCTCCCGGGGTTCGAACTATACCTCGAGATAGTCCGCGAGCACAGTAGCTTTCTCGTCTGGCCCGAACGCGAACCGCCCACGAGTGCCATGTAGGGAGTGCTGGTATTGGGCTTTGGCCCTCATGATCCGCCATGGTTTCTTTTCTTGGAGGTTTACATTCTCATGAGTGTTTTCCCAGGCTGGCTTTCTATACGCACGGAGCAGTCGCCTCGCCAAAGTTTTGAGCCTCTTGTATACTGCTCCGATCCTGGGATGGTGGAAGCGCTGCCATAGCTTCCGAACATTTGCCTTGGCTTTTAACAACTGCCGGAGTTCATTGGGTATGGCTCTTGGGTCAGGACTATTGGTGGGAATGCGGTGTTTGTGTGCGAGCATTTAGGACTTGCTGGGGAAAAACAGCCGCTCCCGCAGCCGCTTCCAGCGCTTCGATCTCATCGATGCGTGGTCGGGGGTCGACGGATCGGTTTAGATCAAGGACTGCTTCATCCCAGTCAGTCTCATGTATCCAGTTTGAGCTTATCAGGGCTGGCATGACGACTATGAACTCCACCTCGACAGGGTCGTGGTTGGAGTCCAGCCCATTCGCCGCCGAGAGGTCA
Organism: Tenodera sinensis; assembly: GCA_030765045.1. Classification (NCBI taxonomy): domain Eukaryota; kingdom Metazoa; phylum Arthropoda; class Insecta; order Mantodea; family Mantidae; genus Tenodera; species Tenodera sinensis. Next base: position 128,361,717 of record CM060965.1, on the reverse strand, counting down.
AAGTGCAATTGCATGTCTTTGGTGATCACTGATCATAATGTCTAGCACGTCGGGCCTACCGCGGGCCGCATGGAATGTTGGACCACTGCGCGACGAGGCTTGGGTCTCCTCTGATAAGGCGGTAGAGCCCGCGGCCCCTCTGGTTACTAGTGCGGCTGCACCAGAACCGATGCTTCGCGTTGAGATCTCCTGTGATGCAGACTACTGGGTGTAGGTTAACAAGAGTGGTATAATCTGCTTCATAGAAGCGATGATCTGGTGGGTCATACGTCGCAATCAATAAAATGTCCATACCACCAATGGCGGTAGCTTCCACATGTTGTATGGCAGAAAGGGAGAAAGGTGTGAGGGTGATATTGTTTTTAATGAATATAGCTGTACCATCTCCCTGTCGGCCGACCCGATCTGACCGATGGGTGACGTAACTTGGCAGCGAGAAATTTATACCAGCATGTAGATGTGCTTTGGTGACCATCAGGATTGTTAATCCCGTAGGACTGCACAAAGTCGAGAATGCCAGGACGCTGCTTCCTTACGCCGTTAGCGTTCCAGAACGCGGCTCGCAATGGTCTACGCACAATTCGGTAGGCCATTACGCGGCGGAGCTCGAGAACAACGGCTATGCGTCTCTAGCAGGACTGTATGTTTAATTAGAGCGTCTGCGTTGTCGTCCTTGAGCTGCTGCTTGCACCTCCGCCGTGTTATTTGCCAGAGTAATTTCACATAGATCTCTGAAGCATGTCGTTCTCCAACTGCTACTCGAGGAAAAAATCGTAGAAAAGCCGGAGCTTTGCATTTTCAGATGCGAGACCAGATGTGAAAACAACTTAACGAAAGTAAACTTCAGTCTAGTCGAACTAACAAACCCAGCTTCAGGTAACAATAGGGGCGATTTCCCCCAATACCACCTGCTAATTCACGCTCGACATTGTTACTTTCCCAAAACTGGAGTGCAACTATCACTAAATTGCACTGAAGTGCAACTGTCACTAAGTGCAAGTGTCACCGACCCACTAAACATGTGATATTTACTCAAAATCATTTTTGTGAAAGTCAAAATTAAGGAAAGATTTCTATATAACGGGCAGTTCGTGTTTAGTGGATTTGGCGACCGTGTAGTTCAAGAGTCGGCAAATTGATCATCGCGATTGCACGAATGGTGACATCACGAAACGCAACGCATGGTTTGATGGAGGTGTTCGCAAGTCTCAGTGGTGGCGTAAAGGAACTTCTCTAAAACAAGTTTGATTTTATACATACTTAACACATAATATATAGAGATTGAGACATTAACATTTAGTTGTCATAGTCTTTACTTCATCTGGAGCATTATAAGAGTAGTTTCGCATTCGTCTAACGTTAAATGCACAAGTATTGACGTATACAACAGTGCATGTAGGTTTTCATCTATCAATCGCGAGGTTTTTGGACTTTACAAACTTGCCGACCCCTATTATAGATAAATACATTAAAAAAAGAATCAGCCCAACAGCCCATGAATGGCCAAGGCTTACCGCCCGGCCGCTGCGTCCCCCAACTCAGCCCACATGAGTGGAGTGCAGAACTGAAGAGTGCGACGTGGTCAGCGCCCTCATGACCTGGCGATAAAAAGGACTTTAAAAAATAAAAATTATTTACAAAGCCCTCGTAGTTTATTTACAGTGTTTTATGAAATGAAATAAAACGACTCTTTATAGCCCCTTGTCCGTGAGAAAGGCTTGGGCTTTTGAATGCTGAAAAAACTATCAAACTCGATTGGGTGGTTTTTAAGATTGCCCTTCATACGCACACCCACACTAAAAATGTCCTACCCTTATAGTATTAATATACATAGCCCTTTTGAGATATTAGCCATTTCCGAGATATGCGTAGTTTTGGTTTTAATTTACCAATAGGCTGTCATTTTTATTTCCTATGTTACCTAAAGAGTAGAGGAAATATTGCATTCCACTGAAAAATTCGAAGCCGAAAAATTTCGGTGGAAATACATATTTTGAGGTTCCCGAGTCCGAAATTTCTATGTGTGTATGTAGATATCACTTGAACCACAATTTACGTCATATAAAACGATGTGGGGTTAACCATTTACTATATATTCTTTTTTATTGGATTGAATTTCAAATGAATATACTTTTTTACTTTTTCTGCCGCGTACATAGTAGGTTGAGAAGGTATTGCATTAAAAAAAAAAAAAAAAAAAAAAAAAAACGTTCAGTGGAAAAAAAAATTACTGAAAATATACGTTTTCAGGTGCCTGAATAATAATCTGATTGTTGCACTCACACGACTTTCTCCACTCTTGTACAAACCATTCTTACAAATGCTTATTCATTTATCTACTTCATTTTAATCGAGATTAAGCTTAGCAGAAATTACCTTATTGCTAATGTTATTATATTACGTACAAGGGGAATACGCAAATACAGTAAGCTTTAAGCGATAGTCAGATCTTTTAAGAGCTGGCCACTATGTGATTGGTTAAAATTCCGCTCTCTTTGCATGGTCAAAAAATGTTTAAAAAATCTGATATTTGTACTCGCATGGCTTTCTCTGTTCACTCTTGTACATGCTACTCTTAAAAACGCTTGTTCTACTATCTGTTTTATGTTAATCGAGATAAATATTTGTATAAATGGTTTAGTTACATATTTTAGGTACAATGGGAATACGGGGATACAGCAGGCTTAAGCTTAGTCAACTCTTTAAAGAGCTGATCGCTATGTGATGGCGTTGAAATTCGATAAATATTTCCGAGATATTTCTTGTAATTTGTCACAATTTTGCAATACTTATAGGTACATTTCTCAACTGGGAACTTATACATTTTTATGTCTTACACGTCTTGGAATTTCAAAGCCAGCACACAACGACCAGCTCTTTAAAGATGCAGAAAACCTTTGCAGGTGGCGCCGTGGTCGAGCGGTTACACCGTTCGCCTACCATTTAGACGGCCCGAGTTCAATCGCAGGGACCCGCATGTGGTATTTGCGATGGATGGAGCGGCGTCTGGTTGGATTTTCTCCGGGTTCTTCGGTTTTTCCCGCTGCTCATTACATCAATTGCTCCATCACCTTTCCATTCATGGGTTTGGCCTGCGTTTTATATCATCATGTACCTCACTATCATACCTAGTGCTTGGCTAACCACCCGCTTCCAGGCCTTCACTCTGTCCGGTCCATAGATTCCTGTGCTCCCCGATAGGCGTCTGACCCTAGGCACTGGCTTGTAATTCCTAGGGGGTGTAAGTCCCACATAGGGGAGATTACCCTAATCAGATAAATGACAAAGAGACCTTTGCCCTTTACGAGACACTATACTTTACACATTCATTCAGTCATTAATTAATTAATTAATTAATTAATTAATTAATTAATTCATTCATTCATTCATTCATTCAATCCCGGACATGGTTAGTCCATAAAAGAATCGTATTTGATTAAATTGTGTTTTAATGAGGTAAACATTTTTTTTTCAATTTTAATTCTTAAAACAGATTTCATATATATAAACTCGTCACTTAAATTGATTGTGGCTGCATAACGCTATTCGGAAGTCAATCTTCCATCTTCAGGCAATGTAGATGTAGATAACTGCAAGCTCTGATTGTTGACTTTCTCTAACGTTGTTGAATCTTCTTCTGCCCTCTGGTGGTAAAAGTTGGAGTTCGGAATCATTCTTCTTTCTTCCTCTGACGTCAGTAGTTGCAACATGGGGTCTAAATAAGGCATATCAAAATTAATAACTTTTTTCTTATTACTTATGATGTACATGTTTTCCCAAATATCGAAATGAGAAGATTCTTGAATTGATTTTAATAGTTGTATTGTAAAATTTTTTCTGTCGCTTACGGTTCACCAACTGCGCAAAAAGTTATCTAGAGTGAAAAGAACTTAACAGAGCATTTCCAGGAAATTCAGTATACACATTTCTTTTGCCATGAAAATATATTAAAATGTATTTTAATCAAAATTGTTAGAGCAATTTTAAAGAAAATAAAAAATCTAAAAGTATTATACGTAAAGAATGATCTGGGATGGAGGGATTTTCTTGACAATCTTGGTGTCGCATCCTTGGAATACCAAATTTGGTACGTGATCCACTTTCCTTTTTTGGATCATGCTGTTCATAGTCTCTCTCACACACACTTACATACAAACACTTTTTCTAAAAGTGTTGTCTTTTTATTCAGGGAGTCTCAAAGATACATTACCGGTAAAAACTCGGTATCCAAATTTTGGGTGGCAAGCTACTTCTTACTGAGTACATAGTAGAGAAAGTAGAATAGGATTTTTGTAAAGAAAGGTCTGGTGTGTGTGTGTGTTTGTGTGTGCGCGTGTGTGTGTGTGTGTTTGTGTGTGAACAGCATAACTCAAAAACGAACAGTAACTGAAATACAATCTTGATGCTTAAATTCAGCATCTTTCAAGGATGCCACACGAATATTTTCAAGGAAATCCCACCAACCCAAACTACTCTTTACATGGAAAACGTTTTCGAAAAGTTAGATTTTCTCAACAAGTGCTCTAACGATTTTGATTAGCATACCAAATGTTTAAGATTTTTTCATAGTAAATGAAAAGTATATATTGCATTTTTTGGGAATAGCATTGAAGTCCTCTTTATTCTGAATTAATTTTTCATAACCCGTGAACTAAGACCACCACCTAGCGACCAGCTCTTAAAGCATTTGATTATCGCTTAAGCATACTGTGTCCTCCTACCTACAAGAAAATGTGTAATAAAACCATTTCTACAGATGTCTATCTTAAGTAACATGTGTTAAATAGTAGAACCAGGTTTTCTAAGAATAATTTGTTGAAAAATTGGCACAGAAAGTCATGTGAATGAAACACATAGGATGGTTCAAGTTGAAAGTCGCTCGTCGTTTTTTATTGCGCTCATTTAGGAGGATGGAATTACTGTTATTTGCTCAGGAGAATATCTGTGTCCTTGAACGTGCAAATGTGCGTGAAGTGAGGGGGCTTCTTGGGAAGATGCAAATACAGTAACGCCAACAGTTCTTAATTTCTACAATACACTTGAATCATAAGCAATATCAGTGTTGCTACAATTGTCTGGTTGCTTGAGACTCCAATAAACACAATTCAAAAGTGATATTATTGAAAGTCTGATCATAATCGCTTTATTTGCTGCAGTACTAGTGATGCTATTCCGCGTAACATTTATTGTCCCAGGAAAGAAAGAATAATGAAGCTGGGTGTAACATACAGTGGCGGCTAAAGCATGAATGCACTGGTTGTGTCAGCATTACAGAATAAAACATTTTTGATTTCACGTTCACAGAATCATTTATTTTTCGTGTACATTTTTTATTTACTTCCTACAGATTAAAACCGTCACTTTGTTCTGTATTTATATGCAGGTCAGTTCCTATGGGTTTCAGTTGAATTTTGTGTTCTAACTATAATTAGAAAATGGACTACTAAGTAAAAACTTTCTTTATTGTGTTAATTACATAAAGGAAAGATTACATACTTACGTATTCAAGAGTTATCTCAGCAGAAGCAGACTTGATCTTTAGTCGTCTGCTATAGTAGTATTGGCAATGCAGGTAACGTTATTAGAAAATAACGATTAATTTAATATTAAGTGTGAACAACGGGAAATGAATGACGAATGTAATATTGCAAAACACAATTTTTCTCTAACTTTTACACTGCAAGGTAGTGACAAATGCCTTATTTCAGATGTATCTCAAGACTTTGTCTTAGATTATGTATAAATTGGTAGTTTGATTGACACGTGCTGCCAACGACAGCCGTGGCAGCAATTAACTGGCACGGATTTTACCCCTCCACTTGCGCTAGTGTCACGATTGAATGTCCACAATGCTGTATATCCGTGCCAAATACGAGGTGGCACGGATCCATTGCATAGTAACATAACAGTATTGCAAACTTAGAAATAGCAATCCCATCCGTGGAGTTTTGTTGTTAGGCAAGACATTTCATTGCGCCTTGAAGAATTTTAAGCTTAACTACATTTGGAGTATACAAACAATTTAAAATATTTTTCCCATTTTTAAGGTAGTGCCGTGGCACGCATGCACTATCTCAGGAGTCACCCCTGGTAACAAATCAGAGCAACAGGGAAAAACAATAGCGCGCTATCTCAGGTTCACTTATGTCGATCACAAAGTCACAGCACAACTCCTGAGTTAAATACAGTACAAATACACAACATAGCGATATGCTTTTTAAAGAAGCTACTATTGTTTAGCCTGCGTACTAGCAAATCTGTATTATGCAATGAAAGTTTATTTCTGTTAACAAGAAGTGGGTACAAGAATAAGCTTTTGTAAGAATAGTTTGTAGAAGAATGAGTAGAAAGAGTTATGTGAAAACGCTATACCTCAGGGTGTTTTTCCTTATAATAATGCAAGGAACATGACTTTCAAAGTCATTTCACATGGAACTATGTTTTAAAAAAGTGAATATCGTTAATCCTACTGTATCCTTCTTGTACCTAAATGGAAATGTCTAATTGTATCATGAGTATCTCGAATAACAAGAAATAGACAGAAGAATAAGTTTTTGTCAGAGTAGACAGTTTGTAGGAGATTGAGTAGAGAGTCATTGGAGTACAATATAATACGTATCATGCCAAGCGTTGAAACAGCGATTAGGGTTGTGCTTGCCTCACGCTAATCACGTCAAACCACATATGTGCGCGCGCAGTGGGTGTAACGCAGAAAATGCATCTCACATGTTAAGGTTAATGGGGTCTAAAGCTAAGTTTTTCAGTATTTTGTTAACGTCTTCTGTGCGTATCAAAGTACAGCAAGCGGAATTTTGAACAGTAATGAGAAAAATAGTCAGGAAACTGAAAGCAGGGTATAGAAATTGCTCATGTGCATCCGCGTGGTTCACTACGAGAAAAGCGCGTGCTGTAGAGAGCGAAGAGAGAGAGAGAGAGAGAGAGAGAGAGAGAGAGAGAGAGAGAGAGAGAGAGAGAGTGAGAGACAGCATTTGCTGCTACGAATATGGAATCCGAGTGCTTGTTAACAGCAAATTGAGAATGCGGGAACAAATAGTACGAGTGGCTTTTCTGTAATTCTAATATTTACAGAAATACTGAATCGTAAAATCCTATGAGAACTATAACAATCGTGAAAAAAATATTCTTTCAAAAAAATTTAGTTAATAAACCAAAGAATTACAAAATGTTCTGTTCCCAAAATTATTTTGAGAGTGCTTATCCATAACAGAATAATATTTAAAATTCTCAAAATGTTGAAATCCTCATCCTGTGGAGCATTTCAGGTGCGTTGCCAAAAATATAGCAAGAAAAAATAATCAATTTAAAGGTGTTAAAGATATTGCAATGAAAGTTTGAATGTACATTGTTCCTTACCTACATGTATTATGTCTGATATAACTTTGAACAAAATTCGCTAATAATTGTGGAATTTAAAAATGTCACCTATACACACCCTTAGCACCACTTCAAAGTGCATACCCAAGTCCAAACACCACAAGGTTCCTGTGTGCGTGTGTATGTGTACGTGCTTGCGTGGTTACGCGTGTGGAAGTGAGTGAAGAATAAGTTCAGCAACCAGCAGGGTTCCGATAGGGTCTTCAAGAATATCTCTCTGTCCCGAACTTTCCTTTACATGGGAAAAATACTCCTTTGTCAATGTCTCAAAAATAGCTTTTTTTTTTTTTTTTTTTTTTTTTTTTTTTTTTTTTTTTTTAATTGAAATCTTGTTTTTGTGGGAGAATATATTTATTTAGATAAACCTGAAAGGCAAAACATTAACTAAATAAAAATGTTTGTCGCAATTTCTAAGTCATTTCTGAGATGCAAGAGATATAGAAATACATACAAATATTTCATAAACACTGTCATTTCAGCTGTAAAACCACCTAGTTTGAGGTTTTCGTCGAGCATTTGTTCCATTGTGGAGTTCAGTTCTTTGGTGCTGTATCTTCCAGGACGTTAACACATTGGCCATTATTTTTCCGTCGAGTTCTTCCATGGCTTCCTTAACCCCGGCCAGTCGCTTGTTAGTATTCTCCGATAGATCTATCTTCATATTGGACGAACTCCCGTCTTCATATTTTCCGTTTCGGAAAATACATTTTCAATTTAGCTTCCATTTTTGTTTCCATTTTGTTCCCATATTTTCTATTCCGTAGTTTACATTTTTCCCAGTTCGGCTTTCATATTTGTTTCCTCTGCTGCATTCCGGAGTTCATTTAATTTCCCATTATGTCCATCTTAGCTAACATTTGTTTCATCAACTGTTCCATATCGTGCTTTTCGTCCCACTCTTGACACCAATTGTGATTACTTTACTTTTTTAACTATTTCTTTATTTTTTATTAAAAGACCGGAGCGACAATAAGCAAGAGCACTGCTGAACAATAACAAATACTACAGGAAGAAAAGCTGGTTGATAAAGTCATGTGAATGTACTACGCATTTCTGTTTCAATCATATAGAAAATTGTATGAATTGTTCGTCGAAGCGGGAGTAGTGAAAGGAATCTGATTGTGTTTAGTAAAAGAAAAACGAGTAGAAAAACCGTGTATATGTTATACGTTGCACTTATACTTCAAGTATATGGAAAAATGTATGGATTGTCTGTAGAAGAGGGAGTAGTGTGTTAGATAAAAGAAAATGAAGTAGAGGAAACCATGTGAACGTAATACGTTGCGTGGTAAAATGACTTCTATAAAAACCTTCGACGTGAAAACACATACTCTGTTCATCAAAGATTAGAGGAGACGTAAACAAAGTACTAGTTTATATCACTCCGCGGCCACGTGTATTCAAAATGACGCAACACAGTTACCTACCGCTACGCGTAGGTATAATATGAATTTTACACTACTAAAAGGATATATTTACTTGATCCAAATAACATGTAGTACATGGAAATTAACTGCTACTTACGTCATCTCTGTGCACAATAACACTTTTTGATTTCCTGCACACAATTTTGAAACCAATCTCCAGAAGCAGCTTGTGGAGGGAAGTTCATTTTAAATCTGGAAGATCGGGATCAGAGTTAACACTGCCAAGAGCACTTTGTTTAACGGGGGAGGGGGGGGGGTCATTGTTAACAAAGAACTGGTGAACTTTTCGACAGATTGCAGATCTCAAAAATTTGTCGCAAACTATATCCACCATTTATCTGGCACGTGGTCGCTTTTTGCCAGGATCTTCACCAACTGACGATTTTTCTTTGCGTGTGCTGTAAATACTTGCAAATGACACACCGGTAAACTCGGATGTTAATTTCATCACGTCTTCGATAGCAAGTTCGGGATATTTCTGGCAGAACTTGTTAAACACGTTCAATATTGTTTTCTTTTCACCACTTCGCAACGGTTTGCTGCACTTATGTTTCACAACTCACTTGTTCCGCCAAGTTACTTCCATACTGAATAATGCGCGCACAGAATGAATTAGGCTGGTTACAGATTCACATAACTGCGTATTCTTACACTTGGACTATTTACACGGCGAAAGCGTAAAGAGGGCGCGCTGTGGTCAAAACGCACGTGGCTTTGTTTACGTCTCCTCTAATCTCTTGATGTACAGAGCATAGATATGTCAATTTTCATGGTCATCAGTCAACCAGCTTTGGAGTTTACTCACTCTTCAACATACGATATGTATAGGCGTTGGTATGTATGAAGTTGATAAACGATAAGCAATAACATGTGAATTGTTACGTAAAACAAAAGTGAGTAGAGAAAATAGTATTAATGTAATACGTTGTATTTCTATTTCAAACATATAGCAAATGGTATGAATTGTATGTTGAAGGGTGAGTAGCGAAAGAAGACTGCTCGTGTCTCGTAAAGGAAGAATTAGTAGAGGAAATCGTGTGAATGTAATACGTTGCATTTATATTTCTGTCATAGAAAATTATGTGAATTATATTTTTAAGGGCAAACAGAGGATACATAAATGTGCTACGTAAAAGAAAAGAGAGTAGAAAACTATTTAAAAGTAATATATTGTGCAGTAAAATTGTTACCATAAAAACTTTCTCCGTGAAAAAGTACATATACGTGTCTAATTTCGCGATGATCGGTTAAGCGGTTTTCGAGATTAACAGTTGCATGTATACTAACATCCAATTTGTATATATAGATGATATGAATTGTCTGTAGAAGAGTGAGTAGAGAAAGAGATGTGAATTTGTTACCTAAAAGTAAGTAGAGAAACCACTGTGAATGTAATATGCAGCATTTCTATTTCAAAAATACAGAAAATTGTGTGTCTTAGTTGTAGAAGAGTGGACAGAGAAAGAGATGTGAATGTGTTACCTAAAAGTGAGAGGAGAAAACAGTGTGAATGTTATAGCATTTCTGCTTCAGACATACAGAACATGGCATGCCTTATTTTAAAAGCGAGGATAGAAATACTTCTTTGTGTAAAATCACATTTTTTATGAAATATTGTTTATAGAAGAGTGAGTAGAGAAAGAGATGTGAATGTGTTATCTAAACGTGAATAGAGAAAACACTGTGAATGTAATATGCAGCATTTCTATTTCAAAAATACAGAAAATTGTGTGTCTTATTTGTAAAAGAGTGGACAGAGAAAGAGATGTGAATGTGTTGCCCAAAAGTGAGAGGAGAAAACAGTGTGAATGTTATAGCATTTCTACTTCAGACATACAGAACATTACATACCTTATTTTAAAAGTGAGGATAGAAATACTTCTTTGTGTAAAATCACATTTTTTATGGAATATTGTTTATAGAAGAGTGAGTAGAGAAAGAAATGTGAATGTGTTATCTAAAAGTGAATAGAGAAAACACTGTGAATGTAATATGCAGTATTTCTATTTCAAAAATACAGAACATTGTGTGTCTTATTTGTAGAAGAGTGGGCAGAGAAAGCGATGTGGATTGTTACCTAAAAGTGAGAGGAGAAAACAATGTGAATGCAATAGCACTTATATTTCAAACATGCAGAACATGGTACGACTTATTTTAAAAGCGAGAATAATTTTTTTGGTGTAAAATCACATTTTTATGGCAAATTGTTTATAGAAGAGTGAGTAGAGAATGAGTAGAAAGAGATGTGAATGTGTTACCTAAAAGTGAGTAGAGAAAACAGCGTGAATGTAATATGCAGCATTTCTATTTCAAACATATAGAAAATTGTATAACCTTTTTGTAGAAGAGTGAGCAGAGAAAGAAATGTGAATGTGTTACCTAAACGTGAGAGGAGAAAACAGGTGAATGTAATAGAATTTCTATTTCAAACATACAGAACATGGTATGACTTATTTTAAAAGCGAGGATAAAAATACTTTTTTGTGTAAAATCACCTTTTTTATGGAACATTGTTTATAGAAGCGTGAGTAGAGAAAGAAATGTGAATGTGTTACCTAAGAGTATGTAGAGAAGCCGCTATAAATGTAATATGCAGCATCTCTATTTCAAACATACAGAAAATTGTGTGTCTTATTTGTAGAAGAGTGAACAGAGAAAAGACACGTGAATGTATTACCTAAAAGTGAGAGGAGAAAACAATGTGAATGCAATAGCACTTATATTTCAAACATACAGAACATGGTATGACTTATCTTAAAAGTGGGGATAAATGTTTTTGGTGTAAAATCACGCTTTTTATGGAAATGTGTTTATAGAAGCGTGAGTAGAGAAAGAGATGTGAATGTGTTACCTGAAAGTGAGAGGAGAAAACAGTGTGAATGTAATAGCATTTCTACTTCAAACATACAGAAACTTGTATGACTTATTTGTAGAAGTGATTAGAGAAAGAGATGTGAATGTGTTACCTAAAAGTGAGAGGAGAAAACAGTGTGAATGTAATAGCATTTCTACTTCAAACATACAGAACATGGTATGACTTATTTTAAAAGTGGGAATAAAAATGTTTTTGGTGTAAAATCACGTTTTTTATGAAACATTGTTTATAGAAGAGTGAGTAGAGAAGGAGATGTGAATGTTAAGTGAGAGGAGAAAACAGTGTTAATGTAATAGAATTTTTACTTCAAACATACAGAAAATTGTACGACTTATTTGTAGAAGAGTGAGTAGAGAAAGAGATGCTAATGTGTTACCTAAAAGTGAGACGAGAAAACAGTGTGAATGTAATAGCATTTCTACTTCAAACATATAGAACATGGTATGACTTATGTTAAAAGTGGGGATAAAAATTCTTTTTGGTGTAAAATCACTTTTTTATGGAAAATTGTTTATAGAAGAGTGAGTAGAGAAAGAGATGTGAATGTGTTACCTAAAAGTTAGTAGAGAAAACACTATGAATGTAATATGCACGTATACAAAAATTTAACTAAACCTTTAGAGCCGTTTCTGAAATACCGGGAATATATACAAGAATTGCTCTGTAGAAGCGGGAATAAAAAATGTTATTTTTTGTGTAAAATCGCATTTTTCCGGGAATTACACCTAAGGGTCAATCCACGTCAAATCGCACACCCATAAAACACGACTTTTTCGTAGGAGGTTCAATTTTTGTTATGAATAATAGGCACCAAATAAGGAGACCCGTATTTTTTATTTCCATATTTTTATATTATTTGCTTAGTTATTGCTATTAGAAATTAAGCAATTTCTGCGTGCACCGTAATATAAAATCACTTGTTACTCTAAGGTCATATAGAGTTGAGAGTTGGGGTTCGGTGCGCTGCAAAGGTTAAATACAACACTTTTAACAACTTTCAATCAATCATTGTTACACACAAATTTTGGACTGTGTTTTTGATGCTATATTTTGTAAAACCAAAAAATAGAATTTAAATCGATGTGTTAAAAATCTTTTAAAAAATACGCACGTGCATTTGCTACAATTTGTTTTCTAGAGGCGTGCAAGCGCTCACGAACGACATGAAGTACAGCTGGATTCGCCATTCTTGGCTCCTGGAGGAAGTAAATGTAAAGCTTGAAAGCGAATACCGAGCCAGGTTACTGCAGACAGCATGCGAATTGGTGCGTCAGCTTCATATGCTACCCACATAACTTCTTCTTACTAAGGCTGTGCAGTCCATGCAGAAAAATGTCTCCACAATGCACCTTGTTTCTGATACTCCTGTGGCATCTGATGCGCGCTTTTGAAGTTTTTTAATTTTTTTGAAAAAATCTTCCGATGTAAGCAGTTCTTTGCGTTTAGCTTCTTTCTTCATGTACACCTATACATTTGAAACAATTTCTCTGCTCTCACTGTGTAATTTTTGGTCCCTAATAATTGATTTACGCTATGATCAATGTCTCACAAATCCACTATATTCACTCCTTATCGCAAAGATCTATGACTTCAGCTTCACGCTGCACTAAAAAGCACCTGTGAATTAGCAAGGACTGTCTCAGATCATGCAGGCATCACTACCTTCTTCCTCCCTCACCATGTTGTGCATGGTTTCATTCGCAGAATTATACAATATGAGTTGATGAAACAGACAAAAGCTATCAGTTCGTCTGCAGGACTTCCAGTCAAGTTCAGGGGCCAAGAACGATGGGTCCAGCTATGCTTTAAATTTACACTCCTTCATTCCTTTGTCAAAAACTGAAGCCTTAGTGAAACAATTTTCTTTCGAAGAAGGAGGTAAACGAGTAGAAATTTGAAGTTTTGTGTTGTATGGAAACATTAGTTTAAAATGCACATTTTAAAAACATTTTGAAGATGCTAATAGTGTACATATAATAGTGTGAGCTAGCAGTGTTCTCCTTACTGTACTGTTGTAACGTTCATGGAACCTCAAAACAGATAACAGTTGCCGTAATGGAAGGTGGCAATTGTGCGAGGTTACGATAACGGTCACCGCCGTCACCGAGTCCGCTGCACTGATTTGTAAAGTTAATTACAACTGAACTATTAAAGACTCCATTCTGATTTTTTTCTGGGAATATTGAATACACTTCAGTGTATTTTTAGTTTTTTTTTTTTTTTTTTTTTCAGATTTTTAAATGGTCGAGTTCGTTATATTATCTAACTTTAAAACGTTAATCGTATGAAATATAATATTAATAATAATTAATAAAATATTCTAATAAACACCTCACGAAATACTGCAATTTATCTTTAATTTGAGCCAAATATCAAGTAATTTGCTTGATTACAGTTGGAGGTATGATTGATCGAAGGGCGAGGAGCGCGCGATGTTTGGGACATTTCAAAAATTAATATCTGCCAAAATAATTTTTTTTTATAAAACGAAGAAACACGGGTCAAATGTATTTTGTCCAAAACACCAAAAAATAAAAAATTTCAAGAAAATCTGAGATATTAAGGTCAATTTTTACCATATTTTGTGCGATTTGACGTGGAATGACTCCTATATAGATGAACTTAAAAAGCAAAACCCTATCTGAATACAAAATTTGATGGAAATCGTTAGAGTCGTTTCCAAGTTACGCGGAGTATATTTATATACAAACTTGCTCGTTTACATATATAAGATTTATATAATTAAAATGTATACCTTGAATTTTCTGGGAATGACCAGTGAAGTCCTCATTCTAAAGTTGTTTTATATATTATGTAACCGTAGAAACTATAGATTTCTTTAATACACATAATTTATTTCAAGTAACCTTTTTGTGACATAAGTCAATTCTGAAATACGCGTTGTTTTGGTTTCATTTTTTCAATGCTTGTTTGCTCTGGAAGTGCATTTACCGTTCACTTGTTTCCCGCTACGGAAAGAAATGAAGACGATGATGATTATGATCAAGAAATGGATCAAGGTAAATTCCGGGGATACATTTCAATATATAGTAAAAGGGCAAATATAGATAAATATACCAAACAAATGAGGCAAGACCCAGAATTAAAAGAAATTTATAAAAAGGTCGAAAATATATGAAATTTCAATATCTGAAATTCTAAATCCGTAGGTTCACGTTTACCAATCTTAAAAACTAGCGCTTGTCAGGCTCCCTGCAACTGTGACAGGCAGGTACAGTCTCGAAGTGCGCCAGGTCTAGCTGCTTAGCAGAACTTGACGTACCGACAAATTGCAGTGGCCAATGTGTAACTGGGCCAAGATTAAGTCCTCGCGATGAGATACGCGAGGAAATTCCTTCACTGCTTTAAGTCTTATTTCCGAGGAGAAATTACTGAATTGCGTTAAAATGTTTTTATGTTTCGTCATATTTCATTGCATTAGTTTTCATACCATTATTTGTAGTTTTTGTTATCACTGGTGATGTGTAAGATTAGGCTTGATAATCTATTACCAAAATCAATAAACAGGTAATTGAGTCATTTATTGTACGTTTAAGTGTAAGCAAAAGACTAACCATAACATAAAAGCATGAAAAGGTACGCTGATATTTACCGTTACCAACATTATGTCTCAGTGCAAATTGTCACTACTAAAACTGCCAAAATTACGATCAATCGTATCAAAACCCATATCACAATTATTGCTCAGTTAAAATCCGGAGTTACGTTAATTGAAATCGAGATAATTTATATATTATTATATCTAACTTTTCCGTTCGGTCCTGAAATATGACCAGAAAAATGACCTTTGGGACCTGAAATAAAGTGATTAAGAGCTTTTCTTTATACAATTGATATATTTTACAACAAAATATACAGGATGTTAATGAACTACACTGAATAGTTTCAGAGAATATAGAGGTGTCTTAAACAAGTAATTTGAGATACGAGAATCATGGCCTGTTTGTTCAAATTACGAAGTTACGGTTATAAGCTTCTAAAGTGCCAGTACGCCACAGGCTAATATCAACCGCTGGAGAACGCAACACGCTAACAGTAAGGGACGCCTTAGGCTTGTGTTCATGAACGAGACTTTGAATGGAAGTAGACATTTGAAAGCACGGAACTGTCAATTTGTTATTCACAGAGCCATAGTCACTTGAGCTGTATGGGAACAAGGAATTCAGATGTACGAAGGTTATTCAATATATAATGCCCCACTTCTTTCTTTCTCTGAACATATTTATTGTTAAGAGTCAGAATTTGCTGATAAATATACCTCAATATGTCTTGTCCATGACCTATTTTTACACGCTTTACAATAGCTTCACCTGTATGTAAGTATGTATGTAACGGAATCTATCGACGTAATTTACAACCACTTAGAGTCGTCTGATTGACTTGAAAATTTGCACACATGTCAAGGACCGATGACAGCATAATATCATGTTTTCCTAAGATCCTGACCAGCATTATCAGGATAAAAGGTGACTTGGCTAAATTTAACAACGTGACCTAATTTTCACCAACTTGAGTCATCTGATAAATTTGCACGCATGTCAAGGATCGCTGACAATATAATAATATCACGACTTTGTCCTAATGTCTGTCAAGGATCATCAGGAAAAAACAATGTGACGGCTAAATTTAACAACGTAACACAATTTTCACCAACTTGAGACGTCTGATTGACTTTAAAATTTGCACACATGTCAAGGACCGATGACAGCATAATATCATGTTTTCCTAAGATCCTGACCAGCATTATCAGGATAAAAGGTGACTTGGCTAAATTTAACAACGTGACCTAATTTTCACCAACTTGAGTCATCTGATAAATTTGCACGCATGTCAAGGATCGCTGACAATATAATAATATCACGACTTTGTCCTAATGTCTGTCAAGGATCATCAGGAAAAAACAATGTGACGACTAAATTTAACAACGTAACACAATTTTCACCAAGTTGAGACGTCTGATTGTCTTTAAAATTTGCACACATGTCAAGGATTGATGACAATACCATAATACCTTGAATTTCTCCTAATGTACTGACTAGGATCTTCAAGATAAAAATCACTAAGCTAAAGTTATCACTGCATAGGAATCTTTCGACTTTATTTTCAGCAATTTAGATTCGTCTAATTGACTTGAGTATTTGCACATGTGTCTAGGACTAATGGCATACAATAATAATATCATGGCTTTGTCCTAATGTCTTGATCAAGATCATCAGGATAAAAAACTACTTGGATACATATATCAATGTAACAGAATCTTTCAACGTAATTTACAACCACTTAGAGTTGTGTGATTGACTTGAAAATTTGCACACGTGTGAAGGACCGATGAGATATATAATCATGACCTTGTCCCAATGTCCTGGTCACGATCGTCAGGATAAAGAATGACTAAGCTAAATTTCTAGAAAACGGTACAGTTACTACACCTGAGATGTCTCTAAGGCACATTTCTACATGCACCCTGGTAGTTGCTTTAATTAAATACTTGCTTTTATATAAGATGACGTAGATGTCTAGAGAAAGGACCTGAAAGGAACATGAGACTCAGGGGAAATATCGCGGACCAGAGTTCATACAGGGCCAAGATACCCACAACATCTGGTAGTTTAGATATCGACACGTTACACTGGACAAAGGAATTAAACCACTTGAAAATATCGAAGACGGAGATGCCGGGAGAGAGGACCTGAGAGGGACACGAGGTTTCAGGGGAAGGATTGCGGATCGAAGTTTACTCAGAAAGTCCACAACAGCTGATAGCGCAGTTAAAACAGTAATCGTGATCTAATACTGTTCAAAAAAAAGTTTGAAAATTTAAATATATATATATATATAAAATAAGATATAGTATTATATAATATATAATAAGAAAGAAATTTTAAACTCAGGTAAAAGATTTCAAATTAAAATTTCTGAAAAAATTAATAGAAAAATTGGAAGCTAAAAGGTTAAAAGTAAATTATAGTTTTAAAAATCTAACAAAAACGAAATTTGATAACAAACCGAACGAAAAAGTAGAAAGTAAATTTTAAGTATCAAGAATTAGTTCCATAAAGTCAAGTAGTTCATTATATTTTAGAATGTTGTAATAATTTTAAAATAAAAACTAATTCATATTAACAAAATAATAAATTTTATTGAAGAAAAGCGTGGTGTCTGACATCAAATGTTATAAATAGTTCATTGGTAGCTATTTATGAAAGTAAAGATATGATAAAAATATCTAAAAAGCACCCCACGCTTTTTTACAATAAGATTTATTATTTTGTTAATATAAATTAGTTTTTATTTTAAACTTATTACGACATTTTGAAATATAATGAACTACTTGACTTTATACAACAAATACTTCGTACTTAAAAATTATTTTATACTTTTTCGTTCGTTTTATTATTATCAAAGCGTGTTTTTGTTAATTTTTAAAACTATAATTTATTCTACGTAGTCTCCATCACGTTCTATGGTCTTACGCCAACGTTGTGGGAGAGCATGCATTCCCTACTGGTAAAAGTTCTTGTCCTGTAGGCGTAGCCATGTTGTCACTGCGTGAATGCCACTCTCGTCATCTTCAAAGTGTGTTCCCCGTAGGGAATCTTTAAGTGGCTCAAAGAGATGGAAGTCCGAGAGTACCAGGTCTGGACTGTAGGGTGGATGAGGCACTGATGCCCAACCCAATTTGGCGAAGTGTTCCCGGGTTCTCAGATTTGTGTGTGGGTGCCTTGTCATGTTGGAGTGAGATTTCTGCTGTATTCTTGTCAGATCGAACACGTCGGAAACGTTTCTTGAGTTTATTCAGAGCCTTCACGTATACCTCTGAATTAATGATTGACCCTCTTGGGATCATATCCACGAGAATGACGCCATCACAATCCCAGAAGACTGTCACCATAACTTTTTCGGCAGAGGGGGTTGTCTTGAATTTCTTCTTTTGTGGTGAATGAAGATGACGCCAATCCATGGACTGCCTGTTTTGTTTCCGGCGCAAAGTCGTGCACCCAGCTTTCGTCCCCCGTAACGATCCGAGACAGAAAGGCCTCTCCGTCGGTCTCAAAATGCCGCAACAATTCAGATGAAATGGCCTTTCTTTGAATCTCGTGGTCTGCTGTGAGCATTTGTGGAACTCATCCTGAGCACACCTGCAAATATCTGAGAGCCTCGATCATTGCAGACCACTGCCAATGCTGACCGACAACTGTAGAGCCAATTGTCGAGCTGTGATGCGCCGGTCGGCATGTCTGGAGCAGTGACTGTGACAGGATGTCCCGAGCGTGGCTGATCTGTTACTGCATTTCCTGAGGCTTTAACGTTCTCCACCCATCGCCCAACAGTATTCCAATCAGCTGCAGCATTGCCATACGCTGCACACAAAACGTTTATGGATGTTCACCATGGTTTCTTTTTCTGCACACAAGAATTCAATAACAGCACGCTGCTTGTAACGCTTGTAACGCTGATATATATAAATATAAATGGATTTTTAAATAAATGTGGGGCATTATATGTTGAACAACCCTCGTAGGTATAGATTTGATATACAGAGCGTGGTGGATATATGTACTAGCGATGTTTGTACACACCATCGTTAAAGCAACTTTAAGAGGATTACATATTCCACCCATGATACAATTATTAGTTGCACTGCAATGCTATGATACAGGTAAGAATTACTTGATTTTCTAATAGTTTCAAATAAACTTTAATAATTACCACCTTTCGTTAAAATGAGGTTTAGGTTGAGGTGCGCATTCATAATTTGAGGCACTGAGCTGCTGCCTTTGATCTTGATCCCCTACCAGGATTCACAGTTAAAATCGAACGATTAAAATAACTTTCATTACGATGAAATCAAAAGATAATTCAGTCTATTGAAACCAATAACCCATTATTGTTCTCATAGTGAATAGCAATTAACTAATTCTTTAACACATTTCTTTCATAATCGCTAATTGCCGCCGTTATTTTATCATCTATTGCCAAAAACTCAAAACAATTTGCCGCAAAAATCTTTTTTCGCAAAACACAACAGAAAAAGACCCTGTTCACAACGCCACGTGGTTTAAAAAAACGCCAAAGGCATTATGGAATGATATTGCACCATGGCTAAATCTGTGGAGGGAAATACATACACTTCGGTCAATGTCTTCAGATTCTTGATCTACAGGTATTAATTTAAATACCATACAGGGCTGTAGTTTTGGAGGTCAGTTTAGCCGACATTAGAACTTGGTAACAAAATCTGAACTTTACGAAGTCAAAATTAAAGTATTGAAGCTGAATAGTCGTTCTTCGCTTCTTGATGCCTCGTTGATACTCAAATGTCGTTGGTGACGTGGTGTTGCCCTTTGATGTGTTTCGCTCCGGCTAGTCAGCTTGAGATCTCTTACTTTTATCTCGGGTTTGCGTAAGTGTGATGGACAACCCAAGAACAACTTTATATATTATTTATTGCGTTTTTAAATATTTTCGGGAGCTATGCCGACTGTATATGTAGAGGAATCTCACTCACGTCCGCACAACACGACCTGCCGTACTGGTCTCTGGTTGAGTAGTGACCAGACGCTTTCTCTCTTACCCACGCTAAGAAAACCGTTCTTCAATTTGAATGTCATGACGTCATCCAAGAAAGCCTCGTATCCAAAATGCTATTTCCTTTTCCCGCAATTTAGAAATGTCCCTTTCTATTATAACATGTTCTTTTATGAATTTCGAATATATAATTACCTTTTTAGGATTAAACGATGTTTACTTTATATTTTATTAAATATATCGCGCGACTTTTAAGGTTTTCAGACCTGACTTTCGAACGTGTATTTAAACTATGTAGTATGACGTCATGACTCGTTAATTTCAAACCAATAATGTGTTTATCCTACAAATTTAACGACTATTATTTACTCATATCTTGCTCACCTTACAACACTTTCTGCTCTATTATCTATTTATGTTATTACTTAACACTTATCGCAAATCTCACATCCGGCAATTAAATTAAAACGTGTCTTTTTCAAAAGCCCATTCGATTGGAAATCTAAATTTCGGTATCAAATGCCCCCATTTATATTATTTTATTATTTCATAATAAAATAATGTAAATGTCTTGCCCGAAAGAAAAATTAAAAATTACTCCTGTATTTTGAATAATCGGCAACACTCCCATTATATACAATTTTCAATTACACTGTTTCGAAATTGGTTATTAACATATTTTCTCATTAATCTTTTTAACATGACAAACAATTGTACACTTGACTAAACATTAATCCTTAAATACTAATTACAATATGTTATGGTTTCTTCTGTGAAGCTTCTATATAAAGGTTAAACTTCAAGAGTCTTTCTTTATACTTCCTTCTTTTAGTTCATGTTTGCTCACTTCGCTCTCACTATCACTTGCACTGTGATTTTTCACTTTTGTTATTGTAACACATATCTGTACTAGATCCTTTAAGCACTAAAATGTACATATATTTATATAAATCCATTACACTCTTCAGACAAGTTCTTTCTTTGTCTTGCTGTGATAACTATCTATACATCTAAATATTTTAACAAATGTTTACAAATTAAATATTCTGTTTTCTCTCTATGCGGAGATGAACATTTTAACAATCTTTCTGAAGCTGTTATTGTGAGCTCTATACAATATATTTTTAAGCTCTTTGTAGTATATAGCAATTCACATTCTGCATTTTTCATGAATATGTAAGTACCTGACCAATATATGATTTTCAAGTAAGCTAACATTTACATTTTATCTCAAAGCTGATTGGGCGCCAATAGACAAATGACACTTCCAATTTTTTTTTTTTTTTTTTTTTTTTTTTTTTTTTTTTTTTTTTTATTATTAAATCAAGGTTCCAAGGCACCACACGGTTTCTTGTATGGTCGAAGGAGTTGTTTATGCCATCTTCCCAGACATTTTTCATTTTTAACATCTCTTAATTCATAGGTATGATAACCAAATTTTGATATAATTTCTGCAGGACCTTTATATAACAATTCCATCCTTTTGTTCCTACCTCGCAATGCACTTGATAACTTATGGTCTTTAACTAGTACCCAATCGCCTATCTTAGGTTCCCATTTATGTTTTCTACTCTTTTTCTTTAATTTTCGCTTCTCTGCCTTTTTCTTGATTCGTTCAAAAGCAATTTTCGCTCTTTCTTCCTCACTTAACTGAATGTCATTAATTTTCAGTGTTTTTGGTACCCCGATCAATATTGGTTCTGGTTCAATTCCTAACATTAATTTTATTGGTGCAAACCCAGTAGTTACATTAATGGTGTGATTGATAATCTTTTCTATCAATGGACAATATTTCACCCAATCCTTGTGATTATGATGTGTAAGTACACGTAAATAAATTCCTACATCTCGGAGGACACGTTCTGTTGGATTCCCTGATGGAAAGTATGAGGAACAATAATTTAGTTTTCTCGCATCTAATGTCACCCTAATCTTCCATTGGCCTTATTTACAATACCTAGGGGATTCACAAATTCTGAATTCGAAATCTCAATAACCTCATCTTCTAACATTGACTTTATAACTGCATCTACCTCTTCTCTTATTGTACTAGGGATAGCTCTCGCTTTATGTGTAAAAGGTTTGATGGGTATCATCTCAAACGAATGAGTATAAATATTACATTTACCAGGTTTCTCAGAGAATACTTCTTTATTTCGGATTAATATTTCAAACAGTTTATCCCTCTGTTGTTCATTTAGTTGATCAGCCTGAGTTACTTTTTTTTTCTCAACAATTCTTCTAAGTCTTCACTACTCTCCCTATCATAGTACCTAGTTGCATCAGAAACCCTCAAATTGTCTATGAAATCATTTTTATCCCATTCTACATTTTCTTTATTATCGACACTGTACTCTTTGACATTTACTTCAGTTAATTCCATAGCTCCTACTTTAACATATTCTACAAAGAATGTATCCCCTTGGATTTCTTCTTCCTCTTTTTCTCGTACAATAGTTTCTGAACTACTATCTTCCACAAAAGGCACTATAATGGTCTCATCTTCAACTTTCATTTCTAGAATCATGTTTTTAAAATTCACCACAGCTTCCCAGGCATAAAGACAATCACAACCTATTATAATATCTGTCACAAGTCTTCCTACAATCAGAAATAAAATTCCTAGTATTCTCCCATTTATTTCAATATTTATCATTGCTTGAAATTTTACTCTCTCTTTTCGTTTTCCCACAGCTAGCGAGCAATATATCCCATTAACTGGTAAAGACATTACTTTAAAACCACTACTTTGTAAATTATCATAAAAATTTTGTGAGCATACTGTGCTATTTGATCCCGTATCTATAATTGCATTGTATTGTTTTCCATTTACTCCAATTTTGATTTTAGGTGGATCTCCTACTTTTTCGTTTTCGTCGTTTCTATTTTTCCATTCTCTTTTCTTTTGTATCATCATTTGCCTTCCAGGACTATTTATTTCCGAGTACTTATCACAATCATTACTAGGATACCCAGTTCTCACTGAAGGCGCGTTTGACCAGGTCTGGCGTTTCCCTGATTTTTATGTATTGCTCCTGTACTATTTCCCGAATTGTTACTTCTGTTTTCCTGCATTAAATCGGGGTTACTTCCTACCATGTTTTTGACCGTGTTAATGGCCTCAACCATTTCCGCATTTTCGGGGGAATTTCGTCCATTAGAATACCTTTCTTCCTGTCTTGGTGACCTCGGTCTAAACTCATTATCTCCGTTTGTCCAATACCCATCATTTGAATTTCTACTATGTCCAAAATAACGTCCCCGTCTACCTCGATCAAATCTATTTGTATTCATATAATTCACCCTTATATTTCTTCCCCTTTGATTACCATTTCTATTTTGGTGACGCCCTTCCTGGTTATATCTACCTTGATTTTCCCACCGGAATGATTCCATCCTTGGTACTGGTCCTTTATATCTTTCCCTAATCTCACTTCTATTCTGATAATACTGTGCCCCTTGCCCGAAAGAATTGACAGTTTCTTTTCCTTCATATTTATTTCCAAATGCGTGTTTTGGCTTATTGACTTCTAAGGCTGATAATAATTCGATCATAGCTGCAATGCTATCGGGTCGGGCTATGATTAGGTAATGTTGAAGTGTTTCCGGAAAATGTGGAGTAACTATATTTATTAGATCTTTTTCGTCTAAGGGAGGATCCAACATCTTCGATTTTCTCGCTATTCTCATAAAATAGTTGACCATTGATTCCTCCGATCTAGGATTAAATTTTCCATTGCTTAATTCAACTCTAATATTAGCCTGCCTACTAGCTCCCCAATATCTGGTTAAAAAGATGTTCCAAAAGGTCCTGTAGTCATTATTGTTACCCATAGAAAGGCCTAGCCAATTGGCAGCATTACCCTTTAGGCAT
Source organism: Tenodera sinensis (assembly GCA_030765045.1). Lineage (NCBI taxonomy): Eukaryota > Metazoa > Arthropoda > Insecta > Mantodea > Mantidae > Tenodera > Tenodera sinensis. The sequence goes on along the minus strand of CM060965.1, from coordinate 128,337,596 downwards.
TTTCTTACTATCACCATCTTGTACTCCTCTGGTATACGTTTCACCGTGAAGTACTCTTGTAACCCTTCTAAAAAGGCTTTAGGATCATCTGAATCTTCATTTTCAAAAACTGCAGGTGTCATTTCATTTAAGACATGGTTAAGCCAATGTAAATTTGGATTGTCACCTATCCCTGCACTATTTCTGAGATCAGAATGAGAATTACTGTTACCTCTGTTTTGCATCGAAATGTCAGCTGATACACCTGGTATTGCCTCGTTTCTTGCAACTTCATTACTAAGATTGTTGTGATTACATGCATTTTCATTCAATTTCAAATTTTCTAAGGCCTCTTTTACCTGAGTAATTTCTGTTACTACCCCTTTTATTTGGTCTGTAACATCCTCCAAATTTCTAGCCTGCCTTTCACTTTCTACATCAGATCTTTCTATTCTAACTTTACACCCCTGTAACTCTTCTCTAATTTCTTCCCTTTGTTTGTCTAATCTATATGTTACTTTTTCCCTTTCTTTATCTAATTTTTCACTCACTTGTTGACCTAATTTCTTTTCAGAATTCTTTACTTCTTGCCTTATTGTCTCTAATTCTCCCTTAACCTGTTCTACCTGTTCTCTATTTTCTTTTACTTCACTACTAACTTTATTAATTTCCTCCCTAACTTCTTCCCTAAAGGTTTCTAAAGCTCTCTTCTGATTCTCCAATTGCATTCCCAATTCCTGTTGTCCCTTCTCTAATTTCTGTCCTAACTCTATACTAGTTTCATCTATCTTTTGACTTAACTCTGTACTCATCTTTTGACTTAACTCTGTACTCATCTTTTTCACTGTTCTTAATTCTTTACTATTTTCATCTATCTTTTGACTTAACTCTGTACTCATCTTTTTCATTATCTTTTGAAACATATTCTCTATTTCTGACATAAATGCTGGCCTTTCTGAATTAGTACTAAACATTTCTGAGCTATCTCTAGGTGTTTCTCTAACGTTCTGATCTTCTAATTCTTGGCATATTCTGCTACCAATTACATTCTGACTATATTCTTCCATCCTACTTACACTTTTCTCAATTTCCGGACTCTCAAAACCTAGAAAATCGCTATCACTGTCTTCCATTTCTAAACTATTTACACGTGTTTTTCTACTCACCAATATTTCACGTACTTAAACTTGTTCACTACACGTTTCACAGATGTTCACACGCTGGGCACCTTCTTGTCTGCTGGCTCGATGCTGGCCTGGTCGTCTTGGGGGGTTGGTCCATTCTTTCGACGCCACACGTTGGGATGCCAATTTGAAGCTGTATTGTCGTTCTTCGCTTCTTGATGCCTCGTTGATACTCAAATGTCGTTGGTGACGTGGTGTTGCCCTTTGATGTGTTTCGCTCCGGCTAGTCAGCTTGAGATCTCTTACTTTTATCTCGGGTTTGCGTAAGTGTGATGGACAACCCAAGAACAACTTTATATATTATTTATTGCTTTTTTAAATATTTTCGGGAGCTATGCCGACTGTATATGTAGAGGAATCTCACTCACGTCCGCACAACACGACCTGCCGTACTGGTCTCTGGTTGAGTAGTGACCAGACGCTTTCTCTCTTACCCACGCTAAGAAAACCGTTCTTCAATTTGAATATCATGACGTCATCCAAGAAAGCCTCGTATCCAAAATGCTATTTCCTTTTCCCGCAATTTAGAAATGTCCCTTTCTATTATAACATGTTCTTTTATGAATTTCGAATATATAATTACCTTTTTAGGATTAAACGATGTTTACTTTATATTTTATTAAATATATCGCGCGACTTTTAAGGTTTTCAGACCTGACTTTCGAACGTGTATTTAAACTATGTAGTATGACGTCATGACTCGTTAATTTCAAACCAATAATGTGTTTATCCTACAAATTTAACGACTATTATTTACTCATATCTTGCTCACCTTACAACACTTTCTGCTCTATTATCTATTTATGTTATTACTTAACACTTATCGCAAATCTCACATCCGGCAATTAAATTAAAACGTGTCTTTTTCAAAAGCCCATTCGATTGGAAATCTAAATTTCGGTATCAGTATTGAAACTGACGCCTTTGAATAAGACTTTCAGGAAAGTTAAACTTTCGTCACAAAGCAATCTCTGAAGAGTCCGGAAGGAAGTACCGTTTGTGAATGCAAGCCTTAGAGCGCACATCTCTGGCACAATGGTAAACACATTAATGTTCGAATATAGGGTCGTCATCGTTTGCGAGTTCTCTTGCTCACTGCTTTTTTTTTCTTCTTTTTTATTTTAAGCAGAGCATTTTAATGCTGTTTTGATCTAGATTTTAAATTATGTTTCAATGTATGCAGGTTTATTTCAATATATCGGTACAATTATTCACAATTCTTACTAACAAAATGTTGAAACCTGCCTAAAACATTCATATGCTGCACTTCAGAATGAAAAGAAGTTCAGAAGGTGAAAGAAAGAGTAAAAGCATAAAAACATAAGACGTCACAGCAACATCTCAAAATTGTGACCCAAATTTTCATGGCAAAATTGACAGCGGCGAAGGAACGATTGTCTTGTCTGTCCAAGAAAATCGCGTAGTCGAACATGGTGTTGTGATACTAACATTTGAAAATCATGTTGATAATATAAAAATTCGTATGTTGATAACAGAAGAAAATACGATACACTACTATGGACGCCAATTTAATAAAGCTTCCTAAAAAGAACTTGCTGTGTGCAAATTATTAAAAACCCGTGTTGTATTACTTCAAAACATAAAATAACAAAATACCAATACCCAATAACACAAGGAAATGATAGTACGGTTAATGCTCTTCTTCATATTGTGACTTTGGGGTGGGTGTGAAGTAAAGACGACAGATGTAGTCTAGATAAAGATACACTTTTATTTCCGTAAACAGTAACCTTTTACACTCGTTGCAACAGCAAGAGTGTCTTTTCCGATTCACCAACAGCACGGCTCCGAATTCGTCACAAACTGTCCCTTCTCCGTCGTCACGACTCCTCAACGCTTCGCATACGTCTCTTCTTTCCGTCGGCACGACTACTCAACGCTTCACATACGTCTATCTCTCCGTCGGCACTACTACTCAACGCTTCACATACGTCTGTCTCTCCGTCGGCACTACTACTCAACGCTTCACATACGTCTGTCTCTCCGTCGGCGCGACTACTCAACGCTTCACATACGTCTGACTGCCTCTTCTGTCGCACTTTACCGCTATTTATATCTCCCAGGCACTATTCTGGAAAGTTCAGTTATTGCGTTGAAATACAAAGCAGAAGATTCTCGAAGTCTCTATCCTTTTCTCTCTTTCGGCAAGCGCCCCAACAATGCGGCCATTCTCTGTCTCTTTCCTTCGGCTCCTTTGTGGTAGTGCCGACAATAATGCGATGGGTGGCACTGCTGTTGTCGGCAATTAGATGCATCGGGCGCGGTGACAGTATGGAATAAAAAGAATAGTAATTGCATGGCAGGAAACGATCTTTAAGAACACAGAGTTTAACGTTACGAATTAAGCCACGAGAGCAATCAACCAAAAGTCTTTAGAGTAGAATACACAACGCAAGGAGGCAGCTAATCGTTGTTCAGTGTCGCACTGTTAGGTGATTACTTCGAAAGTTGAGAGATTTTTGTGGCATTAAATCTCGAGAACACTGACGGCGAGCCGCTGAAAATCGATATTTCTATACTCGGACAGCAGTTTTAATAACATTCTAAACAAATTTTTCACCCGACTTTGCGTCAACACAGATTTCAGCGTGTGATATCAACATGTTTAATACCACATACCTACGTTAAGTTTAGCCGCGGACCATACATTACCTACCTCAGATTACTTATATCAGTCACAACTACCAACTCTCAAGTTATTTCGGGGTAGTTCATTAACACCTGTATATCTCAACTACTAATTTTCATATTTAATTACAAATGAGAATTTCTGCTTTAGAAGTATTGGTTTGGTCCAACACAAGCAGACAACAACCCAAGAGAAGCAGCGGACAGACTACTCAGAGAAAGATGGAAAGGAAAATGCCACATATATCAATAAGAGACCGGTTATGAAAGGTAAAAATAAGAAAGACGTCGCGACAGCAGCGCAAACGCGAAATGGAGATAGGCAGGCCAAGCATTAAGGCTCAATAACAGCAATGTCCAACCCTGTCTCTTTGGAACCGCTTACGTAATTAACGGCTATTCCCCACTTCCCTCCTTCAGTCGGAGGGTATCCACTAACGGACACAAACAGCCGATTCCATGGCCGTTTCTAAGTTATACCTTGAATTTTCTGGCAATGTCCTCAGAAGACCTCTTCATTCTGGACTAATTTTACATAAATGGTAAACAAACAAAAAGCTTACTAAATAAAAATGAGCATCTCCTTAAAGCACACAATTTGTCAAATGCCTCTTTTATTTTTTGAGTGAACCATTTCCGAGCTATTCTTTATTATTCGTTTGAATTTGCGAATACTTATACTTTTATAAAATAGGAATATGTTATTCATTTTTTCTTTTATCTGTTGGCCTGGCAAAGAGAACGGAAAAGCAGAGGCATCGCATAGCAACCAACGCTTAAAACATTTCACTATCGCTTAAGCCTACTGTACTCCCATATTCCCCTTGCACCTACAAGAAAATCAGGAATATGATAATTTCTGAAAATGCTTATGTCGATTAAAATGTGGCAGGTAGAGAAATAAGCATTTGCAGGAATAGTTTGTATACGAGTGAGTATAGCTCTGCATATATTTGCGAATAGAGTTTCTCCAAATTGAAGTATATTAGAAGTCTATCGCAATAGGTTACGAGACGATCACTTATGTTTTCTAAGGCTACGCACTTCGACTTTGTCCACAAATATTGATAGACTTCTTAAACGTAAGCAATACCAGCGAAACATATGTTTGTCGCATAATATTTGAAAGTGCTTTCGTAAATCAAACGCAGTGTTGAGACTCCCGACTTTGTGTTTTGAATCCAATAGAATCAGTGTGGAGCCTTATGAAAGATGTCGCAGACAGAACATTGAAACTGAGTGAAGCCAGGTGGTTTTCAGGGCGAATTAAAGCTTGCAACAACAGAAAAGTGGACGTCATTAAATACGTCATTTGATTTCCAAAACGCTCCCTCTTCTTCCACCACATGGCGTATATTCATGGTGTTTTATATTATTATTATTATTATTATTATTATTATTATTATTATTATTATTATTATTATTATTATTATTATTATTATTATTATTATTATTATTATTATTATTATTATTATTATTATTATTATTATTATTATTATTATTATTATTATTATTATTATTATTATTATTATTATTATTATTATTATTATTATTATTATTATTATTATTATTATTATTATTATTATTATTATTATTATTATTATTATTATTATTATTATTATTATCATTATCATTATCATTATCATCATCATCATCATCATCATCATCATCATCATCATTATTATTATTATTATTATTATTATTATTATTATTATTATTATTATTATTTATTACTATTATTATTTATTTTTTGGTTTGTTTTACAGTTTTAGGTAACGTAAAATGTGTCATATTCACATTATAATTACTTCCAGACTTCGTGGAATGTAAGCAAAGTGATTCAACAGTTTATTTTGCTTATTTAACATTGCTTTAAACAATTCCCAAATCATAACTGCCAACTACGTTTTATTTGAGGAGGGTTTAGTCATTTAAATGTGCACTAGATATGATACATCTTATAATGTTGTTATTTATATTACGTAAGAGTGTAGAATATGTAATTAATGTTTTCCACACAATAGCCGTGTATAGGACAGGATTGGAAAAGGTAGAGTGAGACTGAAAAACACAATGCCATTACCAGGATTTGAATTTTTCAGTCTCATTCTATCCTTTCCAGTGTAGAATATATCCGCTCCTTTCTTCCTTCTATGGCAGCAGTGCTCCCACGTAATGCAGAATTCAAAATCCAGAAGCTACCCACGTGGTGATGACAATTCGCAGACGCACATGCCAATCGTAAGGGCCTGCGGAGGAATACAATTTTGCGCTTTGTTGACATTGCAGTTTAAAGTAAGGCTGGCGAAGGTAGATGTAGTGCCAAGTGTCCAAACGAGTGAAATTAAAGGTTAGAGGGCAGAGGAGTGAAAATGAGAATCAGTGAAAACAAATGTATTTTAAGACAAACCATCAATGACGAAGTAATTCGGAATTCAACATTCTTAGCTCAACTATGGGAAGAGTATATCGAGCTTGTCATCTTAGGCGAGGCCGTACCCTATTGGGTTTAAAGATTATTATTGTTATTATTATTGTTGTTGTTATTATTATTATTATTATTATTATTATTATTATTATTATTATTATTATTATTATTATTATTATTATTATTGTTGTTGTTGTTATTATTATTATTATTATTATTATTATTATTATTATTATTATTATTATTATTATTATTATTATTATTATTATTATTATTATTATTATTATTATTATTATTATTATTATTATTATTATTATTATTTATGCTTTATATCAACAACAATATTAAGAATAAGTAAGTTATATTATTATGTGCTAATTGCGATACTGTTCGCTGGACAATAGGGACACTGCCGTAGTGCGGATTAAAAAAGAGCAAAGGGAAAAGAGCTTTATGATGGTAAAATATCACGTTGTAGTATTTCTTGTCAGAAACAATCTCCAGCTAATGAAAAGGGATTAAGGGGAAGATAGAAAAATAAGCATTTCTGCCCCTGAAAATAAGCTAAGGAATGAGTAGTGGGAAAATAAATTGTAATGGGTAGAGAAAGTTACGTGATTGTAGCATTTTTTCTTCTTGTCTTTTAATCTAGCAAACTATTTTTTATTGTTTTGATGGTGACCACGTGCGCTAGCAGCTTTCATTGCGGATTATTCCTTTTTCGCCCTATCTTTGTCCCTGAATTCAGGCTTCCATCTCTACAGAAATGAACTCGTTCGTGTTTAATAACATTTTACTGTAAGTCATAACTGAAAAACTTCTAAAATATTTTATAACAGTAATACTTTTTGGTTATAGGAGCACAGCCAACAACTTGGCGACGACAAGAGCTTGTCCGAACATCTTAAACTTCCGATCCAACGTATCAACGACTACCAGCTCCTTTTAAAGGTTTGTCTTGTTACACAGCATGCAGTGTTTTTATTTCCACCATTACTATGGAATTATTAATGAGTTGCTTTTCACTAACTTATTTTTCAAATGTTCACTAGCATGCGAGGATTCAGATATTTTGTTAAAGTGGTTTGGTTTGCATTTGTTATTTACCGGGAGAGCAAAGAAAGTTTCGAGCCGGCTGCGCGGTATTTTGCCTGTCCGCATCCTGGGTACTCGTTGCCGCCTGCCGCTATCATAGAAAGACGCGGATGAAACCATACAACATTTTTAAAACTATTTTTAAATGCTTCAGTTATCAACTTTGTGAAAGGAGATGCTGAAGCTGGCCACTGTTGGTATCCATACATTTTTGGTACCTCTTTATGAAACTATCCATTACTCCCCATAGGTAACGTTGAGAAATGCTGGCAATTTCCTGGCGGATATTCTGTTTTAATTCTTCCAGGGTGCGTGGGTTTGTCTTGTACACTTTATATTTTAAGTTACCCGGGAGATAGAAATCGCAGGGGGTTAGGTCCGGGAACCACAAGTCTCTACTAATAATTCTGTATGAGCTGTTGCCAAGTCGTGTTCAAAAAAGGCAAAATCACGCTCCCTGTTTATTAATACTCGTTTAAAAAAATGGTGCAAAATTGTATTCATGTGTGTACGGGCCTCAACTGTTAACTCGAAAAAATTGGCCCTATAACTCAGAATCTAATATTATTCATGAGGTACCCCTTCATGACGAAAAGATGGTGTATGGTGTGCCATTAGCCGAGAAAGGCTTCTCAGAACTCCAAAAGCGAAAAGATGGTGTATGGTGTGCCATTAGCCGAGAAAGGCTTCTCAGAACTCCAATAAACGATTTCTATCTCTGGGGTAACTTAAAATATAAAGTGTACAAGACAAACCCACACACTCTGGAAGAATTAAAACAAAATATCCGTCATTTCCCAACGTGAACTACTGCTGGGTGATAGTTTCCTCGAGAGGTAGGTACCAAAAATGTATGGACAACGACAGTGGCCAGTTACAGCATCTCCTTTCCTAAAGTTGGTAAGTAAAGCCTTTAAAAGTAGTTTTTGAAGTGTTGTATTGTTTCATCCACACCTTTCTATGATAGCGGGAGATGGCAAAGAGCGCCGAGGATGCGGGCAAGCAAAATCCTGCGCAGCCCGTTTGAACTTGTTATGCTCTCCAAGTACAATAATACCAACTTACTAAAGCTGTGTTGATGTGTGCGCGAGTGCAGTGTATGTTAAGGTTATCTTGGTGCAAATACCCCATGAAGAAATTTTATCTCAGGATTACTAGGATTGCCAGTTAAAATGAACACAGCGATTTACGTGGCCTCACTCATTTATTTATTCATTCATCACTTGTGATATTAACTTTGCGGCTATGAATGAGTACTCGAAGAGAAGGCCAATAGAGAGCTTTGAAGGAGCTTGTGGCGTAGCCCCCCCCCCCCTCCCTCTCAGTGAATAAAAATAAAACTCGCTTCAATCTATACGCGGCGACTCATTTGTTTAATTACTCATGAAGTAAAAGTATTTTTAGGCCAATAAGCATTTCTTAGTCATGTGTTTGTGGGAGCGCCGATGAAACTGCATCCGCCGGAGACAACAATGATAGCGAATAAGAGGTTGAATCAGGACTGAAAAATTCAATGCCATAGCCGGAACGGTAGACCACAAGGGAAATCTCATATCAGAGACAAATACCCAAAGGACGACTTACTTAGTAAGTTCCGGGTTTTAAATAACCATTACGAGGCTAATCAATTTTATTTGTTTTATTTTTTCACCATACTTACTGCTGGTGTTTTTAAACACACAAGCCGTGTGTAAGGCAATGTTATAAGAGGTTGAATCAGGACTGAAGAATTGTTGAATTTTTTAAAAATTCAGAAACATTGGTTGCTCCGTTTTATTGTACTGTCTATGTTATTATCACCGATAGCGCTACCACTGACTGAATTCTCCAGTTCCGTTCTGATTGGTTTATCTAGACAACTTGGTATTATTCGGCTCTCGCCTAACGCCACACGAACTGATAGGCTTGCTCTTCGTTCAAATACCTACATCACACCAGTTGAAACCATCTTCCTCCGGTATAGCGGGTGGTGACCACACGGCTTAGGCTTGCACTAAAAAACGGTAGTTAAGGTGAATTTTCATGGACTACTTTCTTAGGAAATTGTAACTTTAGTGAAAGTCTTATTCATAGACATTTTCGGTAGTTTAACTTTGTCTTTAGAATGCTCTGATTTCATAAGCAAGTTCTAATGTTGGTAGCGCGGTTTCCAAACAACAGTCCTCTAACAATGGAATTAGATACAGGTTTTAATCAGTTCCTTGATTGCAGTAGAGAAGGTATTAATCGAAGCATCTGCATTTTACTCTTAACGTCCAACTTCGCGGCCTTTATAAAGACGTGTTTGCAGGGAAAACTTGAATATGAAGAGATTAGATTACATTTGTAGTAATAATAATTTTGTTGTTTAACAATGCTGTAAATTGCCAGGATCGCATCAGCGCCGCCGATGTGCCGGAAATTTTGTCCTGTAGAAGTTCTTTTACAGTAAGTCTACTGACATGGAACTGTTGTTTTTAAGCACAATTAAAAACCACCGGTTGGGCCGGATTTGAACCCGCAACCTTGGGTTCAGTGTCAGTATCATTAGGCCAGTGTCTAACCAACTGAACCACCCAGACCAACGTTAGATCTGTGGGTTAGATATATAGGGTTATCGAAAAGTCGTTCCGCAGCTCTCGTGTAACCAAGTTACCCCTAGAGATGATAGTTCCGCTGGTAGCACTGGCTGCCGCGATCGTATGGTTATAATGTTCTGCGAAATAAAAGAATTATAGTTTTAAAAAACTAACAAAAACACGCTTTTATAACAAACCGAACTAAAAGTAGAAAATAAGTTTTAAGTTTGAAGAATTTGTTCTATAAAGTCAAGTAGTTGATTATATTTTAAAATGTTGTAATAAGTTTAACATAAAAACTAATTTATATTAATAAAATAATAAATTTTATTGTAAAAAAGCGTGGGGTGCTTTTTAGATGTTTTTATCACATCTTTACTTTTATAAATAACTACCAATGAACTATTTATAACATTTGAAGTCAGTTTTTAAAACTATAATTAATTTTTAACTTTTTAGTCTCAAATTTTTCTAATCAACTTTTTCAAAATTTTTAATTTGAAATCTTTTAAACATTTCTGAGTTCGAAAAAATTTTCAAATCACTTTTTGTTGGTACAGTATTGCATTGCAACTACTGTTTTAACTACACTATCAGCTGTTGTGGACTTCGTGCCCCTGAGTAAACTTCGATCCGCAATCCTTTCCCCGAAATCTCGTGTCCTTCTCAGTTCCTCTCTGCAGTCATCTCCATCTTTCAATATTTTCAAGTGATTTAATTCCTCTGACCAATGTAACCTGTGTCGATTGCTTAACTACCAGCTGTTGTGGGTGTCTTGGTCCTATGTGAACTCCGGTCCGCGATATTTCCCCCGGGTCTCGTGTTCCTTTCAAATCCTCTCTCTGGACATCTACGTCATCCAACATATAAATATATATTTATTTAATTAAAACAATTTTCAGGGTTCATGTAGACATGTCCCCTAGCGACGTCTAAGATGTCATAACTGTACCATTTTCTATAAATTTAGCTCAGTCATTCTTTATCCCAACGATCCTGGTCAGGACATTGGGACAAAGTCCTGATGATATTATTTTCTCATCAGTCCTTAACACGTGTGCAAATTTCCAAGTCAGACAACTCTAAGTTGGTGAAAATTACGTTGAAAGATTCTGTTACATTAATAAATGTACCTAGTAATTTTTTTATCCTATTGATCCTGGTCAGGGTATTAGGACAAAGTTGTATTATTGTATTGCCATTGCTCCTCGATACGTGTGCAAATTTTCAAGTCAATCAGACGACTATAAGTTGGTGAAAATTACGTCGAAAGATTCCTTTGCATTGATAACTTTAGCTTAGTCATTCTTTATGTTCACCACCTGGTCAGGACATTAGGACAAAGTCATGATATTGTTACATTATCATCGGTCCTTGACATGAGTGCAAATTTTCAAGTTAATCAGACGGCTCAAGTAGCTAAAAATTACGTTACATTTATAAATTTAGCCAAATCACTTTTTTATCCCGTTGGTCCTGGACAGGATATTAGGACAAAGTCATGATGTTGTTACATTTTGAAATCCTGAAATACTAGAATCAATATTCATTGTAGAACATCTTAAATAACAGTGAATCAAATAAGTATGTAACAATATATCTTATTTACTTTATGCAGCGTGTTAGTTCGTTTTAACTGTTAACTGTTATATAATGTCTTTATTCTGGTGCTTTAAATAAGCATAATTTCATAGATGTCAGCCTCTTGAGAAGAGAGGTCAGTCTGTGACGGGAAACATTTTGGATCCTAATATCTTCAATAATTGAAATAATTTGATTTTTGAAAGCCTCTAATCAAAGTCAAATCCTTCCCAACAAACGGATTTTTTGAAGAAGTATTTTTGGATTCAACTTTAGAATTATTCTACTTGACCTGTAAAGAGAGTAGACAAACATGTCAGTATGTTACGAAATGTTTATTAAAATTTAAAAATGATTTTGTTATTTAACGACGCTGTCAATTTCCAGATCACATCAGCGTCGCCGGTATGCCGGAATTTTGTCCCGTAGGAGTTCTTTTACATGCCACTGATATAGAGCTGTCTTTTTAAGCAAACTTAAAAAGTGTCGGTCTGAGCCAGATTTGAACCGGTGACCTTGGGACCAGTAGGCCATCGCCCAGACCTATTCGAAACGAAATGCTTATGAATAAATATTTCATATAACGTTGGTCTTATACCTTATAATTTTTTATCCTTTTAATCCGTTGTGTTTTCTCAATCGCATGATGTGGTCAAAACTCATGTTGCAATTCCCTCGTACGTGTGAGACGTCCATTTATTCGGAAATGTGTATTGCGAATGTCAGTTTTGCGCGTGGAATTGTTCATATGAGTAGGAACAATGCTCATCTTGTTCTTACTGGCAATATAGGCAGAAAGTACGTGAAGAGAAATTTTATTAAAATGCTGGCTCATAGTGTAATTATGGATCATCCAAAGTGTAGAATGGAGCAGAAAAAATTATTGTGAAGACAACCGTAGAGTGTGACTCTGCATGCTTTTAGGAGAAGACGAGAATCGTGCTGTTGGACCTCCGGAACACTCTGACCTACCTGCTAAGCGTCGAAGATATGAACTGCGTCCTAGCAAGAAAGATTCATTTCATGTATGTCCACTGTGTCAAATTGTGGTGGATCACACGGGCAACTAGTTTCTACGAACTGTTTATAAAGTGGAGACTTCCTGTCAAGCTATGCTTAGTACAAGAGCATTGAAATCCACACATTGAAATGTAAACTATTGTTCTCATTGCGTATTGCTTTTAATTCTAAGCTTAAAATAAATTATAGCTTTAAAAAACAAACAAAGACACGCTCTTATAATAAACCGAACTAAAAAGTAGAAAATAATTTTTAAGTATGTAGAATTTGTTCTATGAAGTCAAGTAGTTCATTATTTTGAACGTTACTTTTATCATAACTACTTTTATAAGTAGCTAGCAATGTAACTATTTATAACATTGGAAATCCGATACCCAAGGCTTTTTTACTTTCTCTACTGGTAAGTAGGGGAAATATTGTATTTCGCCCAAAAATTCGATGTCGAGATTTCACCGGAAATATGTTTTGAGACCCCCTGAATCAAAAAAAAAAAAAAAAAAAAATTAGAAAAAGGTCCGTGTGTGTGTGTTTGTGTGCGTGTGTGTGCGTGTGTGTGTGTGTGCGTGTGTGTGTGTCTGTCACTGTGGACAGCATAACTCAAAAACGAAAAGTAGCTTAAGAACCAAAGTTGGTACTTAAGTTTAATGTCTTTCCAGGATGCAACACGAACATTTTGAAGAAAATAGCCACACCCTAAATTACCCTTTATATGGAAAATGTTTCGAAAATTTTTATATTAGCTTAACCTGTATGTGTGTATGTGTGTGTGTCTGTGTCAATGTGCGTGTGTATGTGTGTCTGTACGTAACGGAATCTTTCGACGTAATTTTCACCCAGTTAGAGTCGTCTGCTTGACTTGAAAATTTGCACACATGTCAAGGACTGGTGACAACGCAATAATATAATAACTTTATCCTAAGATCCTGACCAGGATCTTTAGGATAAAAAGAAGTTAATTAACTAAATTTATCAATGTAACGGAATCTTTCGACGTAATTTTCACCAACTTACAGTCTTCTGATTAACATGAAAATTAGCATACATATCAAGGACCAATGACAATACAAAAATATAATTTTTTCCTAAGAACCTGACCAGGATCATCGGGATAAAAAGGGACTTAGCTAAATTTATCAATGTAAAGTCGTCTGATTATCTTGAAAATTTACTAAGCACGTCAATGACAGATGACAATATAATGATATGATTTTGTCCTAATCTCCTCCCCAGCATTATCAGGATAAATAGGTGACTTGGCTAAATTTAACAATGTAACCTAATTTTCACCAACTTGAGGCGTCTGATTGACCTGAAAATTTGCTCACATATCAAAGGACCGATGATAATACAATATCAGAACTTTATCCTAATGTCCTGGCAAGGATCATCAGGATAAAAAAGTGACTTGGCTAAGTGTCTTGGCATGGGAAAGTGCGTTATTCATTGTTTTAGATGTAGTACACTAGATGGCAGAGCCTTGCATTACTCCAATCTTATTTGTTGGATAAACTGAGTGAGAGCTAATGTCGTTTTGAAGCAGGCAAGTGCTATCGCTAAAGCAAATGAAACATCTAATGCTGACGGAAGCTACCGCATAGTTCGATTGTTTGCGATTATCGAATAATTCAATAGTTTACATTCGATTACCCAATACTACATAGTAAGTATAATCTGTCAGACAAGAACGATCCTGAGTGGGAAGAAAGAGAGGGGGAGAGACAGAGACAAGATAAACGAACGCTCTTAGGCCGCTAATTAGTGGCGGGAGTCTCACAAGTGTTTTCTTTTTATCCTTTTATCACACAGTAACCGCCTCTAAGATGTACAACATTGGAAGTAGTGTTCTAATCACTGCTCAGTGTGAATTATTTTGTAAAGGTTATTTAAGTTTCTATTTAAGTTCATGAAGTTGGCAAGAAAAAATACAAATTGAACTTTGGAAAAAAAGAAATATAAAGGATAACGAGTGATTTGTGTGACCAGTTCAAAATGTCATCCAGAGATCGTTTTGAAGTGTGCGTATAGTGAAATTGAGCGTCCTCCTCATTTGATTTTAATTGTTACAGTATTCTTTGAGCTACTAGTTGCAGTTAGTGCATAATTCTTATCTTGGGATATTTAAGATCATTTTGTTCAAACAATAGTACAAAAACATCTGCATATACAGAGGCAAATAATAGTTTCAAATTCCACCCTTAGGGGTTTTTAAATGTCGCAAGATGTAGGTCACAGTAAAAATGAATTAATAAGTGTAAATAAGGACATGAATACAGTAGAAAGAATTATGGAAGAAAAAAATGAGGAAGGAATAATAAGTAATAAAAGTGAAAAAATATTGTATAATTACAGATATTCGGGTCCATATTTTGTTATTATCAATGGCAACCAAGGCAATGTAAACAGGATCCATCCTATGAAATATAGTAAACTGATATTTGAAAATGGATTTAAAGCAAAAGAAATCAAACCTATTGGTAGGAATAGGATTGAAGTACATTTTAATCATTTCCAAGAAGCCAATAATTTCTTAAAGTCAGATTTGGATAGTAAATATAATGTGAAATCATTCATTCCTTACTACAACTGTATAGTAAAGGGAATCGTAAGAGGAATCGATGTTGAGTTAACTGAATCAGAAACCCAAAGAAACAACAAATGATAGAAATCATGAAATTCTCAAGGAGCACAGGTTTGTGAAAAAAGTACCTGGAAAGAATAGGGGCGATATTCAGCTGCTCCCCACTGAAACAGTCTTGTTTACTTTCAGAGCACAAATGCTTCCCAACAGAATATATATTTATGGCGTATCATGTCAAGTAAATGTATTTGAAGAGAAGCCCTTTCAGTGTAATTTTTTTTTTTTTTACTTTTTGGTCATTCATTCAAAACCTGTAAAAAGGAAGTTAGTTGTAATAAATGTAAAGCAAAAACAGAAATATGTATCAATTGTTCCAAGAAACATCAAGCAAATTCAAAGGAATGCCCTAAATATTTATTCGAAACTGAAGTACTAAAAAGGTGAGAAATTAGAGTTTCAAGGTACGATGCTATTACCATCCTGAAAGGTAATACAACCTACGCCGACAAAGTTAGCCAGAAAAGTGCTGTAATAGAAAATCAGAAGATCAATTAGTTATGTGTCATTGCCTCAAAAGAGTTAAACAACTTACATATAGAAAATACAGTTTCTTTCATTAAATCCAAGGAAGTATCTAGTATGTCTTTGACTACAAAAGCGGCCAAAAAAGGAAACCTAGTCCTGTAAACAAAGTAGGGAGTACCAATAAAACTGAACAAAGTGTTGATCAACCCAAATGGCAGAAATCAAGCACAAAATTTAATTTCGAACATACCATCTATCCATAAACAAACTAAATCTGATGAAAAAATGGAGAGAAAATCAACAAATCAGGAATCAACATCTCTTACTTTAGAAATAGCTGGAATTGAGTGGAATTGAGTGAAGTAATCATTCCTTCTCAGGAGAAAATATCTCAGGACATTTCGATATTAACTTCCTACAACAATGACGCAAAGCAACAAGTTCAGGATAGTGGAAATAAGAAAATGTAAAATTATGTCATGGAATGCAAGAAGTTTGAACAGTAAAAAGAATGAAGTAAATTATTTTACACATAAAGAAAATATAGACTTTTTATGATTACTGAAGCATGGTTTAAACCAGGACATAAATTTCGAGACCCTAATTACAAAATTATTAGATCGGGCCGAATGAAAACTGGTGGAGGAGGTTTAGTAGGATACAAAGATAATATGATATTATCCAATTTTGAAATTATTGGAAATTTAGACGACACGGTACAAGGAATTATTATTCAGTTTGGTTCAATCAGAATATACAATATATACAAATATATATATATATATATATATATATATATATATATATATATATATATATATATATATATATATATAAAGTGCCAAATTCTATTATAAGTGATACTTTCTGGAAAAGAATCTTTTACCGCAGCACTCAAGAAGAAATTATTAATAGTGGAGATTTTAACTATACTTCTTCAATGAAGGATGGCAATTTTAATAACATGAATATTCCATTTTTCAAAAAACTGGGAGCAGAAATTTATTTATCTTAAATTATGGTACTCCCACCAGAATGGGAGCTTATAACCAAGCGGACACGTCTCCGGATTTATCATTTGCATCAAAAAATTTAGTATCCAAAATTTATTGGGAAGTATATAAAGATAATTTAGGAAGTGACCATTTTCCTATAACTATGAATGTGGGAGACACTAACTCCAATATAAATATTAAAAATATCAAAACAAGAAATAAAAACATTGACTGGACAAGCTTTCCTAAATTCTTTGATTCAGCCTGAGGCGGAAACCCGCGCCCGCCAATTAAAACCCGCGTACCTATGTAATAATTTGTATATCATTGAAAATGGAATATAGGCTTTACCTTACAACTCGACTGGTGGGCCGAGGGTACAGCGATTAGCTCAGGCAGGGAAAGTAACGGTACCGCAAGAAGGCAACAACCCCTGAAAGAAAGGGAACAATAGGGTTGAAAACCCAACGCTTGAAGACGTACGTGCCTAATTGCAAGGTGAAGCTGGCCAAGCGGAAGGGCCGATTTGAGAAATACAGTTCTTCGGGAGAGAAAGACACTTGCTTGGTAGATCTTCAGCGGGATAGACAGACGTGTGCGTCTACGTGGATCGCGATACTTCATGGTCTTGTGTGTCGGAAGGGGGCATGAGTAAAGTGAAATAATCATTAAATGGAATAAAAGACAACCCGAATTCAATTGACTACCTGGACATTCCTCAGCTGGACAACCCTAAGATAAAGACCTCGTGCTCAAACAGAACTCACACTGTAAAAAGCCGGAGCAACACCTTTCCGACGACCAGAAACATAGTATCCCATACACGCATCCAAAATATACCGCACCAAGCCATGAGTAGTGATAGTTTGGAGGACGACAATATTATTAATACATTTTATACACAATTACAAATTTATTTGAACTGTTTTCATCCAGCCTATTATAAAAACAAATCTAAAATTTACATAAAACCTATTTGGTGGAACAGTGATTGTCAATTAGCAGTACAAAAGAGGAAAGATGCCATTAAAAATTTTTGGAAAAATAGGAATCTAGAAAACTATCTAATTATGAAAAAAGAAACAGCAATTACAAAGAAAATATTAAA
Source organism: Tenodera sinensis (assembly GCA_030765045.1). Taxonomy (NCBI): domain Eukaryota; kingdom Metazoa; phylum Arthropoda; class Insecta; order Mantodea; family Mantidae; genus Tenodera; species Tenodera sinensis. The sequence goes on along the minus strand of CM060965.1, from coordinate 128,319,896 downwards.
TTCGGCAAAAAGAAATAAATGGAATACATTTTGTAATTCTCTATCTCTATAATCCAAAAACATTAATGACATATGGAAAGATTCAAAAAATAATGGATCCAGTTATACAAAAATTGAAGATTATTTTGATTTACAGTATAATTATCTAAAAACCAATGCCCCGGACTTTGTATACTCTAATTTTCAACAAGATTTACATGAATTAAAGGAAGATACAACTAGTATTGTGGGAAATGCGGATTTAGTTAAAGAAATCGAACTTAATGAGATACTACATGTCCTTCTAAGGCATAAGAACAACACTCCGGGTCCAGATAAAGTAAGTTACCAGATGATGCATAATCTTTCAGAGGATACTTTAAGAACATTGAGCAGGGGATTCAATTATGTGTTTAACAATGGTAAAATCCCTGGATACTGGAAACAATTCTATATTGTCCCTATTAAGAAACCATCTAAGCATACAAGTTTACCTAGCAGCTATCGTCCTATAGCACTATCCAGTGTACTAAGGAAGATTTTCGAGAAGATATTGCCTAACAGAATTACTTTTTATTTGGAAAGCTAAGTTTCAGTATGGTTTTAGAGAGCATTTTAACACAACAAAAAGTTTAGCCATTTTAATTACAGAAATTCACTCAAGCTTGCTGAAGAAAAATTGTTTATTAGCAGTCGAACTTGACAATAGCAGAGCCTATGACTCCGTTCAATTAAATTTACTAATGGAAACATTAAAAGAAATTAAACTTCCTATTAAAATGATAAGATGTATTATAAATTTGATGATTGACAGAGAAATCGTATTACATCCTAGATTTCACTGTTCAGAAACAAGAATCATCATTGAGTCCTATCTTATATATTTTATATACACTAATGTTAGAAAAATTCTTTAACGTGGAAATACAGGGACTTGCATTTGCAGATGATTTGATATTATATACTTCTTGTAAGATAGAAATGATGGACAACACTATTGCGAAGTTTGATGAGAACATCAACAATATTATCGGAACTTTGGAGAATAAAGGAATTCTCATAAATTCTGAAAAAAAGTCAATGGATAATTTTTAGAAAAGGAAGGAAAAAATTCAATAAAACACTTAGAGTGGGTAATCCAGAAATTGCTTCTAGCTCCAACATAACGTTTCTGGGAATGGTTTTAGATAACAAATTATGCTGGAATCTCCATATAAATCAGATAGTAAGAAAATTAAACAATATCTCCTATATTTTCAAATACATTTCTGGAAAGAAATGGGGAGCTCATCCTTATACTCTACGAATATTATATAACAATTTCATAAATTCTACATTGGAGTATGGAGCTATACTATTCGGCGGAATATCACGTAAAAGCGAAGATTTTTTGAATTCATCATTGTATAAAATAATTAAACAATGCCTGGGCATTTCTGGAACACCCTCAAGAACTCTAACATTTAAAGAATTTGGGATCATTCCGTTTAGATTGAAACAATTACACCTAACATGTAAATTTGTGGTTAAGTTGGGCTACTGCTTGGAAGATAAGCTTGTGGAGTCTCTGGATCAATTGTATTCATTCAATAATAGTAACATTTTAAATTACTTCAAGGAAAACTTCAGCATAATGTACATATGGATTCTATACAGAAAAATGGTAAAGAAAAACGGTACTCATAAACATCCTATATACTGTGTTCACTGGAAAATACTTCATTTTCAGTTAGATGTTGATACAAATACTTTCATAAAAATGTACGCAATGCGGTACAATCACACAGAGAATTTACACATACTTCTCCGGTTAACACATGGGAATATTTTTTCACTGATGGATCCAGAAATAGGAAAGGTGATGTTGGTGCAGCAATTTACTTAAGCAAATCAAAGATCATATTACAGTTAAAATGAGTGATGAATTTTCAATATATTCTGCTGAACTTATTGCTATTAGAAGTGCGATAAATTATATCACTACAAATAAGATAAAAATGAGCATAATTTTTTCTGACTCCCTAAGTGTTTTGAATAAATTAAATAATTTTGGACTTGGATGTAATCATAATTTAATTGATATGGAAATAAAATTAAAAGTGTATTATGCCTATCAAGAAAATTGTCAGATTAAGTTTGTATGGGTTCCCAATCACAACAACATAGAAGGTAATATGGAAGCAGACATATTGTGAAGACTATTGGATAAATAATATAAATTATAATCCTTGGTTCAAACATTTATACTATCCTAAACAACACTTGTGCAACATAATCAAAATGAGGCTTAATATTGCACTAACCCCTGCATTTTTGTTTAAGATGAAGAAGAAAGACTCTCCCTACTGCAGTTGCGGTGAATATGGAAACTTAGAGCATACATTATTAGGTTGCAACTTACATAGGAATGAAATCAATGAGTTTCTCAGTTCTATATACAATTTGGGCATACTTGGACCTATCAACATAACAAATATATTGAATTATAATCCAAAATTAGTATTCCACAAAATTATTAAACATATTAGGAAATGTAAAATTAAACTCTAAAAGTATAGTACTCAAAAAAGCAGCTTATTTAAAATATTACAGGATGCTAAATTGACAAATTAGTCATTTAGTATAAACATTGGAGGAGGACGCTAAATGAATAAGTCTTTGTATTCAAGAGCGTCGTTAAATAAGAAGAACTATGGCTAGTTTGTAATTTCGTAATTGGTAATAAATATTGGCGATCAATATTTTTCTTTTATTGAAGAGCTCGCGTAAATACACATACTACGTTACAGCAGTTATAATTGCTATCCGCCGACGTGATAATAAGAAGATATGGCGACAAACGGGACTATAAACCGAAGATCGACTGCAAGCAAATAAGGTCAGCATAAAAATTCCACTGTTTTGAAGTGAAAAACCTGAGATTTGGTTTTATCAGGTAGAGGCACAGTTTAGTATTAGTACATATAATAAGACAGGGCTGGCGCAGACCCAAATGCGCAAGATGGCCGCCATGCGTAATCTAAGGATTACTAGGTGAGATGGTACTAGAAGCAGGCATTGTAGGTATTCTAGTGATAATGGGATCAATTTCTAAGACGAATAGCAGGGCACACACGTGTTTATTTACGTTTGTAATAGATGAGTATTTTGTTCGCTATATCTAATGTATGCATCCTAACGTAAGAGCTTTCTAATTTGATTCAGTATATTACCCTCAACATAATGACACCTCGTCCCCCTCATCGCTGCACTAACCTAACCTAGTCCAGCTCCTGCTCTTTTTACTCGATCTTTCATAATTTAACATAACCTCCGCTAACCTAACCTAGCATTACTTAACCTAAGGGGAGCATAAACCTTCCTATTTATTAAGATATTTTAACCTGACATAAGCCCCATACTTCTACTCGTCTAACCTAACCTAATCTAGCCTGGCCTAGCCTAACCTAAGGTAGCTAGCCTAGATTCTCTTAATATTATTTATTCTATTCCACTAACATGATACGTTTCTAGACATTCATTCTGTCCTCTTATCATCTATCTTATTCCCTCCTCTGCTTATCTATTCTATCCTGTCACACGCTGTCCTGATCTCCCTCTATGCAGATATAACCTCAGGTATTTATATGCTGCTTGTAGAGGATTTCCAGCGAATTTACGATTTCGAAGGTATTCAGAATCCCAGGCTAGCATACTTCTAGAATTTCATAAACATTTTGATACTATTTTGAGTCCCCTGATAGATCTCTTAGTATACTAAGGGCGCTTTTACAACCTATTAAACAACTTTTCAGACAATTTTGAAGATAATGTAGGTTATTTGATCGATTTTCCAGAAGTTTCGTGGTATTTTGACGTTGTTTTAGACCGCTAACAGATATTTTATCTGCCTTAGGCTGTGCAGGACGCGTTTACGAATGATTTTACAGAACTTTCAGACATTTTTTACAGTTATTTTGACGCCTGATTATACTTTGAGGTCCGTTTAGACCCGTTCGTAGATATTTCAGCCAGTTTCCAGATATTCTGGACACTTTTACGACCAGTTTAAACATTTTTCAGAGCACTTTAGACGAATTTGACGTTATTTAAGGCATTCTGAGAGTTATTCTAGCCGCTTCTTGATAGGCTGACTATTGTTGTCAGCTTTAAGCACTTTGAAGGGTAATGGAAGATGATTTTACGATATCAGGGATGCTGAAGCGGGCATTTCAAGGTTGTTAGATGTATCTCTAAGAGTTTAAATATCGTCTCAGACATTTCAGGGACATTTTGAGCACTATAGAGGTATTTTAGACTCTGTCACCAATATTTTGGAGGGTTTTCAGAATCCTTTGAAACACTTTTATAAGCGTTAGACGCTTTTAATGGTATTTTTTCGAGCGCTAATTAAGACACGTCAGCTCCTTCACAGGCATTTTGAGGGTTTTCAGGGCATCTTAGACACGTGAGAAGCATTTTGTTCGCCAGTTTGAAGATGTTTTAAGACAAGTAGGTATTTTTAACGCTGCTAGAGGTATTTTAGTTTTTTTAAAGACATTCCACTAACTTTTCTTCAGTAATCGCTTTTGTTTTATAGTAGTTGAAGAGCAGTCTAACCTATCCAGTCATTTATTGCATTTCTTGCATTATTATTTTGATTACATTTCACTAATAACCAAACTCGGCAACAATCATCATCATCATCATCATCGTTATCAACTGCTCTATCTCATAGTCCAACCGAAGCTAGCATAGTCTAACTATACTCTCATTACCTAAGCATACTCACCTGACTTAAGCATACTAATCAAGCTAACATAGCCCAATCCAAGCTAGCCTAGCCTAACCATACTCTCATCACCTAAGCATACTTACCTGACCTAAGCATACTAATCAAGCTAACATAGCCCAACCCAAGTTAGCCTAGCCTAACCATACTCTCATCACCTAAGCATACTTACCTGACCTAAGCATACTAATCAAGCTAACATAGCCCAACCCAAGTTAGCCTAGCCTAACCATACTCTCATCACCTAAGCATACTTACCTGACCTAAGCATACTAATCAAGCTAACATATCCCAACCCAAGTTAGCCTAGCCTAACCATACTCTCATCACCTAAGCATACTCACCTGACCTGAGCATACTAATCAAGCTAACATAGCCCAACCCAAGTTAGCCTAGCCTAACCATACTCTCATCACCTAAGCGTACTTTCCTGACCTAAGCATACTAATCAAGCTAACATAGCCCATATCGAGAGCATACATTTTAAGTCTAAGACGAAACGACGAATGATTTTTTTTTTCAGAAGCGTTTATAAGAAACTTTTGTGACCTTTAGGAGGATGTTCATAGTCCTAGTGACTTTCGGAATCTTTTAAAAGGCTTTACAGCCAATCTCTCACGGTTTTACTGCCTCACTGGGTTCTATTATAGTTACAGATCGTTCCACGTTCGTTACATAGCATCATTATCTTATATGCTATACTTTCATAGTTTCACCTAACCTAACCTATTTACTCACTTAATCTGGTCACCTAATCTGGCCACTTTCACAACGTTCCAGAAGTTGGCTACTAGCATTTTTGTCACTGACACAATCTATCTCTTTCACAACGTTACAGAACTTGGCCTCTAACATTTTTGCCACTGATAAGTATTGAGGATCTTTATGAGAGCGTTTAGACGAGGTTTTCCCTAATTTCTCCAGTTTCCAGAAGTTAAGGCTGGTTAGTGTCAATGCATATTTTTTTTCAATTATCTCTTCGGATGTTCTCAGCCCCCATTTCTACTTTTTTTAAGATTCCTGATGACAACTTAATATGGCTAGGATAATTTTTCTAAGGCATACACACTTAAACCTAAATTAACCTCAATAGTTATTTCTTCATATTCACGTGCATTCTTCTTGTTTTTTTAATTCCTCCTTTTTCTTGAACCAACACCAGATCTCTTAGCCTTGATGTTGAAGAAACCGTTAAGAGCATTTCCTCGTCCTTGCCGGTATGTTATGCATGTTAATCCCGGTTATGATTCTTTTGAGTATTTCAGCATTTTCTAATGGGATCATCTAGGGCACTGCTTATGCGTTTTAGTATCTAACTTTGCCAGCCTTGTATTCCTTTAAAGAATTTCGGAACGCTTTATTCGTTAGTGCTGGCTTCTGCAGCTCTTTTATACAGTTTCAGTCTAGAAATTAAAGTTTTCTCATGGTATTTGAGGTAGCACGTAGCACCACTATTTCTACGTCACGTGTCCGCAGATTATATGAAAGCGACTGTTGAGTCTTGCATCGCTATAACGACTCCACCAACACCATCTCCTTTACAACCATCATAACTAATATCATCACCTCCACCCACCATCACCAGAGTCACCATAACCTACGTCACCATCACCAGCGACCCCATATCCAGGAACACCATAAGCCTTTATTCAGCTGTATGATCCTTTCGCATAGCTCTATATGTTTTGGTGCTAACATCTCAAACGCAGCATGCAGTTTTCTAAGGTTAACATATCCTGATCTGACCTTTTAAAGTATTTTTCTCAGCTTTATCCAACATTATTGTTTTCTAGCTCTTTATAGAGCTTTAAACTATCACCAAAAGATGTTCTAATTTATTACGTTGAAGTCGAAGGTATTGGACCCCATAACATGCGAATCCTAAGCATTTTCTAAACATTTCACGGTATGTTAATTGCTATTTTAGAGGTTTGCTAATTATTTTAGCTGTTTGTGCGGTATTCTGGGGGATTTTTTTTTTTTTAATAATTTTTTAAGCTTCCTCGTGATTTTTCTGTTTTCATATCTTTAGTATGTTATGATACTTTTAATGGGCATGTAGACCCTTTTTAGCGATTTGTTTTGTTTTCACGATCAAATTTCTCCTTTTGTAAATTTATAATGTTCTTGTCTAGAGCATTGCTTGCAGTCTTTCTAAGACTAACCTAACTTAAACATAAGCCTCTTTAGAGTTATTTCATCATTGCTATTTGACATTATACATGTTTCTTCTTCTCCTCCCTCCCACTCTTTTTTTTAACTAACATTAGAAGACGTTTTAACCTTATTGTTCAACTAGCTATTGTCTACGATTTTGTTCACTGCTCCAGTATGCCACACAAGCTGATCTCATTTTAATGATTCTTTTACACAGTTCAGTATGTTCTAATGGTAACACGTCAGACTTCGCTTACATTCCTTCTAAGACTATCATAACCTAACCTAACATAACTAACCATCAACACTAGCGCCCCCATATCTAGCAGCACCATAAACTTTTATTCAGCTGTATGATCCTTTAGCTTTCTTTTATGTTCTGGGGTTAACATCTCGAACACCCCTAGTAGTTTTTCTAAGGTTAACCCCTGCCTATTCTGATCTCGCCTGCTTCTTTTAAAGTATTTCTCTCAACTTTATCCAGCATTATTGCTTTCTAGCTCTCTTTAAACTATCTCTAGAACTTCTTGAAGCTGTAGATATTAGACCCCCTGACATGCGAATCCTAAGCATTCTCTAAAGATTTCACGGTATGTTAATGCTATTTTAGAGGTTTACTGGGTATTTTAGCCATTTGTGCGGTATTCTGAAGGTTTTTTGGAATTTTTAAAGCTTTCTCGTGATTTTTCTAAGTTTTCACATCTTTAATATGTTTTAATGCTTTTAATAGGCATGCAGACCCTTTTTACTTTCTCTACTGGTAAGTGGGGGAAGTATTGTATTCCACCCAAAAATACTATGTCGAGATTTCACCGGAAATACATGTTTTGAGGCCCCCTGAATCGAAAAAAAAGCATTTTTAGAAAAAGGTCCGTGTGTGTGTCTGTGTGTCAGTCTGTCAGTCTGTGGACAGCATAACTCAAAAACGAAAAGTCGGTTAAAAACCAAAGTTGGTATTTAAGTTTAATGTCTTTCAAGGATGCGACACGAAGATTTTGAAGAAAATAGCCCCACCCTAAACTACCCTTTACATGGAAATTTTTTCGAAAATTTTTATTTTCTTGAAAATGGCTCTAACGATTTTGATTAAAATGTCATATGTTTGAGATATTTTTATGGCAAATGAAATTTATATCTTGAATTTTCTGGCTATGGCCCCTGTAGTCGTATTTACTCTGGACGACTTTTGCATAACTGGTAAACCGTTAGCTAGACCAAATCATACTATACAAAAAATGTAGATCTTTCTAAAATACACAATTTATGTCCAAATAAATTTTCTTGTAGGGTGAGCCATTTCGGAGATATTCCTTGTTATGTGTGTGAGTTTCGGAAAACTTAGAACTTTCGTGAAAAGGATCATACTTGTTCATTTTTTTATATGTTAAGTGGGCAAAGGCAACAGAATCCCAAAGCTTTAAAACATTTTACTATCGCACAAAGCCTACTGTATTCTAATATTCCCTTTGTACCTACAAGGAAATAAGCAATAAGATAAGTTATACAAATGTTTATCTTAACACGAAAAAGATATAGGAATAATAGTTTGTAAGAATGGTTAGTACAAGAGTAGAGAAAGTCATGTGAGTGCAACACATCAGATTTTTTAGTGATTTGTTACCAACCAAAGACCTCCAGCACCACCGCCACCACCACCGCCACCGCCACCCCCACCGCCACCACCACCGCCACCGCCACCGCCACCGCCGCCGCCACCGCCATCGCCGCCGCCACCGCCGCCACCACCGCCACCACCATAAGCAACATCATCACGACTATCACCAATACCTACCACCACCATCTCCACAAACACACACACCCGCAAACACACACAAACACCCACGCAAACACACACTCTCCCTCTCACACACATGCATGCATGCAAACACACTCCCACACACACATACACAGATACTTGCACAAACACATACACACACGCATGCACACACACAAACATACACATACATGCACACATACAAACGTGCCCTCACACTCTCTCACACACCCAACACACACCCTGACACACACACGCACACACACAAACACACACCCCAACCCGCACGCACATACATGAACAAACACACACCCCCACACCCCCATCCACTCACACACCTACACCCACACACACGCAAACACACAGACTCAGACTCACACACCTACACCCACACACACGCACACGGGCACAGGCACAGACGCACACCTGCACAAAGACTCGCATATGCATAAATAATCACGCACAGAGACACGCACACGCTGACCCTCCTAATCTCGAACTAAGACTCTACGGCAAGCATCCTCTTTTTTGAAAAGCGTATGTACAAAAGCATACATCTACTTTATGTGGAAGCTGTATCCTGTTTGTTCAAGAATCATTTAACATTGAAACAATATCCTCCGCACCGGTATTCGAACCAAGTCTATTAGGGATATAATTATATAAAACACAATGTTATGTATTAAATGCGCCTTTTTCACTTACACACTTCTTCTAGGTGGCATAGCTTAGGATACGCCCAAAGTTTAAATTTTATTGAAAAAATGGGAATCGAACCAACGATATTTCAACTCTAGTATGCGCAAAATAATTATATGTAACACGCAATACCATATAAGTTTTATTTCAACTCTCCGACGCTTGTAGTTCGTAAGATAATTAAATGGAGCCCATCAGGATTAGAACCAAGTCCCTAGGTTGCAAAAGAATCATAACCGGGATTAACATGCATAACATACCGGCAAGGGCGAGGAAATGCTCTTAACGGTTTCTTCAACATCAAGGCTAAAAGATCTGGTGTTGGTTCAAGAAAAAGGAGGAATTAAAAAATCAAGAAGAATGCCCGTTAACAATGAAGAAATATCTCTTAAGGTTAATTTAGGTTTAAGTGTGTATGCCTTAGAAAAATTACCCTAGCCATATTAAGTTGTCATCAGGAATCTTGAAAAAAGTTGAAATGGGGGCTGAGAACATCAGAAGAGATCATTGAAAAAAAAATGCATTGACACTAACCAGCCTTAACTTCTGGAAACAGGAGAAATTAGGGAAAAACTCGTCCAAGCGCTCTCATAAAGATCCTCAATACTTCTATCAGTGACAAAAATTTTAGAAGCCAAGTTCTGTAACGTTGTGAAAGAGATAGATTGTGTCAGTGACAAAAATGCTAGTAGCCAACTTCTGGAACGTTGTGAAAGTGGCCAGATTAGGTGACCAGATTAAGTGAGCAGAATAGGTAAGGTTAGGTTAGGTTAGGTGAAACTATGAAAGTATAGCATATAAGATAATGATGCTATGTAACGAACGTGGAACGATCTGTAACTACAATAGAACCCAGTGAGGCAGTAAAACCGCGAGAGATTGGCTGTAAAGCCTTTTAAAAGATTCCGAAAGTCACTAGGACTATGAACATCCTCCAAAAGGTCACAAAAGTTTCTTATAAAGAAGTTTCTTATAAACGCTTCTGGAAAAAAACATCATTCGTCGTTTCGTCTTAGACTTAAAATGTATGTGCTCGATATGAGCTATGTTAGCTTGATTAGTATGCTTAGGTCAAGTGAGTATGCTTAGGTCAGGTGAGTATGCTTAGGTGATGAGAGTATGGTTAGGCTATGCCAGCTTGGGTAGGGCTATGTTAGCTTGATTAGTATGCTTAGGTCAGGAAAGTATGCTTAGGTGATGAGAGTATGGTTAGGCTAGGCTAACTTGGGTTGGGCTATGTTAGCTTGATTAGTATGCTCAGGTCAGGTGAGTATGCTTAGGTGATGAGAGTATGGTTAGGCTAGGCTAACTTGGGTTGGGATATGTTAGCTTGATTACTATGCTTAGGTCAGGTAAGTATGCTTAGGTGATGAGAGTATGGTTAGGCTAGGCTATCTTGGGTTGGGCTATGTTAGCTTGATTAGTATGCTTAGGTCAGGTAAGTATGCTTAGGTGATGAGAGTATGGTTAGGCTAGGCTAACTTGGGTTGGGCTATGTTAGCTTGATTAGTATGCTTAGGTCAGGTAAGTATGCTTAGGTGATGAGAGTATGGTTAGGCTAGGCTAACTTGGGTTGGGCTATGTTAGCTTGATTAGTATGCTTAGGTCAGGTGAGTATGCTTAGGAGATGAGAGTATGGTTAGGCTATGGTACCTTGGGTTGGGCTATGTTAGCTTGATTAGTATACTTAGGTCAGGTGAGTATGCTTAGCTGATGAGAGTATGGTTAGGCTATGGTAGCTTGGATTGGGCTATGTGAGCTTGATTAGTATGCTTAGGTCAGGTGAGTATGCTTAGGTGATTAGAGTATGGTTAGGCTAGGCTAGCTTGGGTAGGGATATATTAGCTTGATTAGTGTGCTTAGGTCAGGTGAGTATGCTTAGGTGATGAGAGTATGGTTAGGCTAGGCTAGTTTGGGTTGGGCTATGTTAGCTTGATTGGTATGCTTAGGTCAGGTGAGTATGCTTAAGTGATTAGACTATGGTTAGGCTAGGCTAGCTTGGGTTGGGATATGTTAGCTTGATTAGTATGCTTAGGTCAGGTGAGTATGCTTAGGTGATGAGAGTATGGTTAGGCTATGGTAGCTTGGGTTGGGATATGTTAGCTTGATTAGTGTGCTTAGGTCAGGTGAGTATGCTTAGGTGATGAGAGTATGGTTAGGCTAGGCTAGTTTGGGTTGGGCTATGTTAGCTTGATTGGTATGCTTAGGTCAGGTGAGTATGCCTAGGTGATTAGAGTATGGTTAGGCTAGGCTAGCTTGGGTTGGGATATGTTAGCTTGATTAGTATGCTTAGGTCAGGTGAGTATGCTTAGGTGATGAGAGTATGGTTAGGCTATGGTAGCTTGGGTTGGGATATGTTAGCTTGATTAGTATGCTTAGGTCAGGTGAGTATGCTTAGGTGATGAGAGTATGGTTAGGCTATGCTAGCTTGGGTTGGGCTATGTTAGCTTGATTAGTATGCTTAGGTCAGGTGAGTATGCTTAGGTGATTAGAGTATGGTTAGGCTAGGCTAGCTTGGGTTGGGCTATGTTAGCTTCATTGGTATGCTTAGGTCAGGTGAGTATGCTTAGGTGATGAGAGTATGGTTAGGCTATGCTAGTTTGGGTTGGGCTATGTTAGCTTGATTGGTAGGCTTAGGTCAGGTGAGTATGCTTAGGTGATGAGAGTATTGTTAGGCTATGCTAGCTTGGGTTGGGCTATGTTAGCTTGATTAGTATGCTTAGGTCAGGTAAGTAAGCTTAGGTCAGGTAAGTATGCTTAGGTGATGAGAGTATGGTTAGGCTATGGTAGCTTGGGTTGGGATATGTTAGCTTGATTAGTATGCTTAGGTCAGGTGAGTATGCTTAGGTGATGAGAGTATGGTTAGGCTATGCTAGCTTGGGTTGGGCTATGTTAGCTTGATTAGTATGCTTAGGTCAGGTGAGTATGCTTAGGTGATGAGAGTATGGTTAGGCTATGCTAGCTTGGGTTGGGCTATGTTAGCTTGATTAGTATGCTTAGGTCAGGTGAGTATGCTTAGGTGATGAGAGTATGGTTAGGCTATGCTAGCTTGGGTTGGGCTATGTTAGCTTGATTAGTATACTTAGGTCAAGTGAGTATGCTTAGGTGATGAGAGTATGGTTAGGCTATGGTAGCTTGGGTTGGGATATGTTAGCTTGATTAGTATGCTTAGGTCAGGTGAGTATGCTTAGGTGATGAGAGTATGGTTAGGCTATGCTAGCTTGGGTTGGGCTATGTTAGCTTGATTAGTATGCTTAGGTCAGGTGAGTATGCTTAGGTGATGAGAGTATGGTTAGGCTATGGTAGTTTGGGTTGGGATATGTTAGCTTGATTAGTATGCTTAGGTCAGGTGAGTATGCTTAGGTGATGAGAGTATGGTTAGGCTATGCTAGCTTGGGTTGGGCTATGTTAGCTTGATTAGTATGCTTAGGTCAGGTGAGTATGCTTAGGTGATGAGAGTATGGTTAGGCTATGCTAGCTTGGGTTGGGCTATGTTAGCTTGATTAGTATGCTTAGGTCAGGTGAGTATGCTTAGGTGATGAGAGTATGGTTAGGCTATGCTAGCTTGGGTTGGGCTATGTTAGTTTGATTAGTATGCTTAGGTCAGGTGAGTATGCTTAGGTGATAAGAGTATGGTTAGGCTAGGCTAACTTGGGTTGGGCTATGTTAGCTTGATTAGTATGCTTAGGTCAGGTGAGTATGCTTAGGTGATGAGAGTATGGTTAGGCTATGCTAGCTTGGGTTGGGCTATGTTAGGTTGATTAGTATGCTTAGGTCAGGTGAGTATGCTTAGGAGATGAGAGTATGGTTAGGCTATGCTAGCTTGGGTTGGGCTATGTTAGGTTGATTAGTATGCTTAGGTCAGGTGAGTATGCGTAGGTGATGAGAGTATGGTTAGGCTAGGCTAGCTTGGATTGGGCTATGTGAGCTTGATTAGTATGCTTAGGTCAGGTGAGTATGCTTAGGTGATGAGAGTATGGTTAGGCTAGGCTAGCTTGGATTGGGCTATGTTAGCTTGATTAGTATGCTTAGGTCAGGTGAGTATGCTTAGGTGATTAGAGTATGGTTAGGCTAGGCTAGCTTGGATTGGGCTATGTGAGCTTGATTAGTATGCTTAGGTCAGGTGAGTATGCTTAGGTGATGAGAGTATGGTTAGGCTAGGCTAGCTTGGATTGGGCTATGTTAGCTTGATTAGTATGCTTAGGTCAGGTGAGTATGCTTAGGTGATGAGAGTATGGATAGGCTATGCTAGCTTCGGTTGGACTATGAGATAGAGCAGTTGATAATGATGATGATGATGATTGTTGCCGAGTTAGGTTATTAGTGAAATGTAATCAAAATAATAATGCAAGAAATGCAATAAATGACTGGATAGGTTAGACTGCTCTTCAACTACTATAAAACAAAAGCGATTACTGAAGGAAAGTTAGTGGAATGTCCTTAAATCAACTAAAATACCTCTAGCAGCGTTAAAAATACCTACTTGTCTTAAAACATCTTCAAACTGGCGAACAAAATGCTTCTCACGTGTCTAAGATGCCCTGAAAACCCTCAAAATACCTGTGAAGGAGCTGAAATGTCTTAATTAGCGCTCGAAAAAATACCATTAAAAGCGTCTAACGCTTATAAAAGTGTTTTAAAGGATTCTGAAAACCCTCCAAAATGTTGGTGACAGGGTCTAAAATACCTCTATAGTGCTCAAAATGTCTCTGAAATGTCTGAGACGATATGTAAACTGGTAGAGATACATCTAACAACCTTGAAATGCCCGCTTCAGCATCCCTGATATTGTAAAATCATCTTCCATTACCCTTCAAAGTGCTTAAAGCAGACAACAATAGTCAGCCTATCAAGAAGCGGCTAGAATAACTCTCAGAATGCCTACGTCAAATTCGTCTAAAATGCTCTGAAAAATGTTTAAACTGGTCGTAAAAGTGTCCAGAATATCTGGAAACTGGCTGAAATATCTACGAACGGGTCTAAACGGACCTCAAAGTATAATAAGGCGTCAAAATAACTGTAAAGAATGCCTGAAAGTTCTGTAAAATCATTCCTAAGCGCGTCCTGCACAGCCTAAGGCAGCTAAAATATCTGTTAATGGTCTAAAACAACGTGAAAATACCTTGAAACTTCTGGAAAATCGATCAAATAACCTACATTATCTTCAAAATTGTCTGAAAAGTTTTTTAATATGTTGTAAAAGCGCCCTTAGTATACTAAGAGATCTATCAGGGGACTCAAAATAGTATCAAAATGTTTATGAAATTCCTATAAGTATGCAAGCCTGGGATTCTGAATACCTTCTAAATCGTAAACTCGCTGGAAATCCTCTACAAGCAACATATAAATGCCTGAGGTTATATCTGCATAGAGGGAAATCAGGAGAGCGTGTGACAGGATAGAATAGATAAGCATAGGAGGGAATAGGATAGATGATAAGAGGACAGAATGAATGTCTAGAAACGTATCATGTTAGTGGAATAGAATAAATAATATGAAGAGGATCTAGGCTAGCTACCTTAGGTTAGGCTAGGCCAGGCTAGATTAGGTTAGGTTAGACGAGTAGAAGTATGGAGCTTATGTCAGGTTAAAATATCTTAATAAATAGGAAGGTTTATGCTCCCCTTAGGTTAAGTAATGCTAGGTTAGGTTAGCCGAGGTTATGTTAAATTATGAAAGATCGAGTAAAAAGAGTAGGAGCTGGACTAGGTTAGGTTAGTGCAGCGATGAGGGGGACGAGGTGTCATTATGTTGAGGGTAATATATTGGATCAAATTAGAAAGCTCTTACGTTAGGATGCATACATTAGATATAGCGAACAAAATACTCATCTATTACAAACGTACATAATCGCGTATGTGCCCTGCTATTCGTCTTAGAAATTGATCCCATTATCACTAGAACACCTACAATGCCTGCTTCTAGTACCATCTCACCTAGTAATCCTTAGATTACGCATGGCGGCCATCTTGCGCATTTGGGTCTGCCCCAGCCCTGTCTTATTATATCTACTAGTATTTGTAAAATTGTCACAGAAGAGACTAAATTTGATCATCTGGTGTCACAATTAGAACCAAAATACATCGAGATTATTTGGGACATTATTCACGGCACATAAGTTAATAAATATTCTTTGGCTAAGGAACGTCTACTGAACATATTCAAAGAAAGCGAAGATAAGCGTATTAAGAGACTAGTAACTGGAATTGGTTTAAGAGACCAAAAGCCTGCTCAGTTATTACCAGACATGGGCGAAACTCAGTGGTAATGATCTCTGCCTAAGCATAACTTAACAATGGCACTTTTACGTCAACTCGTGGCGAGGGGGGTGGGAGGAGGTCGTATGCGATGGTGTGCAGACTCTTCCAATGACAAAGTGGAACTGTGGTGTGAAGTGCACGGTGCGTTATTGACCTTCCTACCTCTTTTGTTTACATACCAATCACAACATCCCCCGCACTCTGCGGTCGATGCGTAGTCAACAAATAGTCCATGTGAGATTGCCTCCCATGTCTAGTTATTACGTAACATACAAGCCTTGGAAGGAGTGGTTGTGTCAGAAAGGTCCCTTGAGACACTCTGGCTAGAAAATCTTCCCGAGTCTATCAGAAACATTTTAACTGTCAACGTTGAGGGGCTCGAAAAAGTTCAATATCAGGTTCAATAATATGTGACCTAACCTGTATTGCTATCCAAAATATCCAGCCAAGGTTCGACGATTTATCCCTAAAACCTTCGGACTTAAGTTGCACTTGGCCAATAGCCTTGCGTTTCCTTGGAGATATTTAAAACTATTACTTAACACATTTTAAACAAATATTTAAATTAAAACGTTTAGGTCACTGCAAGGAAAAAAATCAGCTAAATAAATAAAAATATCGGGAAGACACTCGCTTTTGCTTAGTACGCCTAAACAAAGAGTTAAACTCTTAGGATACTATAGAGAAAGGGGGAAAAAAAAAAAGTAATATAAACACGGGGAAGGCACTATGAAAATGCAGTGTTAAACAATCACAAATACTACAGAAAGAAAAGTGAGAAGAGAAAGCCGTGTGAATGTAATATGTTGCATTTCGAATTCAATCATATAGAAAACTGTATCAAGTGTTTATAGAAGAGGTAGTACAGAAGGAAATGTGATTGTGTTACATAAAACAAAAGTGAGTAGAGAAAACAGTGTGAATTTAATAGTTGCTTTCAAACACGTAGTAAATTGTATGAATTGTTTGTAGAAGGAGTAGAGAAGAAGATGTGAATGTGTTATGTAAAAGAACAACGGAATGTAATGTAATACGTTGCATAATAAAATGGATATCATAAAAAGCTCCTTGCAAAGACACTTAGATGTGCCAGTTTTCATGGTGAACGATCCATTGATATTGAAGTTTACTTACTTCTACACAAACAACATCCATATAATTATATTCTATGAATTGTATGTTGAAGAACGAGTGCAGAAAACGGAGTGACTAATACACATTTCTATTTAATCGTAGAAAATTGTATGAATTGTACGTTGAAGGGCGAGTAGAGAAGGATATGTGGTGTTACGCAAAAGAAGACCGAGTAGAGAAACCCATGTCAATGTAATACGCTGCATAGTAAAATGGGTAGTGAAGCGGTATTCCTGCTTCCTTACTCTCGTCCCACTACCCAAATGACCTCGTTGTCGGCGGGCCGTTAAACCCCACACACTCGTCCCACTATACTAAGCGGAATGCTGTTCTCAGGTGGATTCTGTGTCGCGGCTGATCCATATGGACCTTAATTTCTGGGTATGCGTGAGTATTTTCACATATAAGCCAGAACTCTCGTTGAAACACTTTATTCTCAATAAAAGTAATGTTTGAGATTTGCCGATCGCTATTAGAATTATTACGTCGTTACTGCGTCTTTACTAGGAGCGAAGATTATTTACTGTAGAACGTAACGTGATGGCCAAGCAAGTTAAAAATGCACGTATGTGCAACTCCTTGGACGACTTCTAGGCAAGTCTCTGTTACTGACCTGATCGCTCGGGATCCAGAAGGCAAGTCTGTGTGACAGACTTGATCACTCGGGAGTCTGGAAGGCAAGTCTGTGTGACTGGCCTGATCACTCGGAGATCTCGGCAGGGTTGCCAACATTTAAAAGTAAGATTATCGTGCCAGCCACTCAAAATTATAGATTTGGATTCAAAATTATCGTACATCATAAAGCAAACGCTACAACAATAAAAATATCAGTATAATACTTATGAAAGTATAAGAGTAATGATGTTTATTATATTCACTTACAACATTGATGACCTCAACAACTATTACAGCAAAAATGAGTTCATTTATCGTATCTAGTGCCAATCTGTTTCTAACTTTGGTTTTTATTAAACCCAGTTTAGAAAAAAAAAAAAAAAAAAAAAAAAAAAAAAAAAAAAAAAAAAAAAAAAAAAACTCTTTCACAAGAAGTGTTTCTGTGGGGCAAAGAAACCACTGATAATGCAAAGGCCACCAGTTCTTTGAAATCAGTATGTCCATCAAGGTGGCATGTGTTTAACAGCATTACAGAAACTGCCAGGTTCATGCATGTTCTTTATTTCACACGGATTATCACGTATTCCGAGTTTTCTACATTGATCATCAATTTTCTGTACAGTGCCTTCTTCATTAAGATTATCAGACCTGGGCACACTGGCAATAAGAGGATAAAGGTAGCAGACTTCGTAGCTATGGGGTGGAGACAGACAACGAGGACAAAAGTGGTGTTATTTGTAGTTAGTTTCACTTCGCTGGAGTGACAAACCAGTGAAAATGATATTTCGCCGATATCGAACTATCATACATTCAAATTATCGTACACCCCCATAATTATCGTACGGGTTGACAACCATCGTACAAACATTAAAATTATCGTATGCCCCCATAATTATCGTACGAGTTGGCAACCCTGGATCTCGGAGGCAAGTGGTTGCTTTCCGATCTCACTGTAACAAGTCACCTTCCATTTTCCCCTCATGATTCCGCACCAAACTCAGCGTCATGAACCTATCAATGCCTTTCACATCGTAATTGCCTTTTACACTGGCAGCGGGGTTTCGCTGAAGTACACGTGCCCATCCCTTGTTTTCCTGGTGCAGCACACCTGCGCTAAGCGATTTCCAGGAAAAACTGCTCTTACAGGGCTTTAGCGTGTTACCTGGCGCTCGTCACTAATTACCTGGTTACAACATTCTGTGTCCTTTCTGACGATTTTAACCGTGAACAGTATTTCCAGGTCCACGCCTATTATACATGCGATGATTTTAACATTTCCCGACTATTTAATTCTGCCATGTGAAGTAGTATTACCTCCAGAACTATGGCGTTCACAATTTTGGTTTCAAATGCCCCCCACAGACATTGTCATATTATAAAAAAGGACTAATCCGCGATCGATCCGCAAACCTTAACTTAGCTACATAGTTTTTCTTACAATTGGTTACTCTAAAATTATTGAACAATTATGACATGGTTGTGTTCTCTCTGTAAAAATTGATTATACGTATATAAATTACCCTGCACATAATTCAAATGAAAACGATTATGCAAAATTCACACTCAATAAATATACATAATTATACCTTTTTTTCATGATTACAATTGTCTCCTACACTACTATTGTAATCATCTTATCTTCTATTGTTTACTCTTATCTTCCACTTTATATAAAATTTTGCAAAAGTCTTTGCCTGGTTTAGATTTTTTTCTAATAGAAAGTTATTCTCTCTTTCACTTCACTCGGTGCACTTTTCATTTTCACTTAGTTGTTTTTCTTACATCTATTTACAATCTCTTTTAAACATAATCAGATTTGTACATTCATGCTCTAACCATTCGCAGGAAATTCACACCGCTTACATACTCTCAGGAATATTTAAGGGTTCTCGATAAGGTCTCAGAAGCTGTTTATACCATCGGCCAATAGATTTATTGGTTTTTCTATCCATTAGTATGCCCCCGAATTTTACTGTAATTATTGCAGGACCTTTATACAATAACTCTAACCTACGATTTCTCCCTCTTAGCGCACTGGATAGTTTGTGGTCCCTGGCAAGTATTAAATCCCCTATCTTAGGCTCCCATCTATGCTTCCGTTTCTTCACTTTCGATTTTCTCTTTTCTGCTTTATCTTTTAACCTATCGAACGCAATTTTTGCCCTTTGTTCTTCTGACGAAACTTGATGACTTACCTGGAGTGTTTTGGGTATTTCTTTAAAACCTAACTCTGGTTCTATTCCCTGCATCAATTCTACTGGTGCGAATCCTGTTGTCGGGTTAGTGGTGTTATTAATTATTTTCTCGATTACGGTACAATATCTGACACAATGTCCATGATTCTTATGAGTAAGTACAAGTAAGTATGTTCCTATATCCTTCAATATGCGTTCTGTTGTATTGCCGGAAGGGTAATAAGAGGAATAATGATATAGTTTGACATTTTGATCCTTTAACGTTTCCCTGAAGATTTTACTGCGATGCACAGTCGCGTTATCTATTTTACCATAATTAGGGATATAGTCGTTCAGAATTTTGCCCACGCAAGTTTTACTTGTAATATTTCTCACTAGATGGGTGTTTACAAATTTACAAAATACATCATACAATACAACAATATACCTGTATCCATATTGACCCTTTGGCATTTCCCCATGTGCATCGGCTGTAACTAAAGCGTTCTTTCTCTATCTTATAATGCCTTGCGTTCTTCATTAATTTCTTAGGTTCCTCATCATCGTTCTGTAATTTAGGTATATTTAATAATTGTTTCGACAATCTCTGTCCATCTTCCGCCTCCAGGTATAAAATTGTATAAAATTGACCTGATCACTCGGGAGTCTAGAAGCCCAGTCCGTGTGACTGCTCTGATCACTCGGGGATCTCGGAGGCAACTCCCTGTTACTGGCCTGATCGCTTGGAGTCCAGAAGGAAAGTCTGTGTGACTGACCTGATCACTCGAGAGTCTAGAAGCCCAGTCCGTGTGACTGATCTCATCACTCGGGGATCTGGGAGGCAAGTCTGTGTGACTGATCTGATCACTCGGGGTCTAGCAGGCAAATCTGTGTGACTGACCTGATCACTCGGGAGTCTAGAAGCCCAGTCCGTGTGACTGATCTGATCACTCGGGGATCTGGGAGGCAAGTCTGTGTGACTGATCTGATCACTCGGGGATCTGGGAGGCAAGTCTGTGTGACTGATCTGATCACTCGGGGATCTGGGAGGCAAGTCTGTGTGACTGACCTGATCACTCGGGAGTCTAGAAGGCAAATCTGTGTGACTGACCTGATCACTCGGGAGTCTAGAAGCACAGTCCGTGTGACTCATCTGATCACTCGGGGATCTGGGAGGCAAGTCTGTGTGACTGACCTGATCACTCGGGAGTCTAGGAGGCAAGTCTGTGTGACTGATCTGATCACTCGGGGGTCTAGCAGTCAAGTCTGTGTGACTGATCTCATCACACGGGGGTCTAGGAGGCAAGTCTGTGTGACTGACCTGATCACTCGGGAGCCTAGAAGGCCAGTCTGTGTGACTGACCTGATCACTCGGAAGTCTAGGAGGCAAGTCTGTGTGACTGACCTGATCACTCGGGAGTCTAGAAGCCCAGTCCGTGTGACTGACCTGATCACTCGGGAGTCTAGAAGCCCAGTCCGTGCGACTGATCTGATCACTCGGGGTTCTGGGAGGCAACTCTGTGTGACTGACCTGATCCCTCGGGAGTCTAGAAGGCCAGTCTGTGTGACTGACCTGATCACTCGGGAGTCTAGGAGGCAAGCCTGTGTGACTGATCTGATCACCCGGGGGTCTAGCAGTCAAGTCTGTGTGACTGACCTCATCACTCGGGGGTCTAGGAGGCAAGTCTGTGTGACTGACCTGATCACTCGGGAGTCTAGAAGGCCAGTCCGTGTGACTGACCTGATCACTCGGAAGCCTAGAAGGCAAGTCTGTGTGACTGATCTGATCACTCGGGGGTCTAGCAGTCAAGTCTGTGTGACTGATCTGATCACTCAAGGGGTCTAGCAGTCAAGTCTGTGTGACTGACCTGATCACTCGGGAGTCCAGGAGGCAAGTCTGTGTGACTGATCTGATCACTCGGGGGTCTAGCAGTCAAGTCTGTGTGACTGATCTGATCACTCGGGGGTCTAGCAGTCAAGTCTGTGTGACTGACCTGATCACTCGGGAGTCTAGGAGGCAAGTCTGTGTGACTGATCTGATCACTCGGGGGTCTAGGAGGCAAGTCTGTGTGACTGATCTGATCACTCGGGGGTCTAGGAGGCAAGTCTGTGTGACTGATCTGATCACTCGGGAGTCTAGGAGACAAGTCTGTGTGACTGATCTGATCACTCGGGGGTCTAGGAGGCAAGTCCGTGTCACTGATCTGATCACTCGGGGGTCTAGGAGGCAAGTCTGAGTGACTGATCTGATCACTCGGGGTCTAGGAAGCAAGTCCGTGTGACTGATCTGATCACTCGGTAGTCTAGGAGGCAAGTCTGTGTGACTGATCTGATCAGTCGGGGGTCTAGCAGTCAAGTCTGTGTGACTGACCTGATCACTCGGGAGTCTAGGAGGCAAGTCTGTGTGACTATTCTGATCACTCGGGGATCTAGCAGTCAAGTCTGTGTGACTGACCTGATCACTCGGGAGTCTAGGAGGCAAGTCTGTGTGACTGATCTGATCACTCGGGGGTCTAGCAGTCAAGTCTGTATGACTGATCTGATCACTCGGGGGTCTAGGAGGCAAGTCTGTGTGACTGACCTGATCACTCGGGAGTCTAGGAGGCAAGTCTGTGTGACTGATCTGATCACTCGTGGGTCTAGCAGTCAAGTCTGTGTGACTGACCTGATCACTCGGTAGTCTAGGAGGCAAGTCTGTGTGACTGATCCGATCACTCGGGGGTCTAGCAGTCAAGCCGGTGTGACTGACCTGATCACTCGGGAGTCTAGAAGGCAAGTCTGTGTGACTTGCTGATCACTCGGGGGTCTGGAAGTGTCCGTGTGGCTGATCTGATCACTCGGGGATCTGAGAGAGCCCGTGTGAGTGACCTGATCACTCGGGTACCTCGCAGGCAAGTCTGTGTCACTGACCTGATCACTTGGGTGTCTGGAAGGGTCCGTGTGACTGACCTGATCACTCGGTGATCTGGGAGGCAGGTCTGTGTGACTGACCTGTTCCTTCGGGAGTCTAGAAGGCCAGTCCGTGTGACTGATCTGATCACTCGGGGATCTGGGAGGCAAGTCTGTGTGACTGATCTGATTGCTCGGGGGTCTAGCAGGCAAGTCCGTGTGACTAACCTGATCACTCGGGGATCTCGTAGGCAAGTTTATGTGACTGATATGATCACTCGGGGGTCTAGAAGGAATGGCTGTGTGACTGACCTGATCACCTGGGAGTCTAGAAGGCAAATCCGTGTGACTGACCTGATATGTCGGGAATCTCGGAGGCAAGTCTCAGTGGCTGAACTGAATACGCGGGGATCTGGGAGGCAAGTCTGTGTGACTGATCTGATCAATCCGTGGTCTAGCAGACAAGTCTGTGTGACTGACCTGATCACTCGGAAGTCTAGAAGGCCTGTCTGTGTGACTGACCTGATCACCCGGGAGTCTTGAAGTGTCCGTTTGACTGACCTGACCACTCGGAGATCTCGGAGACATGTCTCTGTGTCTGACCTGATCACTCGGGGATCTGGAAGGCAAGTCTGTGTGTCTGACCTGATCACTCGGGGATCTGGGAGGGTCCGTGTGACTGACCTGATCCCTCGAGGATCTCGGAGGCAAGTCTCTGTGACTGACCTGATCACTCGGGGATCTCGGAGGCAAGTCTGTGTGACTGATCTGATCACTCGGGGGTCTAGAAGGCAAGTCCGTGTGACTGACCTGATAACTCGAGGATCTCGGAGGCAAGTTTATGTGACTGACCTGATCACTCGGGGATCTGGGAGGCAAGTCTGTGAGACTGGTCTGATCACTTGGGGGTCTAGAAGGAATGGCTGTGTGACTGACCTGATCACTCGGAAGTCTAGAAGGCCAGTCTGTGTGACTGACCTGATCACCCGGGGGTCTTGAAGTGTCCGTTTGACTGACCTGACCACTCGGGGATCTCGGAGACATGTCTCTGTGACTGACCTTTTCACTCGAGGATCTCGGAGGCAAGTCTCGGTGACTGAGCTGATCTCTCGGGGATATGGGAGACAAGTCTGTGTGACTGACCTTATCACTCGGGGGTCTGGAAGGGACCGTGTAACTTACCTGATCACTCGGGGATCTCGGAGACAAGTCCCTGTTGCTGGCCTGATCGCTTGAGGTCCAGAAGGAAAGTCTTTGTGACTGACCTGATCACTCTGGAGTCTCAGAAGCAAGACTCTGTGACTGTCCTGATCACTCGGGGATCTGGGAGGCAAGTCTGTGTGACTGACCTGATCACTCGGGGGTCTGGAAGGGTCCGTGTGACTGACCTGATCACTCGGGGATCTCGGAGGCAAGTCCCTGTTGCTGGCTTGATCGCTTGGGGTCCAGAAGGAAAGTCTGTGTCACAGACCTGATCGCTTGGGGTCCAGAAGGAAAGTCTGTGTGGCTGACCTGATCACTCGGGGGTCTAGGAGGCAAGTCCGTGTCACTGATCTGATCACTCGGGGGTCTAGGAGGCAAGTCTGTGTGACTGATCTGATTACTCGGGGTCTAGGAAGCAAGTCCGTGTGACTGATCTGATCACTCGGGGGTCTAGGAGGCAAGTCTGTGTGACTGATCTGATCAGTCGGGGGTCTAGCAGTCAATTCTGTGTGACTGGCCTGATCACTCGGGAGTCTAGGAGGTAAGTCGGTGTGACTGATCTGATCACTCGGGGGTCTAGCAGTCAAGTCTGTGTGACTGACCTGATCACTCGGGTGTCTAGGAGGCAAGTCTGTGTGACTATTCTGATCACTCGTGGGTCTAGCAGTCAAGTCTGTGTGACTGATCTCATCACACGGGGGTCTAGGAGGCAAGTCTGTGTGACTGACCTGATCACTCGGGAGCCTAGAAGGCCAGTCTGTGTGACTGACCTGATCACTCGGAAGTCTAGAAGCCCAGTCCGTGTGACTGACCTGATCACTCGGGAGTCTAGAAGCCCAGTCCGTGCGACTGATCTGATCACTCGGGGTTCTGGGAGGCAACTCTGTGTGACTGACCTGATCCCTCGGGAGTCTAGAAGGCCAGTCTGTGTGACTGACCTGATCACTCGGGAGTCTAGGAGGCAAGCCTGTGTGACTGATCTGATCACCCGGGGGTCTAGCAGTCAAGTCTGTGTGACTGACCTCATCACTCGGGGGTCTAGGAGGCAAGTCTGTGTGACTGACCTGATCACTCGGGAGTCTAGAAGGCCAGTCCGTGTGACTGACCTGATCACTCGGAAGCCTAGAAGGCAAGTCTGTGTGACTGATCTGATCACTCGGGGGTCTAGCAGTCAAGTCTGTGTGACTGATCTGATCACTCAAGGGGTCTAGCAGTCAAGTCTGTGTGACTGACCTGATCACTCGGGAGTCCAGGAGGCAAGTCTGTGTGACTGATCTGATCACTCGGGGGTCTAGCAGTCAAGTCTGTGTGACTGATCTGATCACTCGGGGGTCTAGCAGTCAAGTCTGTGTGACTGACCTGATCACTCGGGAGTCTAGGAGGCAAGTCTGTGTGACTGATCTGATCACTCGGGGGTCTAGGAGGCAAGTCTGTGTGACTGATCTGATCACTCGGGGGTCTAGGAGGCAAGTCTGTGTGACTGATCTGATCACTCGGGAGTCTAGGAGACAAGTCTGTGTGACTGATCTGATCACTCGGGGGTCTAGGAGGCAAGTCCGTGTCACTGATCTGATCACTCGGGGGTCTAGGAGGCAAGTCTGAGTGACTGATCTGATCACTCGGGGTCTAGGAAGCAAGTCCGTGTGACTGATCTGATCACTCGGTAGTCTAGGAGGCAAGTCTGTGTGACTGATCTGATCAGTCGGGGGTCTAGCAGTCAAGTCTGTGTGACTGACCTGATCACTCGGGAGTCTAGGAGGCAAGTCTGTGTGACTATTCTGATCACTCGGGGATCTAGCAGTCAAGTCTGTGTGACTGACCTGATCACTCGGGAGTCTAGGAGGCAAGTCTGTGTGACTGATCTGATCACTCGGGGGTCTAGCAGTCAAGTCTGTATGACTGATCTGATCACTCGGGGGTCTAGGAGGCAAGTCTGTGTGACTCACCTGATCACTCGGGAGTCTAGGAGGCAAGTCTGTGTGACTGATCTGATCACTCGTGGGTCTAGCAGTCAAGTCTGTGTGACTGACCTGATCACTCGGTAGTCTAGGAGGCAAGTCTGTGTGACTGATCCGATCACTCGGGGGTCTAGCAGTCAAGCCGGTGTGACTGACCTGATCACTCGGGAGTCTAGAAGGCAAGTCTGTGTGACTTCTGATCACTCGGGGGTCTGGAAGTGTCCGTGTGGCTGATCTGATCACTCGGGGATCTGAGAGAGCCCGTGTGAGTGACCTGATCACTCGGGTACCTCGCAGGCAAGTCTGTGTCACTGACCTGATCACTTGGGTGTCTGGAAGGGTCCGTGTGACTGACCTGATCACTCGGTGATCTGGGAGGCAGGTCTGTGTGACTGACCTGTTCCTTCGGGAGTCTAGAAGGCCAGTCCGTGTGACTGATCTGATCACTCGGGGATCTGGGAGGCAAGTCTGTGTGACTGATCTGATTGCTCGGGGGTCTAGCAGGCAAGTCCGTGTGACTAACCTGATCACTCGGGGATCTCGTAGGCAAGTTTATGTGACTGATATGATCACTCGGGGGTCTAGAAGGAATGGCTGTGTGACTGACCTGATCACCTGGGAGTCTAGAAGGCAAATCCGTGTGACTGACCTGATATGTCGGGAATCTCGGAGGCAAGTCTCAGTGGCTGAACTGAATACGCGGGGATCTGGGAGGCAAGTCTGTGTGACTGATCTGATCAATCCGTGGTCTAGCAGACAAGTCTGTGTGACTGACCTGATCACTCGGAAGTCTAGAAGGTCTGTCTGTGTGACTGACCTGATCACCCGGGAGTCTTGAAGTGTCCGTTTGACTGACCTGACCACTCGGAGATCTCGGAGACATGTCTCTGTGTCTGACCTGATCACTCGGGGATCTGGAAGGCAAGTCTGTGTGTCTGACCTGATCACTCGGGGATCTGGGAGGGTCCGTGTGACTGACCTGATCCCTCGAGGATCTCGGAGGCAAGTCTCTGTGACTGACCTGATCACTCGGGGATCTCGGAGGCAAGTCTGTGTGACTGATCTGATCACTCGGGGGTCTAGAAGGCAAGTCCGTGTGACTGACCTGATCACTCGAGGATCTCGGAGGCAAGTTTATGTGACTGACCTGATCACTCGGGGATCTGGGAGGCAAGTCTGTGAGACTGGTCTGATCACTTGGGGGTCTAGAAGGAATGGCTGTGTGACTGACCTGATCACTCGGAAGTCTAGAAGGCCAGTCTGTGTGACTGACCTGATCACCCGGGGGTCTTGAAGTGTCCGTTTGACTGACCTGACCACTCGGGGATCTCGGAGACATGTCTCTGTGACTGACCTTTTCACTCGAGGATCTCGGAGGCAAGTCTCGGTGACTGAGCTGATCTCTCGGGGATATGGGAGACAAGTCTGTGTGACTGACCTTATCACTCGGGGGTCTGGAAGGGACCGTGTAACTTACCTGATCACTCGGGGATCTCGGAGGCAAGTCCCTGTTGCTGGCCTGATCGCTTGAGGTCCAGAAGGAAAGTCTTTGTGACTGACCTGATCACTCTGGAGTCTCAGAAGCAAGACTCTGTGACTGTCCTGATCACTCGGGGATCTGGGAGGCAAGTCTGTGTGACTGACCTGATCACTCGGGGGTCTGGAAGGGTCCGTGTGACTGACCTGATCACTCGGGGATCTCGGAGGCAAGTCCCTGTTGCTGGCTTGATCGCTTGGGGTCCAGAAGGAAAGTCTGTGTCACAGACCTGATCGCTTGGGGTCCAGAAGGAAAGTCTGTGTGGCTGACCTGATCACTCGGGGGTCTAGGAGGCAAGTCCGTGTCACTGATCTGATCACTCGGGGGTCTAGGAGGCAAGTCTGTGTGACTGATCTGATTACTCGGGGTCTAGGAAGCAAGTCCGTGTGACTGATCTGATCACTCGGGGGTCTAGAAGGCAAGTCTGTGTGACTGATCTGATCAGTCGGGGGTCTAGCAGTCAATTCTGTGTGACTGGCCTGATCACTCGGGAGTCTAGGAGGTAAGTCGGTGTGACTGATCTGATCACTCGGGGGTCTAGCAGTCAAGTCTGTGTGACTGACCTGATCACTCGGGTGTCTAGGAGGAAAGTCTGTGTGACTATTCTGATCACTCGGGGATCTAGCAGTCAAGTCTGTGTGACTGACCTGATCACTCGGGAGTCTAGGAGGCAAGTCTATGTGACTGATCTGATCACTCGGGGGTCTAGCAGTCAAGTCTGTGTGACTGATCTGATCACTCAGGGGTCTAGGAGGAAGGTCTGTGTGACTGACCTGATCACTCGGGAGTCTTGGAGGCAAGTCTGTGTGACTGATCTGATCACTCGTGGGTCTAGCAGTCAAGTCTGTGTGACTGACCTGATCACTCGGTAGTCTAGGAGGCAAGTCTGTGTGACTGATCTGATCAGTCGGGGGTCTAGCAGTCAAGTCTGTGTGACTGACCTGATCACTCGGGAGTCTAGGAGCTAAGTCGGTGTGACTGATCTAATCACTCGGGGGTCTAGCAGTCAAGTCTGTGTGACTGACCTGATCACTCGGGAGTCTAGGAGGCAAGTGTCTGTGTGACTATTCTGATCACTCGGGGATCTAGCAGTCAAGTCTGTGTGACTGACCTGATCACTCGGGAGTCTAGGAGGCAAGTCTGTGTGACTGATCTGATCACTCGGGGGTCTAGCAGTCAAGTCTGTGTGACTGATCTGATCACTCGGGGGTCTAGGAGGCAAGTCTGTGTGACTGACCTGATCACTCGGGAGTCTAGGAGGCAAGTCTGTGTGACTGATCTGATCACTCGTGGGTCTAGCAGTCAAGTCTGTGTGACTGACCTGATCACTCGGTAGTCTAGGAGGCAAGTCTGTGTGACTGATCCGATCACTCGGGGGTCTAGCAGTCAAGCCGGTGTGACTGACCTGATCACTCGGGAGTCTAGAAGGCAAGTCTGTGTGACTAAGCTGATCACACGGGGGTGGGGAAGTGTCCGTGTGGCTGATCTGATCACTCGAGGATCTGAGAGAGTCCGTGTGAGTGACCTGATAACTCGGGTACCTCGCAGGCAAGTCTGTGTCACTGACCTGATCACTTGGGTGTCTGGAAGGGTCCGTGTGACTGACCTGATCACTCGGTGATCTGGGAGGCAGGTCTGTGTGACTGACCTGTTCCTTCGGGAGTCTAGAAGGCCAGTCCGTGTGACTGATCTGATCACTCGGGGATCTGGGAGGCAAGTCTGTGTGACTGATCTGATTGCTCGGGGGTCTAGCAGGCAAGTCCGTGTGACTAACCTGATCACTCGGGGATCTCGTAGGCAAGTTTATGTGACTGATATGATCACTCGGGGTCTAGAAGGAATGGCTGTGTGACTGACCTGATCACCTGGGAGTCTAGAAGGCAAATCCGTGTGACTGACCTGATATGTCGGGAATCTCGGAGGCAAGTCTCAGTGGCTGAACTGAATACGCGGGGATCTGGGAGGCAAGTCTGTGTGACTGATCTGATCAATCCGTGGTCTAGCAGGCAAGTCTGTGTGACTGACCTGATCACTCGGAAGTCTAGAAGGCCAGTCTGTGTGACTGACCTGATCACCCGGGAGTCTTGAAGTGTCCGTTTGACTGACCTGACCACTCGGAGATCTCGGAGACATGTCTCTGTGTCTGACCTGATCACTCGGGGATCTGGAAGGTAAGTCTGTGTGTCTGACCTGATCACTCGGGGATCTGGGAGGGTCCGTGTGACTGACCTGATCCCTCGAGGATCTCGGAGGCAAGTCTCTGTGACTGACCTGATCACTCGGGGATCTCGGAGGCAAGTCTGTGTGACTGATCTGATCACTCGGGGATCTGGAAGGCAAGTCCGTGTGACTGACCTGATCACTCGAGGATCTCGGAGGCAAGTTTATGTGACTGACCTGATCACTCGGGGATCTGGGAGGCAAGTCTGTGAGACTGGTCTGATCACTTGGGGGTCTAGAAGGAATGGCTGTGTGACTGACCTGATCACTCGGAAGTCTAGAAGGCCAGTCTGTGTGACTGACCTGATCACCCGGGGGTCTTGAAGTGTCCGTTTGACTGACCTGACCACTCGGGGATCTCGGAGACATGTCTCTGTGACTGACCTGATCACTCGAGGATCTCGGAGGCAAGTCTCGGTGACTGAGCTGATCTCTCGGGGATATGGGAGAGAAGTCTGTGTGACTGACCTTATCACTCGGGGGTCTGGAAGGGACCGTGTAACCTACCTGATCACTCGGGGATCTCGGAGACAAGTCCCTGTTGCTGGCCTGATCGCTTGAGGTCCAGAAGGAAAGTCTTTGTGACTGACCTGATCACTCTGGAGTCTCAGAAGCAAGACTCTGTGACTGTCCTGATCACTCGGGGATCTGGGAGGCAAGTCTGTGTGACTGACCTGATCACTCGGGGGTCTGGAAGGGTCCGTGTGACTGACCTGATCACTCGGGGATCTCGGAGGCAAGTCCCTGTTGCTGGCTTGATCGCTTGGGGTCCAGAAGGAAAGTCTGTGTCACAGACCTGATCGCTAGGGGTCCAGAAGGAAAGTCTTTGTGACTGACCTGATCACTCTGGAGTCTCAGAAGCAAGACTCTGTGACTGTCCTGATCGCTCGGGGATCTGGGAGGCAAGGCTGTGTGACTGACCTGATCACTCGGGGGTCTGGAAGGGTCCGTGTGACTGACCTGATCACTCGGGGATCTCGGAGGCAAGTCCCTGTTGCTGGCTTGATCGCTTGGGGTCCAGATGGAAAGTCTGTGTGGCTGACCTGATCACTCGGGAGTCTAGTAGTCCAGTCCGTGTGAGTGATCTGAGCACTCGGGAATCTGAGAGAGTCCGTGTGACTGACCTGATCACTCGGGGCCTCGGAGGCAAGTCTGTGTGACGAACCTGATCACTTGGGTGTCTGGAAGGGTCCGTGTGACTGACCTGATCACTCGGTGATCTGGGAGGCAGGTCTGTGTGACTGACCTGTTCACTCGGGAGTCTCGAAGGCCAGTCCGTATGACTGATCTGATCACTCGGGGATCTGGGAGGCAAGTCTTTGTGAGTGATCTGATTACTCGGGGGTCTGGCAGGCAAGTCTGTGTGACTGACCTGATCACTCGCGGATCTGGGAGGCAGGTCTGTGTGACTGACCCGTTCACTCGGGGATCTCGGAGGCAAGTCTCTGTGACTGATCTGATCACTCGGGGATCTCGGAGGCAAGTTTATGTAACTGATCTGGTAACTCGGGGATCTGGGAGGCAAGTCTGTGTGACTGCTCTGATCACTCTGGGGTCTAGAAGGCAAGTCCGTGTGACTGACCTGATCTGTCGGGAATATCGGAGGCAAGTCTCTGTGACTGACCTGAATACTCGGGGATCTGGGAGGCAAGTCTGTGTGACTGATCTGATCAAACCGTGGTCTAGCAGGCAAGTCTGTGTGACTGACCTGATCACTCGGAAGTCTAGAAGGCCAGTCTGTGTGACTGATCTGATCACCCGGGAGTCTTGAAGAGTCCGTTTGACTGACCTGACCACTCGGGGATCTCGGAGACATGTCTCTGTCTGACCTGACCACTCGGGGATCTCGTAGGCAAGTCTCTGTGACTGAGCTGACCACTCGGGGACCTGGGAGGCAAGTCTGTGTGACTGACCTGATCACTCGGGGATCTGGGAGGGTTCATGTGACTGACTTGATCACTCGGGGATCTCGGAGGCAAGTTTATGTGACTGACCTGATCACTCGGGGATCTGGGAGGTAAGTCTGTGAGACTGCTCTGATCACTCGGGGGGCTAGAAGGAATGGCTGTGTGACTGACCTGATCACCTGGGAGTCTAGAAGGCAAGTCCGTGTGACTGACCTGATCTGTCGGGAATCTCGTAGGCAAGTCTCTGTGACTGACCTGAATACTCGGGGATCTGGGAGGCAAGTCTGTGTGACTGATCTGATCAATCGATGGTCTAGCAGACAAGTCTGTGTGACTGACCTGATCACTCGGAAGTCTAGAAGGCCAGTCTGTGTGACTGACCTGATCACCCGGGGGTCTTGAAGTGTCCGTTTGACTGACCAGACCACTCGGGGATCTCGGAGATGTCTCTGTGACTGACCTGATCGCTCGGGGATCTCGGAGGCAAGTCTCTGTGTCTGACCTGATCACTCGGGGATCTGGGAGGCAAGTCTGTGTGACAGACCTGATCACTCGGGGGTCTGGAAGGGACCGTGTGACTTACCTGATCACTCGGAGATCTCGGAGGCTAGTCCCTGTTGTTGGCCTGATCGCTTGGGGTCCAGAAGGAAAGTCTTTGTGACTGACCTGGTCACTCGGGAGTCTAGAAGGCCAGTTCTTGTGTCTAATCTGATCACTCGGGGATCTGGTAGGCAAGTCTGTGTGACTGATCTGATCATCCGGGGGTCTAGCAGGCAAATCTGTGTGACTGACCTGATCACTCGGGAGTCTAGAAGGCAAGTCTGTGTGACTAAGCTAATCACTCGGGGGTCTGGAAGTGTCTGTGTGGCTGACCTGACCACTCGGGGATCTCAGAAGCAAGACTCTGCGACTGAGGTGATCACTCGGGGATCTGGGAGGCAAGTCCGTGTGACTGACCTGATCACTAGGGGGTCTGGAAGGGTCCGTGTGACTGACCTGATCACTCGGGGATCTCGGAGGCAAGTCCCTGTTGCTGGCCTGATCGCTTGGGGTCCAGAAGGAAAGTCTGTGTGACTGACCTGATCACTCGGGGGTCTAGCAGGCAAATCTGTGTGACTGACCTGATCACTCGGGAGTCTAGAAGGCCAGTCCGTGTGACTGATCTGATCACTCGGGGGTCTAGCAGGCAAGTCTGTGTGACTGACCAGATCACTCGGGAGTCTAGAAGGCATGTCTGTGTGACTGGCCTGATCACGCGGGGGTCTGGAAGTGTCCGTGTGACTGACCTGACCACACGGGGATCTCGGAGGCAAGTCTGTGTGACTGACCTGATCACTCGGGGAGCTGGGAAGGTCCGTGTGACTGACCTGATCTCTCCAGGATCTCGGAGGCAAGTCTGTTTGACTGACTGATCACTCGGGGGTCTTGAAGTGTCCGTGTGACTGACCTGAATAATCGGGGATCTGGGAGGCATGTCTGTGTGACAAACCTGTTCACTCGGGGGTCTGCAAGAATCCGTGTGACTGACCTGATCACTCGGGGATCTCGGAGGCAAGTTTCTTTGACTGACCTGATCACTCGGGGATCTGGGAGACAAGTCTGTGTGACTGATCTGATCACTCGGGTGTCTAGAAGGATAGGCTGTGTGACTGACCTGATCACTCGGGAGTGTAGAAGGCAAGTCCGTGTGACTGACCTGATCACTCAGGGATCTCGGAGGCAAGTTTCTTTGACTGACCTGATCACTCGGGAGTCTAGAAGGCAAGTCCGTGTGACTGACCTGATCACTCGGGGATCTCGGAAGCAAGTTTCTTTGACTGACCTGGTCACTCGGGAGTCTAGAAGGCAAGTCCGTGTTACTGACGTGATCACTCGGGGATCTGGGAGGCAAGTCTGTGTGACTGATCTGATCACTCGGGTGTCTAGAAGGAAGGGCTGTGTGACTGACCTGATCACTCCGGAGTCTAGAAGGCAAGTCCGTGTGACTGACCTGATCATTCGGGGATCTCGGAGGGAAGTCTCTGTGACTGACCTGATCACTCTGGAGTCTCAGAAGCAAGACTCTGTGACTGTCCTGATCACTCAGGGGATCTGGGAGGCAAGTCTGTGTGACTGACCTGATCACTCGGGGGTCTGGAAGGGTCCGTGTGACTGACCTGATCACTCGGGGATCTCGGAGGCAAGTCCCTGTTGCTGGCTTGATCGCTTGGGGTCCAGAAGGAAAGTCTGTGTCACAGACCTGATCGCTTGGGGTCCAGAAGGAAAGTCTGTGTCACAGACCTCATCGCTTGGGGTCCAGAAGGAAAGTGTGTGTGACTGACCTGATCACTCGGGAGTCTAGTAGTCCAGTCCGTGTGACTGATCTGATCACTCGGGAATCTGAGAGAGTCCGTGTGACTGACCTGATCACTCGGGGCCTCGGAGGCAAGTCTGTGTGACTGACCTGATCACTTGGGTGTCTGGAAGGGTCCGTGTGACTGACCTGATCACTCGGTGATCTGGGAGGCAGGTCTGTGTGACTGACCTGTTCACTCGGGAGTCTAGAAGGCCAGTCCGTGTGACTGATCTGATCACTCGGGGATCTGGGAGGCAAGTCTTTGTGAGTGATCTGATTACTCGGGGTTCTGGCAGGCAAGTCTGTGTGACTGACCTGATCACTCGCGGATCTGGGAGGCAGGTCTGTGTGACTGACCCGTTCACTCGGGGATCTCGGAGGCAAGTCTCTGTGACTGATCTGATTACTCGGGGATCTCGGAGGCAAGTTTATGTAACTGATCTGGTAACTCGGGGATCTGGGAGGCAAGTCTGTGTGACTGCTCTGATCACTCTGTGGTCTAGAAGGCAAGTCCGTGTGACTGACCTGATCTGTCGGGAATATCGGAGGCAAGTCTCTGTGACTGACCTGAATACTCGGGGATCTGGGAGGCAAGTCTGTGTGACTGATCTGATCAATCCGTGGTCTAGCAGGCAAGTCTGTGTGACTGACCTGATCACTCGGAAGTCTAGAAGGCCAGTCTGTGTGACTGACCTGAT
The DNA here is from genome assembly GCA_030765045.1 of Tenodera sinensis. NCBI lineage: Eukaryota > Metazoa > Arthropoda > Insecta > Mantodea > Mantidae > Tenodera > Tenodera sinensis. The sequence goes on along the minus strand of CM060965.1, from coordinate 128,285,586 downwards.
CACCCGGGAGTCTTGAAGTGTCCGTTTGACTGACCTGACCACTCGGGGATCTCGGAGACATGTCTCTGTCTGACCTGACCACTCGGGGATCTCGTAGGCAAGTCTCTGTGACTGAGCTGACCACTCGGGGACCTGGGAGGCAAGTCTGTGTGATTGACCTGATCACTCGGGGATCTGGGAGGGTCCGTGTGACTGACTTGATCACTCGGGGATCTCGGAGGCAAGTTTATGTGACTGACCTGATCACTCGGGGATCTGGGAGGCAAGTCTGTGAGACTGGTCTGATCACTCGGGGGTCTAGAAGGAATGGCTGTGTGACTGACCTGATCACCTGGGAGTCTAGAAGGCAAGTCCGTGTGACTGACCTGATCTGTCGGGAATCTCGTAGGCAAGTCTCTGTGACTGACCTGAATACTCGGGGATCTGGGAGGCAAGTCTGTGTGACTGATCTGATCAATCGGTGGTCTAGCAGACAAGTCTGTGTGACTGACCTGATCACTCGGAAGTCTAGAAGGCCAGTCTGTGTGACTGACCTGATCACCCGGGGGTCTTGAAGTGTCCCTTTGACTGACCAGACCACTCGGGGATCTCGGAGATATGTCTCTGTGACTGACCTGATCGCTCGGGGATCTCGGAGGCAAGTCTCTGTGTCTGAGCTGATCACTCGGGGATCTGGGAGGCAAGTCTGTGTGACAGACCTGATCATTCGGGGGTCTGGAAGGGACCGTGTGACTTACCTGATCACTCGGAGATCTCGGAGGCAAGTCCCTGTTGCTGGCCTGATCGCTTGGGGTCCAGAAGGAAAGTCTTTGTGACTGACCTGGTCACTCGGGAGTCTAGAAGGCCAGTTCTTGTGTCTGATCTGATCACTCGGGGATCTGGGAGGCAAGTCTGTGTGACTGATCTGATCACTCGGGGGTCTAGCAGGCAAATCTGTGTGACTGACCTGATCACTCGGGAGTCTAGAAGGCAAGTCTGTGTGACTAAGCTAATCACTCGGGGGTCTGGAAATGTCTGTGTGGCTGACCTGACCACACGGGGATCTCAGAAGCAAGACTCTGTGACTGAGGTGATCACTCGGGGATCTGGGAGGCAAGTCTGTGTGACTGACCTGATCACTAGGGGGTCTGGAAGGGTCCGTGTGACTGACCTGATCACTCGGGGATCTCGGAGGCAAGTCCCTGTTGCTGGCCTGATCGCTTGGGGTCCAGAAGGAAAGTCTGTGTGACTGACCTGATCACTCGGGGGTCTAGCAGGCAAATCTGTGTGACTGACCTGATCACGCGGGAGTCTAGAAAGCCAGTCCGTGTGACTGATCTGATCACTCGGGGATCTGGTAGGCAAGTCTGTGTGACTGATCTGATCACTCGGGGGTCTAGCAGACAAGTCTGTGTGACTGACCAGATCACTCGGGAGTCTAGAAGGCATGTCTGTGTGACTGGCCTGATCACGCGGGGGTCTGGAAGTGTCCGTGTGACTGACCTGACCACACGGGGATCTCGGAGGCAAGTCTGTGTGACTGACCTGATCACTCGGGTTGCTGGGAAGGTCCGTGTGGCTGACCTGATCTCTCCAGGATCTCGGAGGCAAGTCTGTTTGACTGACTGATCACTCGGGGGTCTTGAAGTGTCCGTGTGACTGACCTGAATAATCGGGGATCTGGGAGGCATGTCTGTGTGACAAACCTGTTCACTCGGGGGTCTGCAAGAATCCGTGTGACTGACCTGATCACTCGGGGATCTCGGAGGCAAGTTTCTTTGACTGACCTGATCACTCGGGGATCTGGGAGACAAGTCTGTGTGACTGATCTGATCACTCGGGTGTCTAGAAGGATAGGCTGTGTGACTGACCTGATCACTCGGGAGTCTAGAAGGCAAGTCCATGTGACTGACCTGATCACTCAGGGATCTCGGAGGCAAGTTTCTTTGACTGACCTGATCACTCGGGAGTCTAGAAGGCAAGTCCGTGTGACTGACCTGATCACTCGGGGATCTCGGAGGCAAGTTTCTTTGACTGACCTGATCACTCGGGAGTCTAGAAGGCAAGTCCGTGTTACTGACCTGATCACTCGGGGATCTGGGAGGCAAGTCTGTGTGACTGATCTGATCACTCGGGTGTCTAGAAGGAAGGGCTGTGTGACTGACCTGATCATTCCGGAGTCTAGAAGGCAAGTCCGTGTGACTGACCTGATCATTCGGGGATCTCGGAGGGAAGTCTCTGTGACTGACCTGACCACTTGGTAATCTCGGAGGCAAGTCTGTGTGACTGACCTGATCACTCAGGGGGTCTAGAAGGCAAGCCTGTGTGACTGACCTGATCACTCAAGGGGTCTAGACGGCAAGCCTGTGTGACTGACCTGATCACTCAAGGGTTCTAGAAGGCAAGTCTGTGTGACTGGCCTGATCACTCAAGGGGTCTAGAAGGCAAGTCTGTGTGACTGACCTGATCACTCAAGGGTTCTAGAAGGCAAGTCTGTGTGACTGGCCTGATCATTCAAGGGTTCTAGACGCCAAGCCTGTGTGACTGACCTGATCACTCAAGGGTTCTAGAAGGCAAGTCTGTGTGACTGGCCTGATCACTCAAGGGGTCTAGAAGGCAAGCCTGTGTGACTGACCTGATCACTCAAGGGGTCTAGAAGGCAAGTCTGTGTGACTGACCTTATCGACGATGTTCAAAATACTAACATTGGGCTTCGGAGTGTAGTTGATAACATCTTAGTAATTATTACCAAGTTCTTTGAAAATACCTTCAGGATCACCAATAGCATAAAATGCAGTAAATATCCTGATCGTTTGCTCCTCTTCACTATCAATCGGCGTCTTGTACACAAGAGTTTGAACCTGTGCCCCCCCCCCCAAAAAAAAAAAAATCCAAAATGTTTAGATCTTGTGATCGTGCTGGCCGTAATACTGGTGTTTCTCTAGTGGTGCGGTGATCATACGTTGTACTTAGAAAATCTCTTATAACATCGCAATAAAGCGCAGGTGTCTCATCGCCTTAGTACCACATTCACCTAAAGGAACAACTTACACAAGTCCTGGGAAAGTATTTGTAAAAATTATTAAAATATGATTCCGGGCTAAGAGACCGTGGTGCAGTGGCCTTCTCCTTTCCACTTACATACGTTTCCTTTGCAACTACGGCTAGCTTCATCAGCGGCGTAGTAAAACTCTTCTTGGTCTCTGTCACTACTGAGTTGCCAGTTTCAGTTTTCAGTTTCAGTTTTCTTTATTAATGAAGTTTGGCCTGGTGCCGGTACATTAGGCTCGGCTTACACGCTACAATTGGCATGGTTTTATAACTAGCGAAATTTACAATATTTACATTTCTCGTTTTTATTACTAACCCATAAGGTGACTAACCTTAGATCACCGAGAACAGTTTTTTGTTGTATGTTTACTGAATTGCCGGCAGAAGGAGTTGGCTTATAAGTGTTGGTTGGTACCTCCCTCCCGTATAGGTCGCGCGTTACTTCTTGACGAATGAAAATTTTATATGAAAGGTTGAATGAGAGTCTCTACTCAGCTTTTGCGGGAACGGGAGAGAGGAGGTACAGTCTGCAGTGAGATGACGCGCATGCTTCTGAGCTGAAGTAGTACAACACTACAAATCAATTTATGACACTTGCAGTAATATCAGCCACACGTATTATACACTATACCTCTATAACTGTTTCCACTTAACTTTCTTGCATTTATTCTATTCCCGACATCTCTCCCTCGTCTGAATTGCTATTTTCGTTGCATGCATACATACATCCGTACCGCACAAAACTTCTGCAGTCGACTGTATACACAAACGCGACAGAGGAAAACAGAGGTGTCTGTTATCGTAGCATAAACATTTGCTGACCTGTTTATTAAGGGTAGGCTCACTCATTGGATTTCTGCTCAAGGTCATTCGTCAAGAACGAACGCGCAACCTATAATCTGATTGGTCCACGTGTTTATTGCAGATGGGGGCGTGATTTTCTGTGATTGGTCCACGGAGTTTGACTGTAGATCTGTTTAGTAGAGCAGGATACCATCTTACGAAGTTTGAGAGCTTCTTCTTTCTTGTTAAAGTTTTCTTTATGCTTATACATACATTTCGATCGCTTCACGGTATACTCGTGCGTGGTAATGGGTTGCAGCAATAATGCCTGTTACATCGTAGTGGATGAAGTGTTCACAGTATGTTTCTAAGGCATGTTGGGCAACTACCAATTTCTCCGGTTATCCAAGACGGCAATGTCTACGGTGTTCTTTTATCCTCGTATTGATACTGCGTTGGATGCTGCCCACTTAGACTAACCCACAAGAGCAAGGTATTCGGTACACTCCAGCGAACGTGAGTGGGTTCCTAAGATCTTTAGCTGAACGAAGAAGGAATTTCTTTGGTCAGGATGAAAACTGTCTCAACATTATGGGCCTTTAATGATTTAGAAATGCGGTCTATAGTGTGTTGCAAATAAATAATATACTGTGCCTCTCTTGTCAGTAGGAGGTTCTCCCCTTTGTGTTTAGGTTTTATTTTTCGGGTGTAAGGCTCTTTTTATTTCTTTGTCTGTGTAGCCATTATTACGAAGAGCGTGATTTAGGTATTGTAGTTCCTATCGTAAGTACTGAGGTTCATATATTCTTAAGACTCTAACCACCAAAGTTTTAATCACGACCTTTTTTTTTTTTTTTTTTTCGTGCATGATGTTTTGAGGTTTTCTGAAGATATCGATTAATGTGGGTGGGCTTTCTACAAACTGTGTATCCTAGTGTACCATCACTTTTCGTGATAACAAGATCATCTAGGAAAGGAAGTTTACCATCGTTTTCTTTCTCCATCGTGAACTGAATCCACGGGTTTAGACTGATAATGTGAAGTGAAAGCTCTTCTAGATCCCATACCAGAAATGTGTCATCAACAGGCGGGTTTTTGGGGCACCGAGCGAAGTGCAGCGGCTTCGAAGTCCTCCATATAAAAGTTGACTATAATAGGGCTCAATGGACTACCCATAGTAACACCATCAGCTTGCTCATAGTATTCATCTTGCCACTGGAAGTAAGTGGTAGTTAAAACATGTTGGAATAGAGCCAAGATATCATAGGGAAATAAGTCTTTGAGATGGGCCAGGGCATCATTGACAGGTACCGTCGTGAATAAAGGTACTACATCTAAGATGGCCAGTTGATCACCAGGTTTCAAAGAAAGTGTTTTGTTTTCTATATGAAGTGTGTTAGATCCTTAATATGGGTGTCCATCTGACCAATATGTTTTTTAAATGTACCTATACATCAACAGTCAGCCATACATCTCTGAAGAATTGATCTTTCGCAATTAATATCACTAGTTTGGTGAATACATTTTTACCCTCGCCTGATACCACCAAAATTTGTATTTGTATTGTGGGCTCCAAATGCTACACATTTCTTTTCTATTCCTAAACCTACTAAAGTACCTCGACCATATGATGTTGTTTGCATGGATTTGCTTTATGCATGGTGATGAACAACGTGAAATACAAGTGTCACCTCTGTAGTGATAACACAACATGCTGACTGTGTTGGCTGAGCAATGTAACCTTCAGTATCTGAAATGCTGACAAATTGTGTGAAGTTTTGTTTCTTAGAAGACAGACTGTTTACTTTCCGCCACCTTATTCTTCAATAATCAAAATGCAAATTGAGGAGTGAAATAAAGCATCTCTTTGCCTCTATAGAACACCTTTTGCCTCATAGTACAAGTGCTGCATTGCCAATCTAGTTCAATGTTACTGATGCATGAGTACTAGTATACTTTGACCATAGCGGATAGAACAGAAAGTGTGAGCTCTCCCGCTAGTTCACTGCATGATCCGTGGTCCCGTGGCAACTGACCGAAACTGCGGCGTGGCGATCGCAGTTGCCTTAAAATGCGGCCGAACTGCCTAGTATGTGATTCGGAAGTACAGACAATTTTATACGTATGCGTTGTGTTGTGAGTAATTAGGTACATAACTTGTGAAATTGCTTCTAATTTTGTGCAGAAATATGTGTGTTCTTCAAAGCGTAAGTTTCAAGCAACATCAATAATTGATTAAAAATGCCAACTTGTTTTGTACCCGGGTGTCGTTCAGGATACACAAACTGCTCAGAAGCTAGACATTTTTTTACTCCTCCTAAAGATAAAAATCTGTTTTACAAATGGGAAAAGTCCATTCCTAGGAAAGACACTAAGTTATCTGTTAAATCTAGTATTTGTGACAAACATTTTCCAGAGGACTTTTTAGTGAAAGTTGATTCATTCGTTGTGCATGGAAAACTAGTTGAAATCCCTAGAATTAAATGGCGGTTAAAGCCAGGGGCAATTCCCTGTATATTTCCTAATTTACCCAGGTACTTAACTACAGTGCATAAATCCCGAAAATCTGCACAAAACAGAGACAAAAAATTACTGGAAAAGCAATATTCAACAATCAGTAAATTACCAGATGCAGGATCCAGTCAACCAGTTCTTATTTCAAACGCGCCGTCCTTCAACAATGAGGAATTCACAGAAAACAGTTCTAATTCCTCCAAGGTCACAAACACAAGTGTCAATAATGAAATTGCTACACTGAAGAAAAGAATTAGAAACCTCAATAGAAATTTAGTTAGAACTAAAATCCTGCTATCTAAAGAGAGGGCTAAATTAAAAATAGTAGAAAAGAAATTCGCTACTAATTGTTGCGAACATAAACGCAATTTAAATTATTTAAGTAAAAAACAAAAGCTGGTTCTAGATACAATGCTTAAAAAATACATAATTTGCATTATGGTTTAATTTTTCAGCGTAAAATCATGTAAGCAGATATTTCCCACTGTTCTTCGTTAATTATAATACCCATTATTGTAAAATACCGTCCTATATTATGTGTCAAGGAAAGACGATGTTTCAAAACAGTATTTACAATATTCCTGCTTACGATTTTAGGTATTTAAAATGCTAATTGATAATATGAAACCCATTTTCACCATGCATTCGTGAACTAAAGTCAAGCGACCGCGACACCAGTGCCATCTTGCGAGCGAACCATAGTAACTCCCGAAGAGCTCACACTATCTCTTCTATCCGCTATGCTTTGACTATAGTCGGTGTAGCCATGTTGCCAGAGCGAGCTGCAGTTGCGGCTTATACCAATTATTCGTCTCTATTTCCCAGTTTCCAGTTCACTTTCTAACGATCACAGCTTGTTACTGAAAATGTAGGACATTAGAGATTTTTCAAAAATTCCCCCCAGATGTCGGACAAATGGTTAAGATGTAGGACATGTCCGGGAATTTCCGGACTTCTGGTAACCCTAGTTTTCGGTTATTTATATTTTTGAACTGAAATCGCAGACCATGGAGG